>JASSKH010000028.1:8464998-8983385 GCA_031763025.1 Macrocystis pyrifera
GGGACTGCTGCTGTTGCTGCTGCTGCTGCTGCTGTTGTTGCACTGGTGGTAACCATCATTACCCCTGCCGCTGCCGCTGCCGCTGCCGCTTTCCGCTTTTACTCGGGTGAACGCGCAGTACGAGGGGGAATACATGGACCTTAACGGCATCCGGGATAAGGTGAGAGAAAGGGGAGAGAGAGAGAGAGAGAGAGAGAGAGAGAGAGAGAGAGAGAGAGAGAGAGAAAGAGAGAGAGAAGAGAGAGAACACTTGAAGAGCACTTCAATAGTCTAGCCTCACGTTTGTTTTTTTTTGTAAACTGCGCAATATACCCGGTATATACTACTCTGGGCGGATAGAAGGAGCGTTTACACTTAAATATGAAGACGAGGCGGTCCTTATATTTCCGTCCAGAGTGATCTATAGGTTAGGGAACACCGCAAGTACTATTTTTTTTCTGCGCTCAAAAGTGCCACCCATCCCGATAGCACGGCTACAGGAAAAAATATTGTAGGTACTGTTCTGGTATACATACGACAGTTCTTATTAGTGGTTATTTTCGTTGTTGTGTTTTCGTGTTTTTGTTGTTGTTTCACTCACTTCGCTTTCGTTTGTTTGTTTTTTTTTTCTCACAAAGCTCACTTTTTGTTTTTTTCTAATCGATCACTGTCTTTTTTTTTTTGTTCTTGCGACCCCGACCCTCCCTGCTCATTGTTGTTGTTGTTGTTGTTGTTGTTGTTGTTGTTGTTTGTTTTCACAAAACTCCCCCCACGTCTTAGTCTAGGCCGAGGTCACAAGACAGGCTCCGATAACTCTTGAGAGGAGAAAAGAAGCTACCTCTCACAGAAAGAAGAAACGACACGAAATGTGTGTGTGTTGTATGGTGTCTTGGGAACGCATTAACGGCGGTGTTCATCTTTTTTTTTTTTTCACGATTCTCTCTCTATATCTCTCTCGCCTTTTGTTTTTTGTTTTTCTTGCTTCCATCTTGGTGCCTTCTGACGCAGCTGAACGCGGAAGAGTACGTCACCCTCGACGACTTCGAAGAAGACCTCAAGCTCATGGCCTCGGAGGCCAAAGAGGTCAGGGACAGGATCAAGGGGCACCTAGCCCACGCCGAAGGCCGAGCCAGAGCCTTTTGTCTGGCCGAGGGTGTCCTGCCGGATGATGGGGAGACGACCGCGGCGGCGGCAGCGGCTGCGGGAGCGGGAGGAGCTGCAGGGACGGCTACTGCTAATGCGGCTTCGGGGTCGATGTTTGCTGGAGGCGGTGGGGGAGGGGGGGGGGGGAGGAGCGACGCGGGGAGGCGAGCATTGATGGATGTGGACAGGGTCACGGCGCAGCTGGGGCGCGCGGCGGCTGGGGTGGACATGGCGTGCTTTTTGAGGGACGCCGCCCTGTCTTTCCTGCAAGAGTGAGTGGAAAGTGGGGGTCGTTGGCGAGGAATGTTGTTGTTTGTTGATTTGTTGTTGTTCCCCCCTTCCTGACGCTGCCCTACGTACTGTTTTTCCGGACGGGATCCGACGGGGTTGTGGTATTGTGACTCCTCTGATTTTGTTTGTTTTTCCCCGTGCTTCGCGTTGAGTATGGGACGAATAATTGCTGGGGTGGACTGTGGATTGATACGCTGCGCTCGCGTGTGTATGGTATTGATTCATTGTGCTTTGTTTTTGTCCGTTGTTTTTTTGTTTTTTTTAATATATATTTTTGTTGTTGTCTTATTTTTTGTTGTTTTGTCTTCGCGGGCCGATTTTTTTTTGTTTTTTGTTTTCGGGTCTCGCCTGCGTTCGTCCGCGTTTTCGTCCGTCCTGCTTTGTTCGCCTACCTGGTTGTCGGCCTGTGTCCGATTTGTCTTCCCTTCCCGGTCGCCGCCGGCGGCGGTGGCATATGTGTGTTTGTGTGTGTGGTGGTTTTCCTTTTCTTTGGTGGGCAGCTAGGGGCTCGCTTGTGTTGCGTTGCGAATGAAGCGGTCTGAGGGTCTCCAAGTGACGTCGGTGGATTTACTGTATTAGGGTGTCCACACCTTGGTCAGGCCTCAGATGTAACGTTTGTTGGGATCTCGTCGGGGGCTTGACCTGGTCGTTGCGCTGGTGCATGGAATTGGTATTGGCAGGCGGTCGAGCGGGGTGGCGTTTCGCATTGAGAGCGGGGGGGGGCGGGGGGGGAGCAGGGGTGCTTCCCGTCCGTGTGCTGCACCCGTTCCCGTTCCCCGTGGTGCATTGCACTGCAGCCCAGGCCCGCCTTCGAGCGTGCGCGTGAACTGGTTTGCCGGCGCGATCGTCTCGGCTTGCGTTAACATCGCTCCCCAACCCAACGCAGCCCAGCCCAACCTAACCCAACCCAAGCCAACCCAACCTTGCACATCCCGCCCTGACCAATTACTTCTAATTTTCGCGGCATTTGATTCTCGATCCCCGGGCAGCTGCGTGAGCCGTCTGGGCTACGACCTGGAGGGCAAGTGCAAGGCCATCGCAGCGCGGCGAGGCGCTCGCGCTGGCGGCCGCCGATCGGCGAGCCCCGGCGACAAGTGCAACGGCAAGCAAAGCCGTTCGGCGGCAGCAACGGCGGTAGTGCCGTCGGCCTCAGATGGCAGATCTTCCCCAAATTATACGTCGGAGAGCGTGATCATCGACATCTACGGCGGTGTTGGCGGGGGGCAGGGCGGAGCGGGAGGAGGAGGCGGCTCCGGAGAACGAAGCAAGAGGGCGTCGAGGCGATCGGCGAGTTCGGTGAGGGCTTGTTTTTTTGGCGGGGGGGGGGGGGGTGTACTCGATAAGAGAGATGTACTCGATCTCATGCATGGCCGTAGTCGTATGACCATAGACCCTCGCATCCCTACAATGCCGGGACGAAGCATGTCGGGTTTTCACCGACCAGGCAGACATTGCTTGCACCAAGCGCGAAGCGCCGTGAGGTGTCCGGCGAGTCGCATGAAGGGTGAGCTGCATCCTACTAAGAACCGCTTGTGAGGCGGACTTGCATATGGATGACAGCTTCAATGAGTTAGTTTAATTTCCGGTGTGGCCACTTCCAGAGACAGCAATGGGAGTACTATGTAACTGCCTCTTGGGTGCCTTACCTTGAACACTACGTGATACGATCATCCCCCTTGTGCAGAGTCAAGGTTCTTCACTTCGCAACAAATGATCTAACTAGACGGCCAGCTGTGGGCGACCGCCAAAAAAAAAACAAAAAAAAAAAAAAAAAAAGCGGTACCCTGGATGTCTAGCTCACGTGGTGAGCGGCATGTTTTACAGTGTCGTTGCCAACCGACGCCAACCCAACCCATATATAATATATATAATAGGAGGAGGCGGGGGGGGGGGGGGGGGGGGGGGGGGGGGGGGGGGGGGGGGGGGGGGGGGGGGGGGGGGGGCGCTTGGCTTGGAGGGAAGGGGGGGGGGGGTCGAGAATGCCACCGTTTGTTGCGGGGCTTACTCATTTGTTGCTTGCCTTATTCATTTGACCATTGACCGCGCATCACTTTCGAGATGGTTGTTGGGGGTGGGGGGGGAGGGGGTGTACTCGATGTCATGCATGGCCGTAGTAGTATGATCATAGACCCTCGCATCCTTACGATGCCGGGACGGAGCACGTCGGTTTTTCACTGAGCAGGCAGACATTGCGTGCACCAAGCGCTGTACTCGATGGGAGAGACGTGCTCGATCTCATGCATGGCCGTAGTCGTAAAAATAGTACGTGCTGCAGTGTGTTGTGCCAATGTAATAAATAGCAAGACATAACGCCTCTTGCCTCTAGCCCAGGCGAGCGTGCGCACGTGGTTGCTGGGGGCCGGCCTGCTGTGTGCGTACACGTAAAAAATGATAAGAAGTCAAAAGGGACTCGGCGCGTTTTTTTCCTGTCCCGACGTTGCGCGCCACCTGTTGCGAATACCGCGGTACATACCGTGTGTCCCCCGTCACTTGCCTCTTGTACCCTCCCCCTTACCCCCCACGCTACCCAACCCAACCCAACCCAACCCAATCCACCCTACCCCCCCCTAGGACGGAAAGCTGGTGCAGCTCGGCGACAAGGGGAAGCTTCTGGAACAGGGCACCCAGGTGGAGGTGGAGGTCGAGATAGTGCAGCCATCGAAGCTTGCCGCCGCCCGCCAGGTGAGAGAAAGAACGACCGGAATAGATGCATTTTGTAATATACCCGCTTTAACGGCTATGTAACTGTAGGGTTGCCTTAACGGCTGTAACTGAAACGGTAAACCCTTATATTCGCGCGTTTTTTTGTTTCTTGTGATAGGTTAGGGTTGTGCGTCTATGTGTCCCCCGTTCTTCGGTATGTAAATCTGTTGTGGCGTGAGGTTCTGCCGTCGACGTTCGAGGAGTGGCGTATTGCCTCCTTGCCCCGCGCGCGAACTGCCTGTCCTTTTTTATCTTTGTTTCCTTTCATCTTTCCTTCTCTTTCACCTTTCCTTTCCTGTCCATTTATTCCCTCTCACCTCTCCTTTCCTTTTACCTTTCTTTTCCTTTACCTTTCTTTTCCTTGCCTTTGGTTTGTATTTTTTTTGTTTCCCCACGTTTCCTTTCCTTTCCGTGTATCTGTCGTTTTTTCCATAGTTGTCTTTACCTTAAGCTTACCGTTCATTTTACCTTTCTTTTTTCCTTGCCTTCTTTCACCCCACCGTTATCCCCCCCCTCCCCCTTACAACCTTAACCTATCGTGTGGAACGGAAACAAATACATAGCCGCGGTCGCCCACCAAACGCAAGACCGCCTTCGCCAAGGAGGGGGGAGAGGGAGACGAAGACGAAAAACACGAGGCCGCCACGGCAGGCAACAAGCACCACGGCCAGAACGACCGCGAAGACATCGAGGCAGAAAACAACACCGATCCCTCACAACCAGGCGCCGCCGCCGCCACCGCCGCTGCTGCTGGCTCACCTGAGGGTGGACCTGCCACTGACGGCAGCCTCAGCTCCCTCTCTATGGGCGACGCGTTCGCCAACGGCGCCCTCGCGACGGACGCCACCGCCACCGCTCTTGTAGAAACCCCAGGTCCGGCGGTGGAGGGAGAAGGGGAGGGAGCCCATCCGGTGATGGTGTTCCCCGATCTTGCCAACGGTGGACTCGATGGCGCCGCTGCCGTCGCCGCCGTCGCCGCTCTCGGCGGAGACGCGACGAAAGAGGCGGCAAAGGAGCTGGAGAAGCTGGCGAGAGCGGTACCCCTCCCGCTCCCGCTGAACGACGGGGATGTGGTGATGTCCAACGGTAACCCGGGAGGCGGTTCTGGGAACGCCGTTCACAGCGGGAAGGAAGGGGAGGAGGAGGGGGCGGGAAGAGGAGATACATTTCCCGCGTCGGTGGGAGCGGCACCCGCTGACGCGGGGGACCCGGGAGAGGGCGAGGGCGAAGGCGAAGGCGAAGGTGTATCGACACCTACGCCGGCTACAGCCCGGGAGGGTGGAAGAGGAGACGCAGCGACTTGTGATGGCGTTGAGGACCGCGATCTTTCAACCCCAGGCCTGGCGGCCGCTGCTGCTGTGGAAGAGGGAGGGGAGCGGGCGGAGGTCGTTAGCCCCGACTCGGCGATGGCGGCGGCGGAGGCCGCGGCGGCGGTACCGGAAGCGGCGGCGATGGCGGGTTTCCTAGAGAAAGAGGCCGCAGGAATTCTGGAAGCCGCCGAGAAAGCGACGAAAGTCAGGGAAGAAAGAGAGGCAGCTTCTGCGGCGGCTACGGCCGCGGCGGCCGCGGCTACGGCTGCTGCAGCTGCCGAGGCTACGGCGGCGGCGGCGGCGGCTGCGGCTGAGGCCGCCGCTGCGGCCGCTGCTGCCGTGGCTGCGGCGGCAACGAAAGCCTCTCGCGAGAAGGCCTTGGCCGAGGCGGCGGAGGCGGAGAAGGCCGCGGCGGCGTTGAAAAGGCGGGAGGCGAAGGCGGAGGAGAGGCGGGCAGGGCTGGCGTGCGAGGCGGCGTGCGTCCGCCTCCTGGAATCCCACGGCTCGATCGCCGCGAGGACGAGTGGGTGGACGGTGGAACAGCTGCTGGCCCTGAGGGGGGGTATGCTCGAGCTCGGCGCGGCCATGTGCGGGCGCGGCATGCCCGGGGCGAAGGCAAAGTCGGCGGCCCAGGCGGTCGAGGTTTTGATGGGGTACGTCGAGCGTCGGTTACGGTAGGAAGGAGCGAAGGAAGGGAGAAAAGGGCCACCGTGCTGCCCTGCAGTACGGGGGCGTCGTAATAGCAGAAGTAGGGGGTACGCAGTGGAGTTACAGGGGAGTCGCTCCGCTCCACCAGTCGGGATTTCGTATGGGCATTTTTTGTATGAGCGGTATGCGCGGAGAGGTCAAGGGTGTGTGTGTGCTTTTTTTTCTTTCATTTCCTTACTTTTTTTGCGCTGTCGCACACGAAGATATTATTTTTGTGGCCTTCGCGTTTTTATTTTTAGTCTTAGACTCGTCTAGTGTTGCCACACTGATTCAAAGTAGGCTCGTCCCCAAAATCGAGGGTGCGGTTCTTAAAGGGGGTTTTATGCCCTTGCGGAAGGCGTTTTTAGAGAGTTGTCGAGGGGGGGGGCGAGTCAAGGCCTCTTTTAGCGTTAATATGCTAGTTTTAGTGTATGTGAGCGGTCAGTCGAGGCCGTCAAACCGCCTTCCCCTAGAAAAAACGCCATTTGGGTACGTAGAAGCGCCAGGCCGCAAAACAAGACCACCCCGCTGGGGGCGAAACAAGAACAGGAAAAAGATGTAACCCCCCGCTACTACTACTACTGCTGCTGCTGCTACCGCTGTAGCGGTACGGAAATCCCCCACCACGTTCATTAACCTTTTTTTAGTGCACACTGCAAAAAAACGAGTCCCTGAGTCTGTCAACGTATTCATAGCTTGTCCCCGAAATTATGGGTACGGTGTTGAAGGGGTGAAGATAGCTCAAAGAGAACGCTTATTTTCCTTTGTTTTTTTTTTTTAGTCGTTGCCTGCGGGAGAGTCCTGTGACTCAGAGCAGAGAGAGGTAAAGCAGAGCAGAGGGAGGGGAAGGAGGCGGGGGGAGTGTGGGGGGGTGAGCGTGGGCAGAGTCCTGTGACTCAGAGCAGAGAGAGGTAAAGCAGAGCAGAGGGAGGGGAAGGAGGAGGGGGGAGTGTGGGGGGGTGAGCGTGGGCAGAGCAGCGACCGAGACAAAGATGGGGAGTGGTCTATTTGCGAAGTTTGGATGTGGTTTCTTGACGCAGGCACTCGCTTTTCTTGTGCGCTTTTTTGCTTCCTGGCGATTGAGAGTACTGGTTGTCCCACGCCTCCTCTTCTGCGTCCGCCTTTGGGCGTGATGTCTGCCCCGGCGGCGCAAGCACCGTCAGGCGTTTTGAACGCGGGGAGGGGGGAGGCGAGGGGGGGGGGGGGACTGTGCCGCTTCTCGAAGCCTTTAATTTTTTGTTACGAGTCAGAGCATTGACCATAATGCATTGTGCTATATTTGTAGGAGGAAAAAATGAAATGGTGGAGGGTGTAAGGGAAGAAGGAAAGAAGGGGGCGACCGGAAGCGACCGGAAGCAGGGCGGTGACCTGCTGCATCCTCGATCGACAGCAGTAGTTGTACTCAGGGGGCGAAACAACGGAGTGAGAAAATACGACTATGAAAAATAAATGGCCCCTTATGCTGTGAGGCACGGTGCCATTTTGTGTTCGGCGCCCAATCGGAGAGAGCGAGGGGCTTGGGGGCGTAGGCGAGGAGAGGCGCTACAGTGGCACGGGCGGCCTTGTTCGTGAGATGTTGGATCGAGGGACGAGGGACACGGGGGAGGGGGGGGAGGGGGGAATAAGGGGACGGGGGAGGGTGGGGGGGGGGTTTGGATGGTGGTGGCGTTCTCTTGGAGATGTTGGTGTGGTCGTCCTTTCTCCTCCTGCTGCTCGTCA
Source organism: Macrocystis pyrifera (assembly GCA_031763025.1). NCBI lineage: Eukaryota > Phaeophyceae > Laminariales > Laminariaceae > Macrocystis > Macrocystis pyrifera. The sequence goes on from JASSKH010000028.1 coordinate 8,472,831, forward strand.
TCCAGAGGAGGATCTTGGAGATGTTTGGGTTGGGACAATTCCGTAAGACCCTCCTCCTCGTCGTCCTGCTCCTCTTTCTTGAGGTGGTAGAAAAGAACTGGTAGGTCGTGCGGTAGAGCTGAAGGGAGGCATAGGGCCAACACGCAAAATATGTAGGTGACAAGAGTCGCGGCAGCACGTTCGTTGTTTGACGTTGTTTGTTGCTGTACCCCGCTCCGCATGTTCAGCGTAGAGCATATACATCAAGATGAACGATTGGCCCACCTCCTCCTCCTCCTCCGTGGGCTAGAGAATACGAAAATAAAAACTAGTACGAAGTATGATACATTTCTATATATATATTGGTTGCTTGTTGTGGTGTTCCGCGGTAAGTTGGCATGTATCGAGCGACCGCGCAGGCAGCATAGGCGGCAGCGGCGGCGTGCGTGCGGGTGGGGTGATGGATGTGTGGGGAGTGTTGTGTTTTGTGTGTTTTGTGGTCGTTGACCGGAAAGGATTTTAGGGTTTTGCGAAGCGATTGTGGAGGGGAAGGGTGCACCCATTCATGCTGTGGTGCGGTGTCGTTGTGGTTGTTCGTGTTGTTGTTATCGTGTTGTGCGCCTACAGTACCTACTACTACCACTGCCTATACTGAGTGACGCATGCAGTGATCAAAAGTAAGATGGTCTCGCACAGTAGCAAAAAAGCAGATAGATGCACCGGCAGCAACAAAACAGATGCAGCAACAGCGAGCGGCAGAAAACACAAATAACTGCTCTGTCTGCTATATAGCAGCAGCCATCGGATGCAGCCGCGGCAGATATAGATGCAGCCGCAGATGAGAAGAGAGCAGCAGCCACAGCAGCAGGCAGGCAGGCAAGACAGCGTCGAATAGCTAGTTTTAGTGTAACTAACTGGTAGTTTGTCGTAATAATGGCGTCCGGAGGGGGCGGGGGGGGGGGGGGGGGTTGCTTTCGGCGTTTTTTTCACGTACGTACGTGGAGCCACTGACCATGTACGTACACCGTACTATTAATAGTATAACTATCCCCTTTAATCAGAACGAACCTTTTTTTTCGAACTTTGAAACGCAAGAAGAATATCGAAGTCCCAGAACTTTGAAAACAAAAAGAAGGGCAATAATTACGGTTTATGTAATATATGATGCATACTTTCTCTCGTCTCTCGTGGAATAACGTGCCCAGACGGGCTTTCCGTGTCGAGGTACTATCGTTTTGCCGAAAAGTGCCTTGTACGAAGAGAAAGGTTGGAAAATATCGAAAAATTCACAAACATAACACATCCATGTTTAAGACGGTGGGATTTTTTTGTTGTCTTTTTTTTTTTCATCCTCCGGCAAGCGAGTAAATGTGAACTTCGTTGAGGTCCCCACGCCTTCACATGTGAAGTGTTCATTTGTGTCGTGTGTCAATTTAATTAGCTCTGTTGCAGAGCCATGACACGGGTAAGGGTTGGTAGGGTTGCACTTTTGGGACCAACCATTTCCGACTGACGGTGGGACTTTTCTTGGCAGCTTGGCAGGGGAGCTTATTCTACCCCCCAAAAAAATCGGATACGATGTGTATTGTGCGTGTTGTGTACAATGACGCGTGCTACGATGTTAGGGGTATTGGATTATACTATTAGGTGGTACTCGACGAATTGTGTCGAGTTTTTCGTTCTGAATGAACAACGCCCCCTCCCTGCACATTGTCGGAAGGCAAATGGAATGATAATAGAGGTAGCACTGTTAGACAAGAAAAAAAAAAAAAACACACACACACACACACACACACATTTCTGACCGGCGGGGCTCCTCAGGCAACTGACTGAGGAATTGTGTCAATGTTGCTGAAATGTTGCACGTGTTTTCCACCACATTTTTCGATAGATAAATACTTGAAAGCAACACGTACGTAGATAGGGCATCGTTCGCCGGGATGCACTTCCCTTCAGTTTTGTCGAGGTCAAGCTTTGGGTGTGGGCTGCACAGCTAGAATAGCTCCTTTAAATGAGAGGAGCCTCATAAATTATCAGGTGCACCTCTATCGTCGTAGCATACATCTAAAATATTCCGTTCGATGCTTACTATTTGCTAGCAATTGTGTTCACCGTGCTTCGCTATCAGTATCATGTTTTCCCAAGGTCGGTTGCTGGGTGAGGCGTAGACAGAGGGTGGTTGTGACCGAAAACGAAAATGACTCGGTCGGTTTTTTCGGTTTTTCACCGAAAAGTCGGTCGGTTTCCGTCTTTTGTTTTCCGAGCAAACCTTTTTTTCTCTCTCTGTTCTGATGATACACTGAGGAGGCGGGTTTTTTGTGTGTTGAGATGATTTTCGACTTGACACCGCGTCGTGTGTCTTCGTTATGTGTGCTCCGAAATAATTGTGATAGGGGGGGGAGGTGTACTCATGTCATGCATGGCCGCAGTCGTATGGCCATAGACCCTCGCATCCCGACAATGCCGAGACGGAGCACGTCGGTTTTCACAGACCAGGCAGACATTGCTTGCACCAAGCGCGAAGCGCCGTGAAGTGTTGGGCGAGTCGCATCAAAGGTGAGCTGCATCTGCTATGGCATCCCCCTCTCCCCTGCTGTAGCATTATGGTTTGTAGCAAGTATCCCCTCATAAAACCTGGCAGGCGTTATATCGCCTGCCTTACTGATGAATGTCTCGTCCCTTCGTTCAGAAGACATCGGGCGAGGCAAGCAGCAACTACTGTAATATAAAAGCCTAAGATAACTTCTAACATCGTCCAGCACTCTGTGTGAGTGGCCAGATAGAGCCAGAGGCACACCTGCTAGCAGTAGTAGTCGGTCCCTAGGTCCATGCTGTCTTACACTTGACACTGGCATCGTCGGCAGGACGCGTTTGGCACCTGTTCGAGGTCTGATTTTTTCTTTCCGGCGACAAATTTGGCTATTCGCTCTTGTATGAGCCCAGCAGTGCAGTTTTTTCTACACTAGACGTCCAGAAAGACACCGGTGTTCCGCCATACAGCAGTGATTGTTTTCATGCCACAGTCGACAGCAACAATTCTAGCAGAGAGGTTTTTGTTGTGCCCAAAGATCAACGTGACTTCCCTACGCCTTCGTACGATGATATTAGCGGGAGTTCTCACAAGGCAACCCAAGACTCAGAGTCCAGACCATCATAACATGTGTCTTCACATCGCACTAGTATGTCTGCTGCCGCGAGTTTGACACTCCGGGTCAACTGGTGTGCTGCGTCAGTTTTGTCGAGAGCTGCGTGAAACGGCATGTAGGTGTGACACGTTCGATTTTGTGGACGTTGATGTTAGCATAAGCACGCTTTACGGCAGCAACGCTGGCTGCGTCACTCTCTTCTTGCAACAGTTGCGACTGTGGCCTAGCGTACGTGCGTTGTCGTCGAGGAGAGCGGTAGCGCACGGCCATCGGTGGCAGATTCGGTACGTGACAGTAGGTGGAGACCATCACCGGAAGAAACGTCGTGAAGGGAAGGAACCACTTGCCTGAGTTTTCAGCGGAGCGACGTCTGTGTCGGTGCAGTTGTCCGCTGCTTTGGCGGAGAACGAGCTCTGGCAGGGTTCTTGCCCAGTTTGCGTGATTCTGGTCCTGTCGAGGACGAAGCGCTGCGCGAAGAGGAACCGCACAAGGAGGAGGCGCCGCTTCTGGAGTCGCGGCGACCCCTGGAGTCAACGCTGCGCGAACCGCGTTTGCGGCCCTGAGCGGGCCCGTGGCGGGGAGGGAACCGTCCGGCCAGCAGGGAGTGTCTGAGGCGTTTTTGCACGCCTTCCTGAGGGCGAAGAGGAGGTCGCAAGCCGTGTTAATGGTCGCCATCGGCAACAAAGTGGTCGGGTTCGCCAACACCATGTCCAGGGTGCACATCCGAAATGCCTTCATGTATGCCAACAGGGAGCGTCCCGCCGAATAAACTACTTTCGCATATTCCGGGCGGAAGGCGGTCTGGGTGCGTGTCGCCATCGTGGACACGGGCAGATGCATGAGCGTGAAATCAATTGTTGACGGCTTGTAGATGAAGAGGGCAGTCCGGGATGCTAGGCGGGGGGGGGGGGGGGAGCGATGTTGTTCCTCGCAGCCGCTCCATGGCCTCGCGGTCGATGGCCGCCTTAGCCTTGCGAGATTTCTCCCCGGCGTAATAGGCGTCAGCCTCGTTGCGTTCGGCAACGTCAAGCTGTAAATTGAAGGTGGGTGACGTGGGCCGCAGCAGACTCCACGGCCGAGCGGCAGTAGTCGTCGGTGGCGGAGGCGACGTCCACCCTTGCGCGGAAAGCCGCGTCTTGTTGCGCCTTTGCATCTGCAGCGTCGGCAGCGTCGGCAACCTGACGGGTCCGACGAGTCGACGCGTGGGTGATCACTCTTTCCCGGACTCGAGGTTGGAGCCCAGACCATTCCTCCGGGGACATGGAGGACTTGTAGCTAAAGGGGATAGGAGGCATCCCGGAGTGATCTCGCGCTACTGTCGGAGAAGCCTCGTCGCCTGCCACCATTAACCTAGGTGTACTGTCGTCCCCCGCTACTGTCGAAGAAGCCTTGTCGCTTCCCGCAAAGTGCCCACGTGTAATCAGCTTCAGCCTTACAAGTTAGAGGTGTGGGAGTGGGTTGTGTAGCGCCGCATCTTCGATCAATGCTCCGAATTGTCCGAATGGGTTTGCTTCGCGCGTGGGTTTTCTATGAATCTGCATATACGGCCTTTCAGGGTGGGCTCGTGTTATGGTATCCCTCTCTCCTGTTGCGGCATATTTTGTAGCAAGCACCCCCTCATACCTGGCAGGCGTTGTCGCCTGCCTTACTGATGAATGCCTCGTCCCTTCGTTCGGAAGACATCTGGCGAGGCAAGCAACAACTAATATAAGAGGCTATTAATAGGATAACTTCTAACATCGTCAAGCACCTTGTGCCAGAGGCACACCTGCTAGCAGCAGTAGGTTCCTGCGTCCATCCTGCCTTACACTTATTATTAACACATCCTACCAAGAACCGCTTTTGAGGCGGATTTTCTTGTATAAATATGGATGACAGCAACAACTACTTGATCTATTTTCTGGTGTGCCCATTTCTAGAGACAGCAATGGGATTACTACTGCAACTACCTCGCGGGTGCCTTACCATATACACACTACGTGTTACGATCATCCCTCTTGTGCAGAATTAAGGTTCTCCCCGCACAAAAAAAACTATTAACAACTCGACCGCCAGCTGTGGTGACCGCCAAAAAACCCAAACATAAAATAACGGTACCCTTGTTAGCTAGTTCGCGCAGTGAGATGTGTGTTTCACAGCGTTGTCGCCATCTTCACAGCGTTGTCGCCAACTGCGACGCCAACCCAACCTATATATACCAGGTACCTGGTATATAATGTACGTAGGGGGGGGGTGGGGTCTGGTACTACATCTGTTACATACAATACCACAATATGAGGGTATGGTGATGCTGTGATTTCCAGCTTGATGCTGTGTCTCCGATGTATTTTATGGGTCTATTATTAATAGTAATAATCATATGTACCAGTACCAGGTATCCGTTGTGACCGAGGGGAGGGGGTTTGCCCCAATAACTACTACTGCCGTAACAGGTATTAATGTTTTCGGTAGGTAATGGTATTGGGTACTGATTTGTCCTCAAATATAAGGACCATTTTCACTATAACATCAAATTTAAAGGTCCTTAGATTATGGTACAACATGATGGCAGTTAACCGAAGAGGGTCACATATCGTACCGGTTACCGCTCGCGCCTGCAGCGGCATAACCTCATGACTAAGCGGCTCGATCATCATCACCCACTACACTGTCAACCAGTACAGCAACAGCAGTACGAGGGTGGTACGTCGGGTCGGTCATGTGGGGTGGCTGGGATCTGGGATCCGTAGGATCTTGGGAGTGGCGCGCCCGCAGCGGCATAACCTCATGACTAAGCGGCTCGATCATCATCACCCACTACACTGTCAACCAGTACAGCAACAGCAGTACGAGGGTGGTACGTCGGGTCGGTCATGTGGGATGGCTGGGATCTGGGATACATAGGATCTTGGGAGTGCGGCGCACCAACTGAAAAAAATAGCGTTACGAGTAGAATTTTAGAATTTTGACGTGAACCCCTTGAAAAGAATCCTTCTTACACTGTTGGAAAACCTCCGGTTTCTATACTCTTCTCTCGGATTACCTTTTTTTTCACATTACCCCCTTCGTCGACGTCCACCATGAAGACCTACGCTGTGCTTGAAGGCCTCGTGTCCACGCTCGCTCTGGCCCGCACTGTCTCCTCTAGGTGACGCAATGTACTGTGGTCCGAAGTCCGGTATTTCACCATTCAAATTTAGCTCGAAAAAAAACGCCCTCCGAAATACACAAAACGCAGCTACGAATTTATTTTACTGCTGTAGGACATAGGACACGTGTGTACTTTGTATGCTTCCTCGAACAGGCATCAAGCGCGCAGCAGTCAGCAGAGTCAGCAATCACGCGCAGAGAGAGGGAGAGGGAGAGATGGAAATAAGGAATGCCACGTAGGAACCTTTTTTCTCCTTTGCGTGCTGGGTGTGAGTCTGTGATTTAGTTTCTACGCGGCCAGCACACTGGAAAGTCACGAATTGGCAGTTGGGTCCAAGTTCAACCCGAGAGTATTTTCAGAGCAGAGCAAAATCAAAGCAACCACGTTCGGACGAGAGGATTATCGGCGCTTTTTTCGTTTGAGTTGGGGGCCTGCTCCTCCCCCAGTATCAAGGAAGTCATCCCGGCCACAACGTGGCTGATGGCAGACACAAACCTGCTCTCGCAGCCTTCGATTTTATGATGCCCTGAGCGGGGTCACCTCTGGCCGACTTGTAGATCCTGTTGTTTTTGTCCCGTGTTCCTGAGCTACAGGATGGTGATACCTTGTTCAGCAGTATGTTGACAGCTGGTTGATGCAGGCCGTCGTGTCAGCCACGCACGTGTTGGCCGGGATGGGAGTTCCTTGAGAATGGAGGAGGTTGACACATACACTGCTGTACCTGGTTCTGCTGTATACGAGACGAATATAACTAACCCTAACCCTGATGGTAACCCTGTAGGCCGATCAGAGCAACCCTAACCCCGACGCTAAGCCCACATCTCGAATAAGTGCTGGGAGGCTCCGCGCCGTATGTCCGCAGTCAGTGCGGATGGATGTGTGTTCCACAGCTCAAGATAGTATATGAGCTGTCGCTACTGAAAATAGGAACTCGCGCGGCAGGATATTTATATCGTACGTAGCTACTGCTGTCGTCAACCTGTATGCGTTGGGTTTTTGATGAAAAACGAAAAACAAGATGAGCAACAGCAGTACGTGTACACAAACCTATACGAAAAGCAGGACATGCAACAATACGAGTACTACAACGTACATACGCCGATCACACCCTACCCCACTGGCCACAGTTGAAATACTCCGCGACCCCGCCAGACCGTGAGCGGACACCCCTGCGTGGCCTTCCTGCGACGCGGCGTACAGCTGTACCGTTCTCGGTCCGCTACACCTCCAACATCTTCCGCTGTACCAGGGTAGTTTATACTTTATAGTACTCGTACGGCAGAAGGAACTCTTGAGTACCCAACCGGTTTCTGTAGAAGGCATCGCACAACAGCAGCAAGCATTACCGGGAGACGAGCAGAGCACACAGCAGGTATGGCCAAGCGAGCCGTTCCTATCCCCAAGACACTGGGTACGAGTCCTCCTTGCTTGTCCCAAGGGTGCCAGGAGCTGAAACGACTTGGGGTCCATTCGTTCGAAGGGGCTGAGAATTCCACAGACAATTGCGCTCGTTTTGTCGACGTACGTCCACCCAGATAAAGCCTTTAGGACTGCAGTCCCGTTTTTGAAGACGAATCACTCAAACTTTAAGTAGCTTGTGCCCAAAACGGGACTGCAGTCCTGCAGCAGTGTGATGGAAGGTTTTAAGACTTGCCACCTGGTATCAGGTACTTGGTACAGTACAAGTCACAAACAAAGTTACTGCTTGTAGAACCGACTGTTTTTTGTGTGTGTTTCACGCTTCATCTGCTTGGGTGAGCAAGGAAAATCACCGAAAAAAGCCCGCTGTGGAACGAACGCTCAGCCCCATGAGACTTGAACCAGGTATATATCGCTGGGTGGACACTTCAGAGATGGGTCTGTATGATCACTAATACTTGATCACCTTTTTAGGCCTTTGATGATGTTTTCTGTTTTTGTCTCGTACCACTGCTGCTGAAAAGGCTGACCTCGTTTCTTTCGTTTCCGTGACTTTTACCGCTGTGCGTGGACGTTTTTTTTCTGGAAAGCAGCTTGGAGTCTGCACCGGTGGGCTCGGCTCTGTGCGGAGTGGACGGCGTCAAACAGCTGTCGGGATACTACAACGTCAAGGTCAGCGATCCTGTGTAATCCGGAGTAGTTATTGTTTTCTTAGGGAGCAATTCCGGGACATGTGAAAACAGGCCGCATTTATTATTTTTTGCTCTTTTTACCCTACGTGCTCAACCCTGTTATTCTCTACTCTGCTTTCCGCTACGTACACTACTCTACTCTACCCCACCTCTACTTTACTCTACTCTACCCTACTCTATTATGCTTTACTCTCCTCTCCTCACCTCTACTCTACTAGATTATGCTCTACCCTACTCTACTCCACTCTACTCTGCTCTGCTCGACTACCCTACTCGACTATACTCTACTCTACCCTACTCGACTCTACCTTACTCTACTCTACTCTACTCGTCTATACTCTACTCTTCTCGGCTCTACCAGAGTCTGCTCTACTCTACTCTACTCTGCTATACTCGACTACTTCTCTTATCGCTGTACTACTACAGTACTACTACTAATACTGCTGCACTTACTACTACTGTTACTACTGCCACTACTGGTGCTAACGATCCCTCAGGACGCGGGTGCGACAGACAAGGAATACTTCTTCTGGCTGGCGGAGTCTCAGGACACCCCGGCCACCGACCCGGTAGTGCTATGGCTCACTGGTGGGCCGGGATGCTCGTCGACGCTGGCTCTGCTCGCCGAGAACGGTGAGCAGGAGATGGCTGCACTGCACCGTACGGTACCAAAGCGAAACCAAAACGAAGTGAAACGGTGAAACGAAACAACGAAGCCGAAACGCAACTAAAGGGAAACAACGAAGCCGAAACGCAACTAAAGGGAAACGAAACGAAGCGAAACGAATCGAATCGAATCGAAACCAAACCACAAACCAAACGAATCGAAACGAAACGAGTTGAAACGAAACGAATCGAAATGAAACGAAACGTATTCAAACTGAAGACATGAAACATATTTTGAACGAATCGAAACTGAATGAAATAAAGAGAAACGGAATGAAACGGAGCGAAACGAAACGAAACTAAGCGAAACGAAACCGAAACGAAACGAAACGAAACGAAACGAGATGAAAATCGGAATGTAGTCAGGGCCTACCAAGCATGCCGCCGTCGTTTCGGTTTTGCACCAGAGTGGTGATGGCGGAGAGGGAGCTGGGGGAGACATCTGTGGCAGCCGGGGCTCGTACCTTCTGGCTACCGCAGTTCCCGACTTTTAGTGATCGGCTGCGCTAGTATGGGAAATAGGTACTGATGCAGTCGTCGTTATTGTTGTTGTTGACGTCGTTGATGATGTCGTTGATGATGAAAAATGATGATAACGATATCGATTTTGATGTTGCTGTTAAAACAGGGCCGTGCAAGGTCAACGATGACGGCGAGACGACGACCCCCAACCCCAGCTCGTGGAACTCCCGGGCCAATGTGTTGTGGGTCGACCAGCCCGCGGGGGTAGGGTTCAGCTACGGGAAGGCCCCCGGAGACTTCGATCACGGGGAGGATGGGGTGGGCGAAGACATGTATTGGTGAGCTTTTGAGGTAGCTTTCCGGAAGTAACAATACCTCTCGCTCCCCTCCCTCCCGCTCCTGAATTCGAAGCCTTGGCTACGGACAACCCTTGAGCGCCCGCAACAAATTACGTAGATTGCGTTTTGCCTTCTGCTACACTGCAATATTGCCCTACACTAGTCCCAAGTACCTCGTCCCAAAAGTATGGATAGAATTCTGAAGCGGTACTATTAACAGAAGCGGGGTTCCTCTCGTCTGGCGTCTCGTATTTTTTTCTGGGAAGGGGGTGGGATGTACTCGATACCGTGCATGGCCGTAGTCGTATGACTATAGACCCTCGCATCCCTACAATGCCGGGATGGAGCACGTCGGGTTTTCACCGACCAGGCAGACATTGCTCGCACCAACCGCGATGCGCCGTGAGGTGTTTGGCGAGTCGCGTGAAGAGTGAGCTACATCCTACTAAGAGCCACTTGTGAGGCGGACTTTCTTGCATATGGATGACTGGGGGGGGTGTACTCGATAGGAGAGATGTACTCGATCTCATGCATGGCCGTAGTCGTATGACCATAGACCCTCGCATCCCTACAATGCCGGGACGGAGCATGTCGGGTTTTCACCGACCAGGCAGACATTGCTTGCACCAAGCGCGAAGCGCCGTGAGGTGTCCGGCGATGACTGGCGGGGGGGGGGGGGGGGGGGTCTGATACCGCGGTCGGGATTCGCTTAGTGATGCACCTGATTCGACGGCGTTGACATGGGGGCTGTTCTCCTTTTTGAGGGGTCGGACGGCGTGAACCTGACGAGTATATATTATTACCAAAAGCCAATCAAGATTGTAACGGGATTGCGTCGCGTTAGAAAAGCGATAAACCATGTGTAACCGTTTTTTTTTTTTTTAACTATGTACCTCCCTGGCAGGAAACACAAGGTGCGTTTGATGTTGACATCAAGGGTCCAAACGGTGATTTTTTTTTATTTCCCTGGCCAAGGTGCTATGTCATCGTTTTTTGTCGCCGTTTTTTCGAGTAGGTGTAGGCGACCGTTTTTTCATGCGTGACCGTTTTCGCTGTGTAGCCGTTTATTATTGCCGTTTTTTTTTGTAACCATATATATATATACATTTCCCTCTTGTTGCTGCCGCTGCTGCTGCTGAAATGCCTCTGGCAGGTTCTTGCAGGAGTTTTTCTCGGCGCACCCCGAGTACGCCTCCAACCCGTTCTACGTCTTCGGCGAGTCGTACGGGGGGCACTACGCGCCGGCGGTCGCCCACAGGGTTTGGCAGGGGAACAGGTGAGGAGGCGTTTAGCGCGCGGGAGATCGGGGTGCCCCTCGTGTGCTAGCACCGCTGCTGTATGTATCACGCGATTTTCTGTAAACATTTTTGTCGCTTGTTTTCGCCACGGGTTTTTACTTTTTCCCTCCAAGTATCTACTAGTACGTAGAGTATTATCACGCGAATTTCTGTCAAGATTTTGTTTTTCTGCCACGAGTTTTGCGCCTTTTTTCTGCATGAAGTACCACTCTGAGAGGCAATGTAGGGATAATTTCGACGTAAACATGAGGACCAAGCCGTCCTTGTTTTCACGCTCAGAGTGATTTCTGCTTACAGTAGCACGAGGGCAGTGTCTTTAACTCCATGCGTTCGAATCGAGCCACGAGTACCAGCGACACACCGCTTTCGCCACATGCATGGCGTCGAACTGCTGCAGTTTTAGCTACTACTGTCATTTGTATGTTTCGCTCTACTCATGTCAGAACCAAATATGGGGTGTAAAGATTAGGGCGATGCATGGCTTTTGGGCCTATCGTGGGTTCTGTTTGCCCCCCCCCCCGTAATACCAACCTGGGCGAAAATGTTGAGGAGGACCGTTTAGACACTGCTATTACGGGGGACCATAGTAAATAGGACCAAATATTGGTAGTGAAAAATGGCGAAATGTATGGGTTTTTGTCTGTCCCGTAGGTCCTATTTACTGTGGTCCCCCGAAATGTATGTATAAGACCAAGCGGTACTTGTATACACGCCCAGAGTGTGGTGGTTGACAGCTATCGACGCCACAGCGCGCTCGCCTGCGTGTGTGTATGTGTATGTGTCTTCTCCCCCGCGGTGTGTTTCGTACCACCATCAGGGGGGGGGGGGCTTATCGTCCCTCTCGTCTGTTGTCGACCCCCCTTTTTAGACCGTTTTGCACCCCTTTTCCGTGTGATTGTCAACTGTTGCGCTCGTTGTACATCCGCCACCTTGTACTAACAGCAGCCGACAGACAGCAGTACCGGTACGCGCGACGCGCATCTTGTTGGCTTGGTGTGGGGCGTCGAAGGTTTTGAGTTGATTTGGTGGCGTCTGACATCCGTGGGTCGACCCGTGACGCCCCCCCCCCGCCCCCCTCGTTGAAGCTGTCATTCATGCGCAAGTACGCCTCACAAGCAGTTATTTTTAATAGTAGGATGCAGCTCACCCTTCATGCGACTCGCCGGACACCTCACGGCGCTTCGCGCCTGGTGCACGCAATGTCTGCCTGGTGGGTGAGAACCCGATATCGAGTACCCCCGCCCCCTCTTGTAGGGTTGCGAGGGTCTATAGTCATACGACCACGGCCATGCTTTACGTGAGTACTCCCCCTGCGCCCCCCACCCCCCGTTGTTCTCCCCGTCGCCTCCGTTTCTGTTTCCCCCCGCTACCGCCATCGTCGTATATCTCCTCGACCGACCACTTTTTTTTTGTTGTCGCTACGACGGACGTACTGCTCCTTTTTTTCCGTTCTATTTTGTACACTGCTGATGGTGGTCTGGTATTTTTTGCGACGGCTGGGGGCGGAGCAGAGATGGGGACGCGGCGTCGATCAACATCAAGGGGATGGGTATCGGGAACGGCCTTACTTCGCCAGCGATACAGTACTCGTTCTACACGAAGGTGCGCCGGGCGTTTGCTTGCTTGCTTGCTTGCTTGCGCGTACACAGCAGCGACACAACACGCATGCATTTGACACAGCATGTATACCAACAAGAACAGCAGCAGCATCAACGAAAAAAAACAATCGCCGCGAACAACAAAGCGAAACACCGCACGGCAACGACGCCAATGATACTACGCATACACCCACAGCAGCAGCCACTACTGTAACAAATATGACAACAACAGACACGTTTTTCGGTGTGTGTGTGTTTTTTTTTCTTTTCTTTTCTTTTTTGAACGTGCTTTTGTCGTTTTACATCGTTTTTTTTTTTTTTTTTTTTTCCCGACAAGAACAGATGGCGGTGAACAACCCTTACGGCGTAAAGGCGGTCACCGACGAGCAGGCGGTGCTCATGCGAGGCTACACCCCGTCCTGCGTGAAGCTGATAGAGGGCTGTCAGCACATACCAGAGGTGGGCGCTGCGTCTGCCTTTCTGTATAGGCGAGGGGTGATCAGTTTTGGGGGAAGGGAGTGGGCGAGTGGATAGGTGGGTGGATGGGTGGGATGGGGGGGTGGGTGGGTCGGTGGGTGGATGTGCCCTCGCGAGACGCTTGTCCTGAATGCAAAGCCCGTGACTTACTGTAAAAAAAATGCACGGCCATTCATAGCCGGAATATTCGGCGTATTTCATGCGAAACATACTTGAATCAAACCAGGTATTCATAGTGCATGATCATCTGAGATATGTAACGCATGATCCGACACGTAGATACGTGGACTCGTCGCCGTTTTTTTTTTTTACTTTTTCGGAGCGTGGTATATATATATATATACCAGAGTCGGTGCTTGTTTGCTTGCTCGTTTTTCTTCTACGCGCTAGTGCCCCAGAACCCCTCCCCCCCCCCACCTACCCCATCTACAAGTGCTGGTGCGATTCTTCTGGCGGCGGGCCCGTGGCTTTAGCGCGTCCGGTATGCCTTTTTTTGTATCATCTCCCGACTGATGGGTGAATGCGTATGTCGTGCGGTGTGTGTTGTGTTGCGTGTGTGCGTGTGACGTGTGACGTGTGAAGTGTGACATGTGACGTTTGACGTGTATCGTGTGAAATGTGGACGTCTGACGTGTGTTGTGGTGACATGTGACGTTTGACTTGTAGCGTTTGACGTGTGAAGTGTGCCATATGACGTGTGAAACGTGACGTTTGACGTGTTTCGTGTGACTTGAGGCATGTGACGTGTGTTTTTATTGTGTATCGTGTGACGTGTCGTGCGACGTGTGACGTGTGTCGTGCGCCGTGTATCGTGTGGCGTGTAGTGTATGACGTGACGTGTAATATGTGACGTGTGACGCGAATCGTGTGACGTGTGACAGATGTGCGATACGGCTCGGACGTTCTGCGACGAGCACATCGTCGCGCCGTACATCCTCGGCGGCTTGAACCCCTACGATATCAGGTGAGGGCAAAAGCGCCAAGCTGTCAGTCACGGACATTGTCTCTTCTTTTCTTCCTTTTTTTTGCTTTGCCTTTTGGTGCTTTCTATATTGCCGGAGGGCGAGAGAGCGGCAGGAAAAACCTTCAGTTACTCGCAGCGATGGTATAAATAGCTGGCTATGTAGCTGACTTAAACGACGGCCGGTTGATTTTCTCCTCGTTTTTTATTTTACGAGTGAGCGAAAACGGGTTTCTGATTCACGTGGCGCCAGAAGAAAAAAAAAAAAAAAAAGAATCCCTTTCGAGATGCCTGAAGCGACCGGCCGATCGCCGACGGCCGGGGACCCACCAACTACCCACCAATGCACACAAGTAGACGACAGTTTCAAATATCCTGCTGCGCGAGTTCCCACGTAGCTGCATCTCGAAACTATACCATGTCCCTGTATGCAAGGATTGTTTTGACCCCAATATTGACATGAGAATGGTATCTTTTAGATATTTCGGGGCAGGTATTTAGTATTTATTAATAGTGATTGCTATAAACGCCGTTTGCCTTTCGGGGGTCGAGGAAAAAAACGTAATATATATACGAACTTGGCATATATATATGCCGGGGAAACTTGGTCTCGCCAGCCGAGTGGGACCGTGCAGAAGTACTATTAATATTATTAGGGGAGACCATATTAACAGTAATCAGGACCCGTCCTGTACACATAAACCTATTTACTCCAGTATTTCTACTAAGCATATTCGGTCCTGATTTTCTATGTTCCCCTGTAGTACAATGTTACCAGATATTCCTCGGGAAACATGCTTACAGTAGTAATGGGAACCAAATATGGTGTAGAAAGTAGGGAGAAGCATGGATTTTTTTTTTTGTCCGTCGTGGCTTCTTTTCTGCTTACTACATTAGCCCCCCCCGGAGCAGTACTGTACAGTAGGAGCATGCTGGGCTGCGCCCGTGCCATGCGTTCGACTTCTTTGTACTTGGGACGTCAATCTTATCGATATCAATAGCACCTTTATCACCTTATCATCACCCCACAAGCAAAAAACAGGTGCCGATCAATGCTGTAAGCAGTATATACTCGTCGTTTTTTTTTTTTTTTTTACGTCGTCGTTGTCGTCGTCGTCGTTTTTTTTTTGTAGCTGTCGTCGGTTTTTCCCTCTCTGTATACTTTGATCAGGTTGATCAATCCTCTACTGTAATAATCAAGTTCATCAAAGTCCCAAAGGATACGTACGTACCCTGAAGGGATGCATGTAAAGATGAAAATCAATACAACGGGGGACCACAGTAAATAGGACCTACGGTTCACACAAACACTCTTATATTTCTCTATTTTTACTAGCAATATTTGGTCCTATTTAGTATGGTCCCCCGTGATATGTTGCCCCGTATTAGTGGCTTGCGTCGCTTGGTACTTTACTGTAGTATTTGTTTTGTTTTGTATTGAGATTGCGTTTTCGTTACTAAATACGAGCTGGTTCAAGTCTCCCCCACGAACGCCGGCAGCGGCAACCACTCGAATGGCACATACACCTTTGGTGTCATGCTGACCGACATGGAACAGCGGAAGAGGGTGACTTGGCCCTTTTTTTAGTCGAGACATGGCCGTTTTTTTGGTCGAGACTCTAGGGCTGGCGCTAGTGACCAAAATGGGTCCCAACCAACCACGAGCCTCACATACGGTCAGTAACAGGCAGGTGCTACGTAAGAAACGTTTTTTTTTGTTTCTGAACGGTCCCGTTCCAGGTACTCCAAAAGGTATGTCTGTACATTTTTTCGCGCAAAAAATCGAATGTCTGACCTGCTGTACGAGTATGTGCAAAAGTGAGCCAATTATGTCGCCAAAAACGTGTCCTGTTCTGAAACTAAGTTAGTACGAGGCGGTGCCTTTTTTGTTTCCGGCGCTAGTTCCGCACGAAAGTCCACATGTTCACGCCGTTATTTAGAGATGCAGGGAGCCCTGAAACTGTGCACACGTGTTATTCTTTACGTCGTTCCCCGAGGAGTGATCTACGTTGTTTTTTTTTGCCGAAAATATTTGGCCCAAGGTCAAGAGCTAAGGTGGTCCAAATTTTCCAGAAGAAAAGAAAAAAAAAAACGAAAAATGACGCAAAAAAAAAAAATACCAAACGTTAGGTCACGTGTTCGTAAGGACTCACAGAAGACGTGCAAAAAATAACGGCGTGACTCGGAAAGCGGCATGGAATAAATTTTCCGTCGTTTAACTTCAACCAGTTGTTTGCCATCCGAAAATGTGCAGGCAGGCGGCATATGCTTCAATTCAACGTAGATCGCTCAGAATAAGCATTCCTTGACAAGACAAGCTGTAAATTTTGTTTGTTCGTGCTTTCTTTGGTTTTTTCCTGGTGGTGGCGAACATGTCTGTCGCGCGTCGCGCGCGCGCGACCGGCACCTGCATTTACATTTGCGTCTGCATCTGCGCCTTCGTGTGCATCTTATATCTGCATCTACATCTGCATCTACATCTTTCTCCTGGCAGGCGTCCGTGCGGCGACGAAGACTTGTGCTACGACTTTACCCACATCGAGAAGGTCAGTCAGTCAGTCAAATCAGCCAGGAAGAAGGGTCGTAGGCCGAAAGACATGGCGCCTATACTTGAACCCCCCCCCGCCCCCTCTGTTGGAGGAGACGAGGAAAAGAGACGAATGTGACATGGAGGAGTTTGGTACACTAGATAGCAGCGAGAAAACGATTGCTATCCTAGGAGATAGATGGTGGCCGCAGGCGGCCAGACAGGAAGGGGATATGATTAACAAAAAATATATAAATATATGGAAACAACGTAACGAGCGCCCAACTGTTGGAGGTGTCTGTAACTGGAGTCTATTAGGAGTAGGAACGGTGCTCGGTCTTGGACTGGGATGCGTGATCAATGGTCAAATGAGCACACACACACACACACCCGCCTCCCCCTCTCAGCCTCACAAGCGGTTATTAGTAGGATGCAGCTCACCCCGTCATGCGACTCGCCGGACACCTCACTACGGCGCTTCGCGCTCGGCCGCACGTAGCGTCTGCCTGATCGGTCCCGAACATGTCTACCAAGATGTCCCACACCACGAAGCCCAATGCGCATATTTATATCTCATATCCCCGTGCGTGCAAGTACATTCTGTTGTTGCTCTGCAGTTCCTCCGGCTGGACAGTACCCGTCAGGCCCTGAACGTTCGCGATGACAGCGGGCCGTGGGAGTCGTGCAGCATGAAGGTTAACGCAGACTTCAGCGGGGACTGGATGAGGGAGTTCGATGGCCTGGTAGGCCCCATGCTCGAGGACGGCCTATCAGTGCTCATCTACGGTAAGACAGGGGGGGTGAAGGGGGGGTTGTGAGGGGGGGGGGGTGTACTCGATAGGAGAGATGTACTCGATCTCACGCATGGCCGTAGTCGTATGACCATAGACCCGGTGGGGGGGGGGGGAGGGCGGGAAGGGTGGGCTGGGGTTGGGGTAAGGGGGTGGAGTGGAGTGGAGTGGAGTGGGGTAAGGTGAGGTGGGGGTAGCCGACCCCAACCCCTACCCCTTACTTGCTCCTTTAGAAACTGCAACCACGTATTCGAGGCCAAACCTAGTGTGGGCTGATTGTTTTTTAGCAGTAAATGGGTCAATTTAACCATGTACACGTCGCCCCCCCCCCCCCCGCGTTTTTTTTCTTGTCTTGCACGAAACTCTACCTCGCAGCGGGCGACTGCGACTTCATCTGCAACTACATGGGCAACGAAGCGTGGACGCTGGACCTCGACTGGGCGGGCCGCGACGGCTTCCGAGCCGCGCCGCAGCAGGACTGGATCCCAACCAACAACGGACCCGCTTCGGGGCTGTCGCGATCTTACGGCGGGCTTACCTTCCTCCGCGTGTATGAAGCGGGACACATGGTGGGTGCCGCTGTAGCAGGCCTGGGCTGTTGTAGGTTGACAAAGGAAAAAAAGAAAATGGAAATAAAACTCAGCTGTGTGAGATCGGAAAGTCTCTCGAAACTCATTTGCAAACTTGGTGATGTATATATATATATTTGTACACACCTGGTATAAACAATGGGTGTATTTTGCGTTGTTGGCGGTGTCTTTGATGACCACTGTCGCCTATTTTCCGATGGGGGTGTTTTTTTTTTTTCATTTTTTCCTACCCTTCGGATAGATCATCGAGTCCCAGTTGATGATATAGACCTTTCAGGGGCGAGATAGATAGATCCCTGTGAGCTGTATGATCTGTATGATCTGTATGATCTATTGCGGGGGTCCATATTTAATAGGACCTATGGTATACATCAAAACCTATATATTTACCTATTTTTACTAACAAAATTTGGTCCCATTAACTGTGGACCCCCGTAATGGCTCCCGTTGCCGGGTGGAGGCGGTATACTCTGCACGATCTACAGCAGGACATGTTTCCTCGGTTGGGTGTGTGCAATACAGATCCTCCACAGCACCTCAGAACGGCAGGTTGGGTTCTAGATGATCTGTCTGTAGATGATCTACGTGATCTGTAGATGATCTATCTGTCCGACGTGTACACTTTTACTAACTGACTTGACGGCTTCTACCACAACGGAACTCCTTTAAGGAGGTGGGCGCGGTGCGACCGCTCTCAGGGGGGAGGGGGGGGGTACTCGATATCATACATGGCCGTGGTTCTCGGGGGGGGGACGGGGGGGGGGGAGCTCGATACCATGCATGGCCGTAGTCGTATGTCCATAGACCCTCGTATCCCTACAATGCCGGGGCAGGGGGGGGGGGGGGGGGGGGGGGGGGGGGGGGGGGGCGGGGGGGGGGGCTTCACCACGTCCTGATGCGTTCGTCCCAATCCTGCTTGACACCCCTGCGCTAATGTACATCTCCCACCCTCTCTATCCCGCCGTCTCGAAATAGATGTGCGGTCAATGGTCAAAAGGCCTAGGGCAGGCATTAAATGAGTACCCCCCCCCCCCCCCCCCCCCCCCCCCCCCCCCCCCCGTGCTCCGTCTCGGCATTTTGGGGATCCAAGGGTCTATGGTCATACGACTACGGCCATGCATGGTATCGAGTTTCCCCCCCCTCCCCCCCCCCCCCCCCCCCCCCCCCCCCCCCCCCCCCCCCCCCCCCCCCCCCCCCCCCGAGAAATAGAGACATGAGAAAGTTGAAATGGCAATATAAAGTAAGGGACATGCCAAAAAAGAGGTTGCCAGCCATAGTTGATAGAGCTGTATGGGAGAAAGTAACAAAAGGGCGAGCTGGAATATGGTGGGATGGCGTAGTTGAGAAAGTATTGGAAGGATATAGGGGGAAACCAAGAAGAGGTGATGTCCGCCTGAAAGTTTGGGAGGTACGAGGCAGAAGTAGAAGGAATGATAGGAGGAAGGGAAAGGCTAGCGCTAAGAAACAAGATGGAATCGGGAAAACGCTCAAGAGATATACGGGGGATTGAGCGAAGGAATAGGAATGAAAACGCATTTGCACCGCCCAATGGACTTCGCGAGAACGCTGAAACTGCGATTTCGTGTAGGTGACCTGGATCTGCCAGAAAGAAGGAGGTATACCAGTAGCCGCGAGGAGGAGGAAGTAGATGCACAGATGTGCCCGTGTGGCAAAGCAAGAGAGTAGAACTCACATAGCAGGAGAAGGTTAAATGTACAAGGAGGAATGGGATATGTTAGAAGAGATGAGGAAAATAGACGAATGTGACATCGACGAGTTTGATACACCAGATAGCAGCGAATACACGATCGCTATCCTTGGAGATAGATGGTGGCTACAGGCGGCCAAACAGGAAGGGGGTAAGACTAGCAAAAAGTTTCTATGTAATATACGGAAACAATATAATGAGTGCCCAATTGTTGGAGGTATCTACTCGGAGTAGGAACTGTGCTCCGTCTCGAACGGGATGCGTGGTCAATGGTTGGTCAAATGACTAAGGCAAGCAACCAATGAGCACGCCCCCCGCCCCCCCCGTCTTCGCCCCTCCCGTCCCCCCTCACCTGTCCCACCGCCCGCTCGCTCGCTCGCTCGCTCGGTTCGCGCGTTTTTTTCAATACGCGTAGGTGCCCATGGACCAGCCAGAGATCGCGCTCGCCATGCTGAATACCTTCGTGCACTCAGAGTCGCCGCCCGCCTTCCAGCCCTCGGCTCAGGAGGGTGACGCGGTTGTCTCTTAGCCGCCTTGTTTGTATGTCCTTGGTTGTGACCGCGACTGCTGTCCAGCCAATGTGTTAGGAGACGGCAGCTTGACCCTCCTTGAGTGACCGTCGCCCCACACTAAAAATAGTATGTTAAGGCCAAGGCAGGCCTTGACGCACGCGTCCGCGCCCAAAATAGACCGGCTTCCTGCTTATAGCATACTTTCTCTACAGTTTGTGATTGCAGCCGGTCAAAATTTGGAATTCTATACACAGCCCAAGTAAAAACAAAAGAATAGCCACCGGCGATCAGGGAAGTCGGTACATGTACGTACGTATGAGTACGTACGTGGAGAGAGTTTTGACCTGGATTTTTGGCGCGATTGGTTTGTGCGCCAGCAGCGAAAGGAAACCGCGAGATGGCGTTTTTGTAGCTCGGCGTCGTGGATACCCTCTAGTTGCGATCCCCGTGGACCCGCCGCACATTGGTGGTTGGTACCCCCCCCCCCCCCCCCCCGCTATTATTTTTACCAGGTACCCTGGTATTTGGAATTCTGGGGTACGTTGTTGCGGGGAGATGTTGAAGTAGTGACTTCTAACTGTAGCTCTCAGGCCTTGGTGTTGCTGCAGTCTCGTCGCGCGCTTGTATTCAGCGATTGTTTGGGTAGCTATTTTATACAGCGGTATGGCTTTCGTCGAGAGCGGTTGGTCCGGTGGTTCATGCAATGGCAGCAGCAGTATGTAGTGGCGTTGCTGTAGTGGACATGTGCACGAGCGGGCGGGCATCGGATTGTATGTAGACGATGTCCTGTATTTTGTATATGTATGTATGTCGTGGGGGATAGGGGTCTTGTGCGGCACGCGCGCGCGAGGCCTGCAGGTCGGTCGGAGCGTTCCGCCCAAGTAACTGGTGAATACCTACCTGGTAGATGTTTGATGCCTTCCGGTGAGGAAGACTAATAAGTTTTTTTTTGCTGCTATTTACATGCAAGCAAGTGTTGACACAGCAGTCGTGGTACGAGCCACGGTACGTAACGCTTTGTTTTTTTGGTCAATCGGCACACCTCTTCGGCAAGAGCGACAGAAACTGCGGCCAAAACCATTTACAACCTCTGGGAGCGAATTTCAACAAGGCACAGACAATAATAGGCGCTGTGCTCCAAGGTTGGGTTAGTATGAGGTCGCGCACAGCGGTTCTGGTACGTATGGTGTCGCAAACACGTAACATAGCAGCCGAGTACGGTATTAAATATTAACGCCTTATTATAATCATGTTTCTCCAAACTCTGTGTACTGCCGCGACGTTCCTCCGCATGCCGCGTGGTATGTATGAAACTTTTTTTCGTATGTCACGAAAGTGTTGACACCTCCGACAGATCATCCATTCCCACTACGTGACCTAAATTTTTCAAAGCAGATTTATTCCATTCCCGATCTTGCATTATCTAGCTCAGTCATGTTGCCTGTGGTGGGACCCGTATTCTCTGCATGATCCAGCACATGTTTCCCGTGGGTTAGATCTGCGATGCTATTATTAATACTCGGTGTATGCAAATAAATACTGAACATCCTCTCTCAATCGCAGGTAGGTAGGTAAGGAACAGTTACTAGATCTATCTACCAGGTACGGTGGATAGATCCTGCACAACCTCCCACAACGGCAGGTGAGGAACTAGATGATCTACAGTAAGTAGATAGCGGTAAGTCATGATCTGTGCGAGGTGTGTGAAAGTTCCAAGTCCTGGGCGAACCCCATAAGTCTAAAGGTTTGTCCTAGGGTATATCTATGACGGAATCTCGAAACCTGTCGTGTCTGTCTGACCCCCACCATCCAGAGGCTCCAAACGTCGGCGAGTTTTTTTTTCCTAAACGGCTCCCAACGTTAACGCGCGTGCCGCGCGGAGCGGGAAAATCGATAGCCGACAAACAGTCTGGGCCAACTGTCGGCTTGAACGGAGCCCTACATGTTGAGCTACGCGACCCACCTGCACACTATTAGTAGTGTCACCCCTCGCTACACTCCTGTTAATAACACATCGATCGCTGAATCGCTCAAGAATCGATACGAGCGAAATGATACCTCGTGGCACCTGGTAGCAGCTACACAACAAATCTACAACTAACTGCAAGTCAAACCGAGTTCCACCTTCCGGACCAAATTACTTCAGATTAGAGCGGGAAGTTCTTGGACCAGAACCCTCTGGAGTGAAACCTGAAAACATTGAAAAACACTGTCTCCTTGTTGCGTACTGTACTTTACTACATAATCGTGCTCGGTATACAATTGTGCGCTACCTAACAACACAGAGTAGTATTAATAGTGCACTCACTTGTTCGTATACCAGGTTATAAGCGGCACGGCATACAGCAGTCCCCACCACCAATCTACCGGTGTATCGTCGTTGAAAGCAACTCCCCAGGATGTAATCCAGGGGTCAACAACTGGTAGTAGAAGTACTAGGCAAATACAGCCCGGAGCAAAAAAAAACTCATCGTATATGCGAAGTAACACGAGAACCTAACGTGGTAAACGCACTATTAATACTTGTTGTTCGGATACATACTTCCCCGACGCGGCTGACATGTGGAGGGTGTGGGTGGACCACAGCGCGCTTTTTTCATTTCTACCGTACCTCTTCTTGTTGTGTTGTGTTGGTTATTATTCCCTGTTGTGTTCTCTTCTTCTGCTCCTTCTTTTTCCTGGCTTTCCTCACCAACTCAGAACTCGCAACTTGCTAAAACTGCAACATTGGCGGTTTCATTTATGCGGCGTAATACGAGTAGGAGGAATAAATGTTACTCGAAGATCCAATACCCATGGGCAGAGAAAGAGGAGAGAGGGGGTGTGAGGAGCAGGAAGGTAAGTATCCTACGGTCCACGGGAGGGAGTCTTGGCCTGAGCCCCCACAGAGTACTGAGTGAGGGGCATATTACCTGCTGCGTGGTGTATAGCGTGTGTATGCTGGTAGCGCGTCGGAGCTGAAGGAACGCTCGGGCCCAACTTCGTCCGCAAAAATCTGTGTACGCAGAGCGCATCAATCCAAGGTGGGTTGAACTTTCGACCGTTTTGAACGAGAGTATATATTTTTTTTCAAATCAACAACACTCAATCAATCTATAAATATTTGTGAAATGCAAAGGTTTCAACATGTTGTGTTACAGCGGGTGGCGCCAGGGAGGGAGGTTTATAGCGCTGTGACTGTCGTGACCAGCGCTATGGGGAGGATAATACGGCGCGAGACCAGTCCTGATCAGGGTCACGCGTCGGGTCTACTCGATAGGCAGAGGGCAAGCTTTGGTTAGCATCCTCTGGGCGGATCTTATAGGGGCAGGGAGGATCCCCGGTGTGGGAAAGCTTTCGGTCTCGGGTACAGAGCCAGTAACGAGGTTCCGGGACCACCCGGTGTTTACAAAACACCACCAAGAGTGAAGAAAGAAAGTCAAAGCCAAGTGATCTGTGATACCTGTCCTATCGACCCCCAGTCTCTTGGACCCTGCCGTGCCCGTCGTGCCCGTCATCGTGTCTGTGGTGCTTCGTTGAGTGTTCACGCTGACTGCTTGCATATATAGCATTGCATCGATCCACGTTCTGCATGACCCGATCATTACTACCTGAAGGCACTTCCTCGAACTCCCACACAACAGGTGAGCCGGCCTCAGAGATCTAACGAACGCAGGTCCTTTTTACGGTCTGAGAGCTGTACCCTGCTGTAACATGGTGAACCCAGGGAGATCGAAGTGCATTGCAGGAGATCGGAGTGTTCGCAAAACGTTTGCAAGAGATCGGAGCGTTTGCAAACGTGTGAAATAATGTCATCGTGTTCTTTGTATAATCCCACGTTTGATCTTGCATAATACTTTATTTGCATACCAGTTACTTGGTATATGCATACATCCACATGTTTTCGTTGTTGCCTGCCTTGTATGATGGTGATACGTGCAATATATGCTGTTATGTATTCACGCTGCCAATGGTGCTCTGCTTGTTTGTTTCGTGAGGCTTTCAAGATACTTATCTGGTCAATGCATGCAGGCATACTCGTTGCTCGTGCTCCGTTTGCCTGTTGCTCGTGCTCGTCTGTTCGCTCGTTGTTCATGATCGCACACTCATTGCATGTTCGTTAATAAATGACCGCATGCTATTGACCACATATTGTCTTCAAAACCGAATGCAATCGACGGGTATCGATACAAGCCAAAGGTGCCGTACGTATTAATGCACGCATGCTCTCGTGTACCGTTTGCCTGGTTAGGTGATACCGGAAACTAACAACGTTGAGCCTTTCGCCGTTTGGGCGTGCGTAACCCTATAGAACCATGAACCCCTGGACAACATCGTGCATCGTCGGCTGGCAAACATAGAACTTTCAAGAAAACCACGGATATTTTTGGTGACGAGTATTCTTGCCGCGATGCTTGTAGACTACATCAGTAGTAATAGACCAATCGTCGTATTATGCACACCAAATGGAAAGTCCGATGCACGTTTGACCCTCTTCGGTGTCTCCGGTCGCGCCATTTTCTGTGTTGTATACCAACCGAGCGTTGCGCTCGAGTATCAGGTACAACACCTGGAGGACTGAAAGCCAAGTACAAGAGGAAAGGACAAAAAAAAACTGGAGCAGCAGATGAAGATCGGCTACGCAAGCCCTCGGGGGGCACGGGTCACACGGGGTGACATAGTTTCAGCTGGACGATGATGAGCTTGCACACAACGGAGGAAGGTGTGGCTTTCTTTGTCCGGAGGGTTCGGGCTAGATATATCGATGCAGCCCAACCTGAGTAGTACCAGGCCAACAGGTATGGAGCGGGTGAAACACAACCGTGGTGATCCTTCTCTTTTTCTGATGTCGTATCCACATTCGAAAATGCTATATTATTCTTGCTGTACGTTTTTCCCTCGAGCGCAAAAAAAAACCGGGGGGGGGTAGGATGCAGTGTCGCCCTGATTGACTTAGATTTCAGGTCACGCACCAAAGCTAGAAAACTCGCGCAGCGCATGCCGTAATATGCGGGACCACCAGGGACATGGATCCAATGAGATACCGGTAGCAAGCATGACATAGCGCATACCAGTGACGAGCAGCCTGGTGTGTTCGGAAAGGCATGGAATCCGAGTAGTAAATTGATTGATGTGCTGTATTCATTTAGACTACCATGGAAAGCATGCTGTGGGCTGTCAATATATGTACGACTCAATTAGTCAGCCCAACCTGATCAACCGTCAGTATTTTCGTGGTCACATATCACGTGTACTGGTGTTGTTAAAAAATGTCTCGCTGCTGGCATCGAAAAAGCAGTAGTAGGGAGTACTTTTGAATATGATTGCGGGATGAGCGCCTCCCATAGATGGTTCTAAGTGTGAAGCTGGACGTAGTTACTGATGAGCCTACCATGCCACGACAACTTGTCTACCGCCGCCCGGAGCAAAGGCACCTCAACTCGGAATTACACAGAAGAGCCGTATCTCCGTCTCTACAATGCTATCAGTAGTCTAAACACTACGCACGATGCTCAAAAAGATGAAAATAATAGTGCTGACGACCTGCACTGCCGTACACTATTGGTATTAATATCAGTCTTAGTGCATGTAATTTGGAAGAAAATACAGGAACCATGCTGCTGCTGTACGCTGTACCTGGAGTTTTTATTTATTTATTTCCCGAACACGGTTGATTTATCGATATACGGGGTTGGTGAATACTAAACCACAAGCGTACAGGGGGGGTGGCTCGCAGTATGCTTTTTACACATACGTACATAAAGGACGTATACAATATACCCATAATACTAAAACTGTACGGCAAGATACCGAAGGACCCTTTGGCTCGCAGATGGCTCGCAGCACGCTTTTTACACATACGTAGTATGTCCATACTAAAACTGCTAGATCCCGAGGGACCCTTTGGCTCGCAGTATGCTTTTTGCACAAACGTACATAGAGGACGTATGTGTGTGCGTGTGTATACAATATATCCATGATACTAAAATTGTATGGCAAGATCCCGAGGGACCCTTGAGCCTATCTCTCTTCCTATCTTGACGAGTTATCATGTTGACTCGTTGAAACAGCAGTACCTACACAGCAGTATCTGCTGGATGCACTACACAACACCCGTATGTATGTATATATCTAGGGTGAAGAATCAGCACGGACACTATTGCTGGATGTCGACGAGTAGAAGAACGAAGAACACACACAATGTCATACACCATATTCACACGGGGCATACTTGAAGCTGGATGAACAGAGTGAAGCTGGGTAGAAGACGTTGGTCTAAAAACTCAAAACAACAACCAACCTGGAGGATGCATATAAATATATGGGTAATACTATTGGTCGTACGGCAAGATCTCCCTAGATCCTTGGGCCTTACGATAGTTGTCCCTTACTACCGCAGCAAAGCATTAACACCACTGCCTCTCGGCATAAAGTACTGCTGTTGTGAAGCCGTTCTATATGGTATTCATACTCCTATAAAGAAATTAACTGTGACAGTTGATGATACTATAGGTCGTACGGCAAGATCTCCCTCGATCCTGGGCCCTAAAATAGTGTCCCATACTGCTGCCGCAGCAAAGTATCAACACTGCTGCCTCCCGGCATGAAGTACTGCAGTGAAACCGGTCAGCTGTCCAGTACAGCAATCAGGTTTTTATTCGGGTGAAAACACCGCATGAAAGCTACGTTGAAACTGAGAACTATATATACAACGACTCATATGTTCACAACATAGCTGGTGTTGTGGTCTTCTCGTACCCGGTACGTTGGCATTTCACATGTTCTACCCGTTACGGTATTCTCGTACCCGGTACATCGGCAATTCACTTGCTTTACCCGATATTCACCGGTCCGCTGGCATTTCCCTTGCTTTCTTGCTTTACTGATTGCTTTGTCTGCAATAATAATAAATCAGAACGGACACTGGGTTGGACAGATGTATTTGGGTATATGTGTGTGTGTGTGTTCTTCACATTAAACCGTTTTCTTCTACTCGTCGACATCCAGCAAGCCCAGTGTCCGTGCTGATTCTTCACCCTAGAAAGATACGAGCTCTGTGGTCACAGACTACGACACAGAGATAACACACCGTAATGCATTAATAGCCTACGTCATACAATGCCTTCGCACTAGGTGCAGCCGACACAACATACATACATACGCCAGCAACCAAAATACACCATAAAGAAAGAGAAGCAACGAAAAAACCAAACCGAAAAAAAAAAAAAAAAAAAAAAAGAGAAGAATCCCATAGAACGGTATGGCACACACATAAGGGAAGTACGTACCCCTACGACTCATATCCGTGGGGTCTCCATACATTCTACATCCAGTGAGTTCGACTGATAAAATAGTTGATACTCAACTTTGCAAGCTGCGTAATACGCCTCGTCTATATTCCATTTTTACCTGATTTTACAATTATTATTGTGATAAACCGAGCGCGCATATTCTATAACATGTGATTCCTTGTCATAGATATAGGCCAGCGGCTCCCTTGGATGCTGCCCGGGTCAACAGGACAATTTTAACTGATCATTCTGCGCACTGATACTATATAACCAGTAGTATTATAAAAAGGTTTTTACATCCGTACGATCGCACATTATTCATGCTGACTGCAAAGCATGTTGCTTTCATTCATATTGTATAATATACAGCAGTATCTTCAGCATACCGAGCGGTATCACACAGCCTCAGTTTACTCTTGGCAGATACCCCGTATAATTCTGTCCACTACGGCGAGGAAGTGAGCAATGAGATAATTACTGCTGTGCATAAGCTTCGTACGATACTATTAATGTTGTACTTCTCCGTCCATGGCCAAAAATTCGATTGAAGCATTATTATCTGCTGTAGATTACGTTAATAATGTCCGCACAGAAACACAAAGATTATACCATGGTATTTATTAGGGTTCGACCTTATATATACGTATACCCGATCTGGGTCGTGCCCTGAAAGAGTTTCGTTGGTTTTGATATGGTTGGGCCTATTCTTTTCATCTAAAGGCCCGCGTGGTCTAGAGTATCGTTTCTGTTTTTAGCGTTGAACCATGGGGAGCTCGAATCTCAAGATGGATGAGGCGGGGATTCACGCAATATATACAACAAAAAGGTGTGGAATCAACTGCTGAGATCGCCTAACGAGTGTAGGCGCAACGAAGAACTGAAGTATTTCCGCAATAAAGCCCAAGGCACAGACCACATCGGGGAGAGGAATAAAGAGCTTGCTGTGTGACACCGGATGTCTATTTTTTTTTTATTTATTTATTTATTTTTATCATCACTTTTACTTATTTATTTATTTTTATCAGCCCACTCGTAGGAAGTTTTACCCTCGACGATCTTCTGGACAAGCCGTGGTCACAGGTGTCGTCTCTTCTCCCCCCCGGTACGTGCCTTTATTTTTTTATCGCGCATAGGGTTCAGCATTCCCACTGCTCGTCGATTTTCATCGAATGTACAGCTAACTCACGCTCTCGCGCTTTCCGCTAATAATCAATTTTATGCAAGAAAAAGTCCCTATACGTAGGAGGGATAGAGAAAAAAGGGCCAAGATAAAAAATGGGATGGAAATCAATGATATATCTGTATCGTACATACATAAATACGTACGAAAAAAAATATAAGGTACCTGGTGTGAAAAATCAGCAAACGCGTACGAAGAAACATGCTATTAATATTACATGTACACCCAGCATAGAGCATAAGAGCGGGCAAGAACTTTGGACATCGTGCCGAAAGGACCCCGGATCGTCGGCTCCTATCATATGAGTGCTTTGCCTGCAGGAATTGCGACTGCTCTCCCAGAACTGATGCATGCATCCTAAGCGGTGGATTCGAGATGCACTCTTCAAACCAAACTGAGCAGAGAAAACCTGGCCTTCTCCGATAGTAAAAACCATTCCCACGACACGTATACTCATTGACCGCCTTACTCACTAGCGCGGTGAACAGTCAATCGATTTTGACGCTGTTTTAAGTACCAGACACGGTTCCCAATGTCGACTGGGCATCTTAGTCTTCTGAGTACTGCACTACTGTTGCTGTACATGTACCGAAGTTTGACCCTAATTCCAAGTGTTTCGTCCGCGCAATGGAAGGGCAGTTCTAAAGGCCACATGCCCAATGCCCAAACGAGAGGTTCCCTGAATGCCAAAAACAAAACGCTAACGGCGCCCGAGTTTGCGAACGTACCACGCATCCCTGTTTTATTTGTCCGTATCCGAGTAGCGGATGATCCGCCTGATGAGACAGGAATGCTTGAAGAGACACTAAATTGCATGGCACCTAATACCGAGAAACATGTTGGGATCGTACTGCTGCTCTCCACGTGACTATCTTTGACCGCAACGATGGCACAACAACAGTAGTGACAGTCGAATAAGAGGCAAGTCGACACAGAACCCCTGCTACGAGAAGGGTATAGCTGGATACGCCCAAGCATCTATTACGACCGACCAGGCTCCTTAACCCAATACCAGTGGGATACAATACAGACCATCAGTGTTTCGCTATACGTTTTCGTGATAATACCTAGGCTTTGGGATTGTTCACACAGATTCAGTTTATATACAGATACTCGACGTCACGCGCACAGGAGGTACATGAGAAGGCGTATACCAGGTACCATAACGTTTGGATACCCACATGTAGGAAGGAACGAGTGCATGTGCAAGTCGCCACACCACGCACAGGTACACATTTGTGAGACGCTAAACCGAGATGGAACGAGACGAGCTTTGGTATGATCTGCGCAACCTAACAGGATACTATTTGTCGCTCCAAGCATAGTGGTCGAGGGTTGAAGGAACGAATCGACAGGTGTGATTGGAATGCGAGTAGGTGGTAGGCAGTTTCTGTTCTGGGGGGTGTTTGTCTCCACCTTGCTGCAACTACTTCCACAAAAAGCGTTATACGACGGGTACGATTTGGAAGTAGGTCTGGACGAATGCCGTTGTAAGACGCGTGATTGATTTTAGCACGAACAAGTTGCACGAGTGGACAGTGTCCGTGCTGGGGGGGTGGCGTAAACGTCAGTACCTTCGAACACTTCGGAATCAAATATTTACCTTGGCTAGCGCCAGTAAGTCGATGTGGAGTACCTTGAAACGACCTAGGTCACTCGAATAAAGGTGGCGCAAACGCCAGTAGCTTCAAACACTTACTTGACTCGGAATCAAATATTTACCTTGGCTAGTGCCAGCAAGTCGGTGTGGCGTGAACGTCAGTACCTTGAAACGACCTAAGTCACTCGAATAATAATCCCCGGTGTGGGAACGCCTTCGGTTTTTTAGGAGTATTTCCGTGCGTCGGATCGGTCATGGGCGTCGTTATTTTTAACTCTTTTGTTTTTACGTGCTGTCGTGGTCTTCTTTTTTCTCTTGCTTCCATCATGTTTTGCGATTGACACACGCACGCTGCACATTGTCGGATGCCAAACGCAATCGTACATCGAACACCATCACGCTCCATCCAACCCCTTCCCCCTCTTTCTTTGCGTGTACTCACGTGTCCCTTTTCCCTCTTCCCTGTCTGTGCCCGCTTAAAAACACGCATCCGTATTGTATTGTATGCAGTAGGGGTGGACGAGGACTATGTGGAACTCATGGAGGAACGGGACCCCCCTGAGGACGAGGAGTGGACGCCCGTGCCCCACGAAAAGCGCTATTGGGCAAGGAGGGGGAGGTATTTGGACTCCAGGAGTTTTTACGCCATGTTCTACTGCATGTGAGAGAGAGATCGTGCGAGAGAGAGAAATAGAGAGAGAGAGATTCGGGGAGTACGGGCGCGCGTGTGTGTACGTGTGTGTGCGTTGTGTGTTTGTCGAACCAGCTGCGTGCCGGGCTTTTTCTCCCCCCGCCACCATGATGGTCAGACCGGACCCTAAACGAAAGATCGGGGTGGATCACATAGCGATAGATGCATGCTTCGTACGTACCGGATACATAGAGAGAAACATTTTGTCGGAAGGCAAAGGCTTAGCTTTCTAGATTAACCCGGTGTCTCAGTCCAAGAAGCTCCGGAATATCACGGCTGACCGGAAGCGTCCCTTTGTCGAGCAAGATTTCGGTTTTCCTACAAACGCGCTGGAATATCCGTCCACTTTGACTGGCCTGTCCTCTCGCCCCCCTACGACTACGGCCATGCATGACATGAGTACCCTCCCCCCCCCCCCCCTCTCCCCACCCCCCCCCCTCCCTTCCCTCCCCCCTCGCCCCTTCCCTGCGATTGTAACCTATCATAACCCCACGGTCGAAAACAACTTTGGGCTGACTTCCAGGAAACCCACTTTCTGCAAGCTAGTGAAGGAGTTGTACGGGACCACCGAGTACTTCGAGGGGGTGGGGCGAGGAGGGGAGTCCCGAGTTCGACCCCTGTGAGCACGTGGCCGTTTTCATGAATCGGATCGGTACCGGACATGGGTTGGTCCTGACTTCTGCCATGTTCGACATCTCGCAGCACGATGCTTTCAAGATCACGAAGAGTGTGGCTCGGCGGGTGATGGACAGCCTCTTGGAGGAGTGCGTGCGTTGGCCGGACCTGAAAGAGCAGGCCGGATTTCCAAGGGCTGGGATACTGAAAACCCATTAAGGTGAAGAAGAACAAGAAGAAGACACCAGGAAAGTCGGCCGAACCATCAGCACAACCCGAATTTATCTAGGTCGGTTCCCTGTTTATGATACTGTCTTGAAGGAGGCTGAAAGCCCGGTAATTACCTGGGTTCAAGTATTAGGATCGTATTTGTAGCACTTGGGAGGCGTATCGTAGATGGAAAACCAGGGTTATTCCCAGCGAGGCACGAGCTCGGCTTTTAATCTCCTTGCGCACGAAAGGAATAAAGCTGTCCTTCTTCTATCTCTAAGCAAACAACACCGTGAGTACCAACGACTACCGACTTAGTAGGCAAACCTGTCCAGGGATACAAAGTGTCCCCCCCGCATGATCATAGCATCCCCCTCTATGATTCCCCCTGTATGATAAAGGTTCAGAGACCATGCGAAGACAGGGAATTATGGAAAAGCAAAGTAGCACAGACTACATAAAATCAAAGAACTTGAAAAAAAAAAATTGCTCTCTTGTAAAATTTGTACAGGGAAAATGCCCACCCCACCGGGGTTGTTTGTCAATTCTGACCCAAGGGGTGTACTCGATAGGAGAGATGTACTCGATCTCATGCATGGCCGTAGTCGTATGACCTTAGACCCTCGCATCGTTACAATGCCGGGACGGAACATGTCGGGTTTTCACCGACCAGGCAGACCCAAGGGGGGCAGGAAGGTTGTCGTTTGTCTCTATTTGTTGCGTGCTCCCTCCCCTACCCCATCCATCCGAACTCCGTAAAAATATGGATATTTCTCTCTCTGCGCCCCTCCCCCCCCCCCCCGTGCAAGCAATGTCTACCTGGTCGGTGAAACCTCGACGTGCTTCGTCCCGACCGGCATTGTAGGGATGCGAGGGTCCATGGCCGTACGAATACGGCCATGCGTGACATGAGTACATGCCCCCGCGCTTGGTGCCAGTGATGTCTACCTGGTCGGTGAGAACCCAACGTGTTCCGTCCCGGCATTGTAGGGATGCGAGGGTTTATGATCATATTACTACGGCCATGCATGACAATGAATACACCCCCCCTCCCCACCCCTTCCTCTGGAAGGTAGTTGGAGTAATCGACGCAAGCCACATCAAGATCCCCCCCCCTCCGAAAAAACCTCCGGAGTCAGTACTGCAACTTCAAGCAGTTCTACTCCGCCATCCTCCTGGCGGTCGTGGACAACAATGGCTTCTTCCGCTGGCTTTCCTCCGGCTCCCCGGGGTCCCGTCGCGACAACGCCCTCTTCAGAAAAACCCCGCTGTTCAAAGAAATCCAGGAAGAAGATCAAGCCCTGCCGCAGAGCGAGAGCGTCCTTCTCGCCGACGGAGCGTGCCTCCTCGCGGACTCAGCCTTCGCGGAGAGCTCGTGGATGCGCACCCCCGTCCCCTCGGCGTCGACACGCCGAGATAACTTCTTCAACCACAACCACGCCGAGCAACGCTCCGTCGCGGGGAACGCCTTCGGCCGGCTCAAGAGGAAGTTTCAGTGCCTAGAGGTGGGCACACTGTTCAACCGCAAGAACGCCGAGCTGATCTCGAGCTCGTGCGTCGTCGTGTACAACTTTATCCTGTCGCACGAGGGCTACAAGCTGGACGAGGCCTGGGATGTGGACGAGCACGGGGGCGGCAACGGGTTGGCGGGGGAGCAGGTGGACCTCGACCAAACGAAGAACGGGACCGATCAGCGCAGGCAACCCGGGGAAGGGGTGGGCGGAGAGCGCTCCGCCAGGCAGGTGGAGATGGACTACCTTGCCGACTCCGGGTTCATCGACAAAGAGTGGGGTGCCTCCTCCTCGCAGCACTCCTAGTGTTGTGCAGACATAGAACACACCCACCACCACCACCACCACCACCACTTCTGTGTTGAGCATGGATATTGACATGTCTACAACAGACACGAATTACACCACCACCACCACCACCACCACCACCACCACTACCACTACCACCACCACCACCAGCGCCCGCTGCCTCGCCCTCCTCTTAGTGCACACCAAGACCAGCCACCACTGGACGCGGGCGCTGCTGCTTCTGTTTTTGAGGATGGATGGTATAAGCTGGAGGGTGTTTCCGGGAGGCAACCCCCCCTCCCCCCGCCCGTTGCCTCGCATGTGGCCCCGCTGTAGGAGCAGAAAAAGGGTGATTATTTTTGCCTTGCGTAATACCCCTGAATAGATTATACATACATTAGGGGTGTGGTTTGGTGGCTCTTTCGAGGAGCAGAAATGGTGACCCCCAGAGACAATTGATAGGAGCCTTGGTAAATTGGGAGTTTCAGTGTTTGATCGACCTCCTACGTACGTTACGTACGTGAGCGCGAAGCAATGCAGGCAGTGGCGTTCGTAATGTAAACGCTGCCCGCGCCCCCCTCTCCGTGTGGTGTCGTACAGTCCCGCTGCGTTCTTGTTGCCCCAAGTTCGGATATTTCTAACTATTCTGAAAGGTAAATATTTTCTTCTTTTCTAAATAACAGCTGTGAGATCGAGGATTTGGTCGAAACTCATGATGATTTGGCTGTGTGTGATACCTCGATCTCGCGTACTCCGGGTTTTCTATGGCCTCCTGCAGGATATACATGCCGTAAATGAGGAGAACTAAATGTGAAGCTGCATCATTCAGCGAGTGTGCTTATCTATATTTAAAAATATTAAAAGTGAACCATTAATACCTCGTACCTGGTACTGTAGCAGTCCCTCTTTAGTGCCGACTGGGCGGTGGGCGACTTTCCGTTGTGAGTACGTGTGAAATCGCTTTTAGCACAAATGGGTCTAACTACTAGCAGGGTCGCAATGTGTGCGGAGTATATAGTGCCGGTTGCTGCTAGTGCCGGTAGTGTTGGCTGGCCAACACGGGGACTATAGAAGGACCACTGCTGTATGTATAGAGCATAGCACCCTCCAACCAACCATCGGTCGATGCTGCAACTATCTTTTTTAGTTTTTCGTCGAAAAGTTTTATCTCCAAAACGGTTACAGCTGTTAAGATCTCTTACAGTAGTCCATCGGGCTACTGGTAAAAAGTCAACCAATCGCCGGCCCAATCTAAGCCTTAAAACACTGGATGCCTTTGGCTCTGCTCTGGTCACTCACACAAGGTGCTTGACGATGTTGGAAGTTGTAGGCTTTTGTAGAGTTGCTGCTTGCCTCGCCAGATGTCTTCTGAATGACGGGGCGAGGCATTCATCAAAAAGACAGGCGATAACGCCTGCCAGATATGATGAGGGGACGCTTGCTACAAATCACAATGCCGCAACAGGGGAGGGGGGATACCATAACACAGCGGTTACAATGTACGCAACCCCCTTTTAAAACCACACCTACCTTTTTTAGGGACAAAACACTTGAAATTAGGACGGGAGCTTTTTTTTTCAGCGTTTAAGAAGGGTAAGTGTTACGGTTTCGTGGGAAAACTAGCTGGAATCAGGGTAAGATCACTCTTGCAGGGTGGTAAAAGAAGGCTAGATGCTCGTATATATGGCGATCCTGGCTGTGAAAAGAGCAAAGCACGGAGTGGGTGACAATCGTGATTTAGGGATGGACAGGGGGAAGGGCCGGCCCGACCCCGGCCCGGCCCAGGCAATCAGTGGTTTTGGCCGACTTCCAAGGATGCTGTATGGACGTGTCACGTTTTTGTCGTCACTTTTTCCCCTCTCGAAATCTCAAAACGGTCAAGTTGAGCAGGGCTCTTCACGGGTCAATGACTCCAACCCGCGGCCCCGATCAGGAAGTTTTTCGAAATCTCACGGGTCGGATCGGGTCGGGTTGAGTTGGGTCGGGTCGGGTCAGAAGGTTTTCAAATTCTCAAGCATCGGGCCCGGTCACCGTTAGCCGACACCCGACCCGACTCGCGTGATTCGACCCGACCCATGAACAGCCCTGAAACCATTGAGGCGGCCGTGGTAGTGAAGAATGAAGAGGCGAAGAGAAGAAAGAAAAGGCGCAAGACGGGGGTTGAGTGATGTCGTGCTTTGGGGATGAGCGGGCGGGCTGGACCGGGTCGAACCTCTGCACTCCACAGTTGTACGTCCGTAGCATGTAGTAGCTGTAAGGTGTAGAGCAGGTCGAGTTCTTGCTTAACAAATGAACATTAAGGTTTGTTATCTCTGTCGCTTTTGGTCAGCCTCCCGCTCTTTTGACAAGGTACGGGGCGGGGAGAGCGTTAAAAACGCGCCATGCATTGCAGCAATATATGTCACCGGTATATTATCTACATTGTTCACGTTACGGAATGAATGAGCGTTTGCGTGGTGTCACCAATGAGCGCGTTGCGCTGCGTTGCGTTGGATTGCTCGTCCCTTACGACAAGTATAGCGTCTGTTTTTTTGGGACTCTTGATTTGTTGTACGTATTATTTTGTGTCATGTTTGGCCATCATTATAAAACACCCTGTTTTCTTTCCAACCCTTAGGTTTTTTACCCTGGGCGAGTTTCTGGTCAAGCCGTGCTCATAGATGCCTGGTAGGCGTTCCCTCCCCTCCCTCCCTCCTTCCGCCGCGTTGGTGCAATACGCTGTAAATGCTCTCGACGGTGGGCGCCTGGAAAAATCCAGGGCGGTCCAGAGCCCTTTCCGCCAGGCGCTAACATAAAAGCACAATATCTTCATACGCGTTCGCAAGAAATGCATTTTGGGTCGCCTGTCCTTAGCGTAATCGTTTGTTTGTTGTCATCATTTTTTACTCTCCAGCTCACTCAATCAACTCGTGGATGAGCTTTACCCTCAGAAACCTCCTGGACAAGCTGTGGTCACATGTATCGTCGTCCCTTCTTCTGCCTCTGAAAATACACACGGTACGATCTCGTTCGAGGGACATATGACCCTTCGCCTACGGATGGAAAACATCGGGCACATGAGTGAATAATATGTCCTTCGGGCACGTACATTGCGCGATCATAAAGACCCCAACGAACCACGTACATTGGACAATCATAAGACACGCACGAACCACGTACATTGGACATCCATAACACACCAACGACCCGAAAAGGTGACTGTTTATATCATTACGAACGAGCACTCGGGTGCGTACACAATGTCATGCACACACCCTGACAGTCGGCCGAGGCGCTCACCACGCAACGAGAACATAGACTGCTGTACATACCTATTGTTCTGATGGACTACGAATGATCTGCAGCAATACTACCGGTGGGTGTATTTGCATACACATGGCGGCAAAGAGACACAATCAGGCAACTTGTCGCGTACCGAAATCACAACTCAAAATCACCACGCTTAAGAAATGCCGCGTCGAGAGAAAACCTCGCATCATGTATACGTGCGGCGGAAACAGAAAACAAAACTGTCAAAATGGGTTCGAAGATCGCTCCAGCAGCAGCATTCAGGTGAACATTTCGCGGCCAGCTCGAGGCTGCGTAAGTACATACTATGTACCAGACCGATCGTACGTGAACCATAATAAGAGGCAATCAATAAGATGGCCACAAAAAAGTCAAAATCTCGCACTATTATTGCTTCGATCAGACTGGTTCGGGTTTCGACAGCGCGCTTACCGCATCACACGCATCTACGTACACGCCGGACAGATACTCTCACGGTCTGTTTTACCTCATCTGCCATAGGTACGTCCTAACCTGCCTAACCGTTTTTAGGACTGCAGTCCCGTTTTGGCGACAACAACTACTCAGAATTAGAGTGCTTTGTCCTCACAACGGGGCTGCAGTCCTGAAACGGCTAAAAAAGGTTGCGCAGGACCTGTAGAGGTACATACATATATATATATATCCAACCCAGAGGAACTATGTCTTACTTTAGAGACCACGCAGATCACACGGCTCCCACTGCGACAACGCGTGAGTTACTGTAGATCATACAGATCAGGTATCTACAGTATCTATCTGTGCCCTGAAGCATCTAGATCATCAAGGGGGGGACCGATGATCTGTTAGGACTATTTGTCCGAGGTGTGCACCTATGCTAACGAGAGACGGGACTGCCTGCTTGACCCTTCTAAGGAACAATCAGTCCAGATTTGGGGACAAACTACTTACAGCAGCAGAATTTGAGTGGTTTGTCCCCAAAAAAACGGGACTGCAGTTTTTATCAGGGATAAGACCATCCTTCTCACCTACAACCTACAGCAAGGAACGACCCCCCAATCACCACCACCACCGCCACCACCACCGCCACCACCGCCGACAAACACCGTACTTCTTTCCGGAATCGAAAAAAATTAGCATCCCTCCACCGGTGCCCGCGAATACACACAGGAGACGGGGATCGACCGCACAATGCATGGATTTTACGGGCCCTCCTCCGCGTTCCGCACGTCTACAGCAATGACTGGATCCTTAAGAAAAAAAACAAACAAGAACACAAAAACTTACATCCCACATGCAACACGATAAGAGCGACTCATAATCCGTTTATCTCCGGCCCCACAACGCTTGGTCACTATGGGATGACTTTTTCCAGATACAGCAGTAGCGGTCCATCTCTACAGTGACGGTTTCATATGCGCCAGCCAACAGTACCGGCACTATTATAGCGGCAACCGGCACTAATTACTCCGCACATTGTCTGCCACACTGGTTCATCCCCGTATGTGCCAAGCGATGTCACCGGCACTCCATATATATCGGGCAGCCGGCACTGTTCGTACTCGACCGGCACTATAGAGGGACCACTTACGGTATATAGCCCAAAAGCCCCCAACTCCAACCACACCGTGGAGCACTTTCATTTCAGCGTGAAAGAACAAACGCTCACCCAAATCTCCCCTAAACGAGCATTTTCAGCAATAAAAACAACAAATCCCTCCCCCCTCGCCTATAAGAGACGAGGAACATAGACGAATGTGACATGGAGAAACTTGGAACAGTAGATAGCAGCGAGAAAACGGTCGCCATCCTAGGAGATAGATGGTGGCCACAGGCGGCGAAATGGGAAGGGGAAAAGAGTAGCAAAACAAGTCTATGTAATCTATGGAAACAACGTAATGAGGGACCAACTATTGGAGGTGTCTCTATCAGGAGTAGGAACGGTGTTCCGTCTCGAAAGGAATGCGTGGTCAATGGTCAAATGACCAAGGCAAGCAAGAAATGAGTACCCCCCCCCCCCCGCGCGTCATGATACGCATGCGAGGGTCTATGGTTATACAACTACACCCTCCCCCCCCCCCCCCCGCCCGGGTACATCCCTCCTGCGCCTCGTCATGGTAGGGATGAGAGGGTCTATGGCCACACGACTGCGGCCATGCACGGCATGAGAACACACTCCTCCCCTCTGCCACAACCAAACACCATCAGCTTAGAACAAGAGCTCATCATCCCCCGCCCCCCCCCCCAAATTTCACTGAACCCAGGCGGGACGCGAACCCCCCCCCTCTTTTCCCCATGCTCGGGGCTCTGGCTGATCGTTGATATTTCGACGACGACGACCACGATGACGATGACGGGGGGGGAGGGGGCACGCGGGGGCGAGGTGCCACCATACAAGAGCGCACGCCGGCTCGCAGTGCCTCCTGCACCACCGGGGGAAGGTCACCTATAAACACCATCCTGGATCGGCGTGTCGTTCCGACCGGCCAATCAGATACCTCGGATTCGAAGTGGCCGTAGAGTCCCTGTATACAGGTGTTGTACACAAAGCACGGTACATATATGGAGGGGAGAGAATACGGGGTGGACAAAAAACGAGGCGCGTAAGAACTTTCCTCGTGCTTTCCTTCAGCCGGCGAGGAGAGAGAGAGGGTACTACAGCACAAACGGGAGGTGATTGGCGCCAGCCTGATCGTACATGCAAGGGACATTTAGATGGCCACTAAATTCTCCACGTGTACGGTACTATCAATAGTGTATTTGATTACAACAATCAGACCAATAGACAGATTTTGTACATAAACAGAAGAAGTCGGGGCGGGGCGTGACTCGAGTCAGTTTTATACGAATTAGACGATTTTTTTTCACGTCGGACGGATAGATGACGATCTACTATTGTAGACAAATCTAAATTCTGTATATCTTTGCCGTTATAATATGTTGTGTAAAGAGTCGTATCATACATATAATACAGATAATACAGACCATACATATCATATAGATCATACAGATCATACAGATAATACAGATCATACAGATCATACAGATTACACATACCACACAGATCATACAGATCATACAGATCATACATATCATATAGATGATACAGAAAATACAGACTACACATACCATACAGATCAAACAGATCCCACCCGGCAAAACACGTGGGCTAAGCGTCGTGCCGTGCAGATACAACACGGCCAAAACACCGTTTGGATTGTGCAGGTCACACAAAATCAGGGGGTCATGTCTATATATCTTCCGCTTGTAAGATCTGGGGGGTCTGTCTGATCGCTCCGAGGTGTGGACGATTCCGTATACCAGGTATATAGCTCAAAAGGTATCAACGCGACAATGCCGTCCATACATGTAGATACGCGCGTTTCAATTTTTTGTATTGTTATCAAGAAAAAATAACGGTCTTTACTCTGCATCACTCGTTCCACTGTAGATATAGTAACTCCGAAAAGTCACCGGGTTGATTTTTTCATTTCATGGACCGCGCCAGCTGGGACCCCTGGCGCCGCCTGCCCCTCCCCCCCTGCAGAGGGTCCGGGTACACCCCATACCATCGATGGAGGCGCTGTTACAGAGACAGGCAAATAAAACTGACGATTGCAGCATCGGCCAGCAAGAAGTAGCCCGGTCTGCTGGAGATGCTAAATTTTGGGTCCAAAATACTGGTACGATGCAGGGAGTTGTATGCTTCCAGCATACACGGAGCATACGACACACGCATCAGCACCACGTACGTAATAGACGGGTTGAAAAACGCTGTCGCTGTAAAAGACCAGCAAGAGACAAGAACAAACCAGAGGGTTTTGAAGCACCCCTGCGTTCACTCTTCTCGCCCGCATCCGAACTTCTCAAGGTTATCGTCCCCAACAACTTTTTCCTCGGCCCGACGAGCCTCTCTTTCCCAGTTTTTCCTCGGCCCGACGAGCCTCTCTTTCCCAGTGATCGTATTGTATTTTACCATCTTCCACATCATCAAGTGCTGCTCGAGTTTGTCTGAAAACGTTTCTAGTTTTTTTTTTTGCGATCACAAGACGTGGCTGGGCCCCCATATGCTTCACAAACGACTCTACTGTACATCTATGACCCCTTCACAACCGCACCCCAAGATTTTCGGGAAAAATCAACCGAAACTTCTGCGGAATGTTCTTTGCAGTCTAAAACAAAAAGGGGTATAATTGGTTTAATCATGAAAACAGCAGCAAAACTTTTGTACACAGATCCGCCATACGACCGTCTGTGTGGCCTTACCTGCACCACCGTGCGCCTTCCAGCGCCCCAGCCCCACGCCTTACTACTTCCCCCGCCTCCCGGGGCGCTCGTCCACAGCACCCCCTTAAGCCGCCATATCAAATCGTCTTCTTTTTCGAGGAAACCCTTCAACCAAGCCGTGAACTTGGCCCAGTCGATCGGTCGGTCCGACAACTCCACCCCGACGCTTTGCGCTCCCAGGCGGTCGTGTCCGTGCACGTGGCCGCCGCCTGGTGCAGTTTCAGCTGTAGCTTTCGTGGTCTCTCCGTTGTTTCCGTGGGGCTCATGAGCCTCCTCGCCGTGCCCTTGGCCGGGGCGGTCGTGGCGGGTATCGCTACGGGTACCGTTGTCGCCTTTCGAGGCGTCGGGCGGACGGTCCGCGAGGATCTCCGCGAACTGCTGGTCCATCTTGAATGCACAAAGCAAAAGCGGAGGGAGCGCGGCGAGGATAGATGCCGTTTGTTACCCTCATATCAAGCTCGGCATTCGCTCCCGCACAACACTTTGCACGCTTCGACTTACCCTACGCACGGCCGAAGCTCGCAACAAGCGAGGATAAGCTTGCTACTGTCTTTTGTAGTACAAGCAGATCATCTACAGACAGATCATCTACAGATATATCATCTTCAGATAGATCATCTACAGATGAATCATCTACAGATAGATCATCTACAGATAGATCATCTACACATATATCATCTACAGACAGATCATCTACAGATAGATCATCTACAGACAGATCATCTAGATCATCTGGATCCTATATTTACCGTTTGGATAGGTTTGAGCAGAAGCCACATCATACAGACCCCCCCCCCCCCCCCGAGCATGTGCGCACGAGCTGTTGTCATACAGATATATGCCGCCCGACAAAACATAAGTAACATAGATTTAGATACATCCCGGATAGATCACGATTTAGACCTTACTGTATATTTACCGTTTAGATATGTTGTGCGGGAGCCGAATCATATAGATCTCTACCGAGAGCATGTGAGCAAAAAAAAGCGGCGTCGTACAAGATCCTACAAGGAAAGACCAATCTAAATCAGCGATCTAGCTGCCCCGAAAAGTCTATATCATGAAATGGGCATGATGTGACATGTTCAGTGTACGGAGACGCATCGCTAGAACATCATTTCAAATGGTCGGCATCAAAGTAATATGCACCGAATCGAGCAACCGAATCGAGCAACCAAACCGAGCAATCGGACCGAGCAATTGAGCAACCGAACCGAGCAACCCAATC
The DNA here is from genome assembly GCA_031763025.1 of Macrocystis pyrifera. Taxonomy (NCBI): domain Eukaryota; class Phaeophyceae; order Laminariales; family Laminariaceae; genus Macrocystis; species Macrocystis pyrifera. Next base: position 8,515,273 of record JASSKH010000028.1, read on the forward strand.
GAGAACAACCGAATCGGGCACACAACCGAATCGAGCACACAACCGAATCGGGCACACAAACCGAATAACCGAATCGAGCACGAACGAATCGAGCACTCAACCGAATCGGGTGCACACAACCGAATTGAGCAAACTCGACTCATCGAAGGCATCTATCCATCCGAGGGCCCGTAAACCCTCTCTAGTCTACAGCAGTACTATAGCTGCTGCACCACAAAGAACGGCCCCCGAGACCGCACCCGCAAAAGCAGAGCCACTCTTTCCGGAAACACATCGTCTTTACCGGCAGCACCTTACGCACACCCCGATCTGCAGGAAAGTATTCAACACCTTGGGAAAATCATCGATTTCCCAGTGGATCATCTAAATCGTTTCATGGCAGACTTATTCGTGACCTGGTATTTATATGAGCTGCTGCAGCCTATGTCGCAGGGTGGGGACCAGGACGCCGCGAGTTCTGCACGCTCTTATTACGGGGGACCATAGTAAATAGGACCAAATATTGTTAGTGAAAAGAGGGAAATATATAGGTTTTTGTGTGCACCGTAGGTCCTATTTACTACAGTCCTCCGTATCAATAGGACACGTTTCTTTTGGGTTGGATCTGTACCGTATGCAGATCCCGCACGACCTCCTTCCAGCGGCAGGTGAGGAACTGCTGCAGATGATCTATCTGCAGATAGATAGATCACGGTCTGATCTTACGCAGATGACCTGTCCGAGTGTGTGTGGAACTATTCGCGGGAGTCGGCGACGGTCGGTCGCGACTCACCTCCAACGCCTTGTCCAGCGAGAAGCTGTCCACGCCCAGAATCAAGTCCACGTCCACCTTCCCCCGCTCGCAGCGCGTGATCGAAGCGCCCGGGAACTTGCCCTTGACGGCCTCCGCCAGCAATTTCCCCTTGTTGCGGAGATTTGCAACGTCATAGGGGTGCCGAGCAACGACAACAGGTTCGCGATAGTCAGAAACAAGTATCGAGGAAAGAATTGGGCGAAATAAAATAAAAAAAAACGATTTCGTAACGAGGTCGGACGGGGGAGGGCTTGGTATAAAATGTGAACACGTCGCGCATCTCTCTCTTTTTTTTTTGGGGGGGGGGGGGGGGGCACGACTGCCGTCAACGAGCTGTAGATAAGAGGGACCACGACGCGCATAGCCCGCGCGCGTAAGCAGAGCACACACACCACACCTACAGCGGCCGAAAAATATATAAATATACGTCGAAAGCAACGCCATAGACACGAAACGGTATGGCCAACGCCGGCTGGGAAGCGCGATTTCCTTTCGATACAACCAATATTATTGTATCCATACCTCCGCGGGCGTGAGCAAGTCCGATTTGTTCAGCAGCACTCGATCCGAGAGGGCCAGCTGACCCATCACCAGCTCAGCCCTCGAGTCGCTCGCCGATACGCCGCCTGATCCGTCGGCAGCGTCGACCTTTCCCCCCGCCCCCGCCCCCCGCCGCGGACTGCTCAGACGTGGCAGCAGCAGTTGGCGGCAGTAGCGTGCGCAGCAACCGCGGGGAGTCGCAGAGACACACGACCGCGTCGAGGCGGACGTGCTCTTGAACAAAGGGGTCCGCGAAAAACGTCTGCCGCAACGGGGAAAAAAAAACATTGCGACCGTCGACGATGTGACCGTTGGTTTGAGCGGCGGGTACGAAGGAGAAGGTCAGGAGATGGTAAAAAAAAATACTTTCAAGTTGGAGAAGAGGAAAAAAAAAAAAGCTTAAAAGCAGAAGAAAAATAGCCTACCGGTACCTGGTACCAACACATGAGCATACGGTACCGGATGCTTGGTACGGTTATATAGCTGCATAGCTGCGAGAGTGTGTGTGGGGGGGTTCATCGTGTCTTTCCCGCGGGCACTCAGACTCGTGTGAGAACTGCTGTGGTTGTGTCCCACCACCCCACGCCGCACACAAGACACTCCCTCTCTCCGTGAGAAAGTACGTGAACCCCACCTGGAGGACAGGAGCCAACTCGTCCAGGCCAGAGCATTCCAGAATGATTCCATCCAGCGCGCTCTTCTCCCGCTGCTCCGACGACGCGAGAACCTGAGCGCCCGCGCCATCAGCAGCGAGGCTTGGCACGCCTGAAGAAGAACGAGAAGAAAAAGAAGACGGAGAAGAAACGCCTTCCCCCGTTTTATCGCCCGCGTTGGTGGTACTGGCCGTCATACTGCCGCCGCTGCTGCTGGCTGCATCGCCGGCACCATCGGCGGGTAAAAGGCCAGCCCGTTTCGGGCCCTGGGGTTCCGGCGCCTGCGGCGCCGAGGAAGTGGCGATGAGTCGCTTGAGCGCGTCCACGAGGTCGGCCCTCACCCTGCAGCACATGCACCCGTTGGGCATGAGGATAACCTAACGGAACGAAAAAGCGCGTACCGGTAACGTACGAGTATATGCACGAGTGAGCCACTTTGACGTATGTTTGCGCACCTGGTGCAGTTTTACGGGTACATACTTCGTACCAGGTAACACGTACAACACTATTAATAGCACAGCAAACAGTACCTGGTGCCATAATACCAGTGCAGTAGCGCCAGCACAGCAGTCGTACTTTGGGTATGGGCGCACAGCCGTGGGTCGTGGGCCGTGGGTTGCTGCGGGAAACTGGGACGACTGGAATATTCTGGAGGATTGCAGTGGGGAGTACCCAGTAGTCTTCCGCGTGAGGGACTCAGTGAGCAGGTCGTCGGCGGGTACGGCGGTTGACGAGATCATGAAGATCGAGGGGTCGAACACACAGAGAGTAGCGAAGTACTACATCGGGTCGACGACGAGTATACACGGGCCCCCAGCGTCCAAGAGGACACGGGGCCACGACTACGCGCACGCGAACGAGTCACCACTGTCTCAGGCATTGACATTCAGACATCTCCGCGTGAGCGCTGGAGGCCGCCGAGACAGATGGCACAATATAAGTAAGTTTGGGTGAGACAGCAGCGCAAGACCCGGCCGCTACCTAACAGTATGCTAAGAACACAACGAAGTTTGGGTAGGACCACATGGCCGGGGCAGGAGCCCTCATCCCAATCAAATACTTGCATTGAATGACCTGCGGCAGCGATAAAGAATACTGCAAGTAAAATCGTCAATCAATCAGCTGGAAACGAGAGTTGGGACAAAAAGGTGATTCCAGTGATTTTCTCGATTGTCTTATTGAAAGTACCGCTACCCCGATAATTCGTCTACTACGAAGTAAGGGCAAGATATTACGGGGGATCATAGTAAATAGTACCTACGGTAGACACTAAAACCTACATATTTACCTATTTTTACCAACAATAATTGGTCCTATTTACTACGGTCCCTCGTAACAGGTGCAGCAAAACTACAGACCCATCCCACCCTCCCTACAAGCGTAGTAGTCCTTTTCTGCAACGTCATTTTCAATTCCAGGAGAGCCACCGCGCTGAGGGCGCACTCAGCGCGGAGATTATCCCGGGCGAGGTCCTCCGGCCAGGGCAGGAGGCCTCATTCAATCCAATAGCTGCATCGAATGATCCGCGGCAGCGCTCAAGAATTCTACCTGGCGTACCGCTGTAGTATATCGTGGGGAGCACCCAGTAGTTTGGAGACAAGTACTAATAGTAGTCTGGGGTACTGGGACTGGCAATTGGCAGCATGCGTACTTGACGCATACTCTTCTGTACCTGGTTCATAACTGTGACGAAGCAAGCGGGGCACCGCAGTACACAGGAGTATAGCGCAGGACTACCAGCACAACAGCAGTACTCTGGGCCCCGGGGTACAGGCTCCCTTCATACAAAATCGTACTTTCATGGGGGTATCGGGCAAAACGAAACCCCTTTTCGTAGTACCAGGTACTGCAGTTCCGATTTGGGGACAAACCACTCGTTTCCAAGTGCTTTGTCCCTAAAACGGGACTGCAGTAAGTATTAATAAAGTGGGGTGGCAGTGGCCAGCTACTGGGAGCGCTGTACTGGCTGCGAAGAACTCTGCGGTGCACGTATATACATGATAGCGCCATTTGCTCCTCTTGTCGGGGTGTTGACCTGGAGAGGTATTCATAGGGCAGCTCCATTACGACAGGGTGACACCACGGGGAAACGTGTGCCATCTTCATCGGCCGCGACGCAGCGTTGTCGGCGAAAACATGTGATCAAGCAACACTGCTGTACTCAAGACAGAGCACATCTGAATCACAGACCGGTAAGAAGTACCAGTATTAATCGGCAGCAGACTATCGTCCATCGCTAAGCCTACATCAATCAGCAGCTAGCACAGCAGCTATACAGCAGTAACAGCAGCAGCAGCAGCAGCACCAAGCCCACCACCACTACCACCGCCACCACCACCACCAGTAACAGCAGTCAAGCTGTCGTAGCTTGTACATAGCAGTACTGTACCTGCTGCCCCTCCCCTCGCTCGACGGGGATGCCGCCGTACCCCAGCAGCACATCGTCGATCGCCACCTCCCCGAACTCGTTCTCGATCACGGCCAGCCGCCGCCCGTGCCTTGCTGACAGCAGGTGATTCACAAGCGTGGTCTTTCCGGCGCCGAGAAATCCCGTGATCACTGTGACAGGCAGGCGCGCCCGCTTCTTCAGCTCCTCGCAGCGCTCCGCCTCTCGCTTCTGCCGCAGAGTAGCTTCCCAGCCGCTTTTTTTTCGCCCTCCTGCTGTTGGAGCTGTACGCTGTAACGTCGTCAGAGTTGGCTCCCCACCCGCCGCCACCGTCTAGACCAGCTAGAGGGTCCGCGAGAGAAGCTTTTGCCCTCTCGCAGAAAATACACATGGCGAGGAACTTCAAATACGGGTGGGCGCGTCGGTGGGTGCCTCTTGTTGTGCCTGCCGTGCTTGCTCGGTTATCGGTTCAATCAGTGTGCTGGTTGAGGCAAGGGGCGAACAGTGAGAGGAGAGGGAAGCAGCGATGTCCGTTCTTTGGTACCCTTGGTACGTTGCAGGGTTTCGCACGAGCTTTTCGCCTTCTGTAAACTTCCCTCGAGCAAGTGAAGTGTCTGAACGTCGAGAAGGGGGTGGTTTCTTGCAGGTTGGTATATGTCCCACTACCGCTGTAGACGTCGCCTGTGGTTTTCAAACTCGTGTTTGGTGGTTCGGTGAGAGAGAACGGTGTTTTTCAATATAACGTGGGAAGCGTTTTTGTACCGGGGATATGGACATACCGTGTTGATCAAGCAAGCGCCAAAAGTACCCTGCTCTTCTGGCTGTGCGGTGTGTGCAAGCCTCCTTGTCATGGACGACGAGCTGGTGTGCGCGCTGTGCAAAGGCGCAGAGAACGCAGTCAACAACATCACGCAGCAGAAGCTGGTCGTCAACAACAAATGTGGGCATCGCTTGTGAGTGTCGAATCATGATATCTGGACATTTCAATATTTTCCATCTTTCTTTTTGTATAGTGTCTCTGTACAGAACACCTGATACCAAAGTACGAACTCTTTACCAGTACACTCTTTACGTACTATTTTTTATTAATACTCACACTATCACACTTGTGCTGCAATTGAGCGCCAGACTCCTTCCAATTTTGCAAGGAGAGGGAAAGACGCTTTTTTCAACACTCGAGCTGTTGCGTTGATGTATCTGCCGCTCGTCTGCCCCCCCCTATTGTGCCTTTCAACGGAAGCCACCAAGCATGTGCGGAGAAGGAGCTCCTGCGGCGCAAGACTTTTCCGTGCCCTATCTGCCAAATACAGGTGGGTGCGGCGCAATACGGCCTACTGCCTACTGTGTACGTACGCAAAGTAAGGCGTGAGGCGTACTGCCGCGTAGGTCTAAGGCAGGGCTGGGCACTGGCGACTCGACCTATGTGCAGCTGCATCTTGCACAAAGAACTGTGCAGGTTGCGAGTCTTATTGGTCAAGGAGGGTATTTCGGCCGCCCAGCGTTTTTTGGGGAAAACGCCACCAAAACACACGGCGGAGCCGCATGACTGCCCCTGCCGACCTCGAGCGAGCCCTCCAAAGGGTTGGAGTTCGGGTTGGGGTTATAGGGTCAGGCCTGGGGCCGGGTTGATCTGGGTCCACGCGCAAGGCTGAAATTGACGACATAGGCCCTGCACAAAGTTTTTTGCAGGTTGCAGCTGCACATGGCGCACGCCGGCACTGGCGGCTGTCCTCAACCGGTAGATATTATATACTGCCTGCGTCAGCAATCAGTATATACTAGATTGCATCAGTGTACTGGTCGTAGCACAGGCGCATAATAGAAGAGAGCTGTGAGTCGGCACGACTTCAGTCACCAACTACACATACCGTCCGTACAGCCGTCCCTGGTACTATTACGGGGGTCCATCGTTAATAGGACCTATGGGATACATAAAAACCTATATATTTACCTATTTTTAGTAACAATATTTGGTCCTATTTACTATGGTCCCCCGTAGTAATAGAATTAATCGAGTAGTTATCTACTGGCAGTCTTTTCGTGGACGTGCTGACTATTCGGCTCACTGGAAGCCCATACTCGTAGGAAGGATTGCTGAATGCGGGATTGTTTTTTCTTTTTTTGGTGGGCCCCCCGGCTCACCTCCCGGGGACAGGCACCGGCTCAACTCCCGGAAGTAGGGACACCCTTTTTGTCAGTCGAAAGGTTTTGAGGCGTTTCGCTCGAATTTTTTTTCGCCTCAATGCCGCATCGAGCAACTTTTGCACAACAATATATAGACAGTGTGTGGTGTGGAGGCAAAAGACGACCGCAGGAACCTAACTGCTACTACTACCTGTTGTCCTTTCGAGTGGGTGCAGCTACGACGCCCTGCTACTGTACCGCAGCTTTTGGATCCACTACGTCAATGAGATTATTACGAGCTTGTCGACCCAAATACCAACTAACTGCGCAGCTCGAACAACAGCAGAGACGGCGGTGCGTGATGGTGATGATGCAGGCAAACGGTGACGACGGCAGGCACGTGCGTACTGCTCTCCTCTCGCCTGGCTGTGAGAATTGCGCCGCTGCAGCAGAGGAGAAGTACAGCAACAGTTTTTTTTTTTGGTGGCGGTTGTTGGGTGTTGTGATCGGTGTCGTCCCAGTCGGGATGTCATTCATGCTGTACGTGCACCCGCGCCCCCAGCCCTGCCTACTATTACGGGGGACCATGGTAAATAGGACCTACGGTACACACAAAAACCTGTATGTTTCCCTATTTTTACCTACAATATTTGGTCCTATTTACTTTGGTCCCCCGTAGTATTCATCCTCGGTGCTGCATCGTAGGCTCCGCTACATGTAACTAGCCGTAAAGTACACCCCGGATATGCCACACCACGCGCATGATTTTGCCTGCTGCTGCTGGGCGCCTGCTGCTGCTGGGCAACGACAGCAGAGGAGGAGTACTTTTGTCAGGTGGCGGTTGGTTACTGATCGTCGTGGTGGGCGTGGTCGGAAGTCGGGATTCATACATACATGTACATACGTGCGCCCGCACCCCAAGCTCTGCCTATCTATCCTCGATGATGCATCGTAGGCTCCGACACTTGCATCTACAGGCAAGAGCACGCCGCGGATGTGCCACCTCTCGCGCTGGTTTTGCCTGTTGCTGCTGCTGGGGCAACAGCAGAGAGGGGGAGTAAAGTTTTTCTGGTGGCGGGCGTTGCTGTTGGTCGTCGTGGTGGGTGTGGTCGGGAGTCTGGATACATACATGCGCCCGCACCCCAAGCTCTACCTATGCATCTTCCATGATGCATCGCAGGCTCCGATAGATGCAACAAGCCATAACGTATACTGCGGATGTGCCACCTCACGCATGGTTTTGCCTGCTGCTGCTGCTGCACGGCACGGCTGCAGCGATGTGCAACAGCCTCCTTGTTGTAACGGCACTGTTGGCCAATCACGGCCATTTTGTTAAAAGTCGCAATGCAAGTCATAGCTCTGATTTGATTGGTGCAAGCTCGAACAGTCTAGTTTATTTTTACGTTGTTTTTTGCTTGTAGGTGATAACTTTGTCCCTATCGCTTGGCGTGGTGCCGGCCCCCCTTGACTTGGGGGGGGGGCGGGGGGGGGGGGGGGGGGCTGATTTGGCTCGCTTTTTCGCTCGCAAGTCTGCTGGCCATCAGCTGGCTTCGCCGGCTGACTTAACCGACTGTAGTCAGTTAGTTGGCTAGTGGCGCCTACCGACTTGTTTTTCGTCGTGAGATCCTGCCGTCTGACAGGTCTATAAAGCTCTCTGTTATTAGATACCAGGTCTTTGTACCAGGTATGCACCACAATCACTTGAGCTATCAGTCAGCGCTGACTATATGATTCAAGTGATTTTATAAAATTTATTAAATACGTCAGCTGTGAGTTCGACTGGTTAAATACTCGATGCTCAACTCCGCAAGCTACCTATTAATAATACGTCTGTTCTATATTTCGTTCGTAGTCCGACAAGTGATTATGGTGCATGTCTTTATAAAAAAACGCGATCCGGGGTCGACTGGGTGCTGAAGCACTGAACCTCAGATGTAACCCAGGGGTTGCATTCCCTGTACTTACGTAACCCTTTCAGCACTGCAGTCCCGTTTTGAGGACAAAACACTTAGAATCTGACTGGTTTGTCCCCAAAATGGGACTGCAGTGCTAAAAGAGTTCACGCGCCGTTCCATTCTATCCTGATACAGCAGTGACTGAATCGACAACGGATTGTTTTTTGGGCGTTTCCAGGTGCGGAGAGCGGGACTGACGGAGAAGACCCTGGACGAGTTAGAGGTGGCGAGGGACATCACCGTAAGGAAGAGGATCACCAAAATGTGGGTGCTGCTGCTGTATTTGACCGCGATTTTTTTTTTTTTTTTTTTTTTTTATCGCGCCTCCTCTGCTGCGTCTGCTGCCTGCGGCACGCGTTAACTCTTGAATACTGCTGTAACTCTATTGCCGGCGTTAACCCTGCATGTAGGGACGGACGGCTTGTCTGATAGTGTACTGCACACCTGTAAGGGCCCCAAACAAAGGGGAAACCCATCGTGGGGTTATGCAGTAGTACCCCCCCCCCCCCCCCCCCCCCCCCCCCCCCCCCCCTAAGAAAGAGCCCCTCACAAGAAAAGAAACTTGGTCCTGACAGTTCCTTGGAAATAAGAAAGTTATGTAGTGCGGAGCGGTTGTGCTGAAAATAGTGTTGAAAACACCCTTCTCAGTATTTTCCGGTTTCCTTGCGAGGGGGCCTTTACTGTATCAACCATCCAGAATACCAGGTTTAGTACCATGGGTAAGTTCCTGTTATTACGGGGGGGGGACCATAGTAAATAGGACCAAATATTGTCAGTAAAAATAGGTAAAAGATATAGGTTTATGTGCATACCATAGGTCCTATTAACTATGGACCCCCGTAATAATAGCGTTGTTTTGGTTGCAAGTGATACGGGATGGTGTACCACAGCTCGTCACAACCGTTTCCCTTAAGGACTTTTATGATACTGCTGCCGTGCGCACCATTTCGTACTTGTTTGTTTTCTCCGCACACCCATCGAGATGCATTTTTTGCTACAGCCTGTTTTTTTTTCGTGACCGCAGGCAGGATCGCAGGGAAGTGAGAGCTGTTAGCGTGAGAACATCATCGTCATCAGTAGTGCAGGCGTCGGGCAGGTCACCCATCCCCACTATTACGGGGGGCCATAGTAAACAGGACCAAATATTGATAGGAAAAATAGGGAAGTATGTATTTATTTGTGTGTACCGTAGGTCCTACTTACTATGGTCCTCCGTAATAGACGATCTAGATCTCTTGGGGGCAGATACCGTAGATCCCCGATCTGTGCCTGATATACCGTAGGTGATGTTGCTGGGTGGAAGCCGAACTATCTGCGTGATCTATACGCGATAGATGCAGCACGTGTGTTCCTAGGTTGGGATCTGTTCTTGAACAGACCCTGCGCAGCATCTCATAGCGGGTCGGGTCAAGAGGCCCCAGATGACTTCTTCTTCTGCAGTAGTACATAGGTCGTCACCTGTCTGTCTGTCCGTCCGCATCTGTCCGCAAGTTGTGTACCGTTGACAAGTGTGGGCACGCAACCATTGCACGTACGAGTTATGTACGAGGGGTCGTGCGAGTCGCGCGCGTGTTGCACTTCGGGCACTGAAATAAACAACTCTATCACGGGGGACCATAGTAAATACCTGGTACGACCAGATGTTGTTACTGCTGTAGTACAAATAGGTAAATATGTACCTGGTAGGTTTTTGTGTGTAACGTAGGTCCTATTTACTATGGTCCCCCCGCGATATACACCACCACTATAAGTGCGCCCAATACCAGGTGCCACACACTCTGTTGCTAAATTTAAGGAGCATTTGTATTGAATTTTTAGTACAGAAAAATTTCCTCGTGGTTTAAGGTACAGAATGGTACGAATATGATGTAGCCCCCCGGGGCTGTCCTTTGTGAGGGCGGACGATGCTGTGTGCCTGTCTTTTGTTTTTCACCTCATCGTTTTGTTTTCCCTCCGTGAAGAAGAAGCCCCAGAAGTTTTGTTGTTGTTGTTGTTCTTGTTCTTGTTCTCGTTCTCGTTCTCGTTCTTGTTCTGGTTCTTGTACTATAATACAGTAGTTTTTTGTTGTTGTCTGTCCATCCCATTCATTTATCTTTGCCGTTATTTTCTCTCTCCCTCATGTTGTAGTCGTAACTCAGATCCGGGGTCACACCTGATAGCAGGCAGGCTCCTCCTCCTTCTCCTCCCCTCTTCCCGCTACGGCTCGCGCCTTGCATTTTTCATCGCGATAAGACTTCGTTCAGCCGTTTCGCATCGAATTTCTCGTAACCCCAACCCCACTATTTTTTTAATTTTTTTTAACTTTTTACTACGAGCACTGCACTCACGTTTCGATGGACTAATTATTTGAAATCACGAGCGGGATAACGCTTGTCGACTACCGAAAGGGTTAATTGACTATATATTTTCGTGGTTTATAGTTCAGAGATTGGCGACGAGACGGACGCCGCATGGAAAAAAGAAGAAGCCTCGATGGGGGGCCTCTCTCGTCATCATTCGGTCATTTTTCGGAATTACAGGGATGCGTTCGGCGTAAAAGCGAGTACGTTTCGTTGACCAAGCGCGAGCGCGTGGTTCGGAAGCGTGCCCTCTCACGACTCGAGGCCGACGATCGGTCGGCTTTGCTGGCTGATGGCACAGCCTGCAGGCGATTTCTATGCTTCCACGGCAAAAGTCGTTCGTCGGCTGCCTGGCGCCGACCTTTTGGCTGCTGTTTTTCCCGTCCCTTTGTCTCTGCAAAAAGAAGGAGCGAATCCGGTAAAAGTTTCAATAGGTAGAACCAGAAGCGGCATAGTTGACATGGTTTGAAGACTTTCGACAGCTGGTGTCCACCAAGACAAAAAAAAAAAACACGAAAACCTTTCCGACAAAAAAAACAGTAACCACTCACCCCCCCCCCCCCCCCCCCTCCCTCCCTCCCTCCCTCCCTCCCACCCGCCTCCCATGCGTCGTCAACAACCCCCCCCCCCCCCCGGCGCCGCCGCCGCCTTATATTAACGCAACGAAACAAAAACAAAAACAACACGGAAAAACTACTGGTAAAACACAAAACACAACTAAAACACGGGGAAAAAAAAAAATAAACGACAGCTTTAACCGTTCGGAGGAAGATTTCGAGGGGGACCTGCGGGCGTACAACGACTACCTCGAGATCCGAGAAGACATCATCTACGGCCTGTGCAGCGGCGTCAAGGACGAGATCAGCCAGGCGCAAGCGAAAGTGCAGCAGTACGAGGATGGCCACAGGGACGAGATCACGAAAAATGCCGCCAAGAAGTGAGTTGGTGGTTTTGTAGTAGTTCTGTACCCCTGGAAGGGATTACAGAGAGGGGAGTGCGGGTAGGGGGCTGGCGGGGGGGGGGGACGGGGACGGAGGGGGTACGGGGACGACGGGGGGGGGTACTCATGCTGTGCATGGCCGTAGCCGTGTGACCATAATATAGACCCTCGCATCCCTACAACGCGGGGACGGAGCAAGATCGAATTTTTTGCCAACCAGGCAGACACTGCTTGCACCAATCGCGAAGCGACACGTGAAGTGTTCGGCTGATAGCATGAGGGGGTGACCTGCATCCTCTACAAAGAACCGATTGTGAGGCAGGCGGGCTTTCCTGCATTTGGATGACAGTGTCGGACGAACTGACTTGTTTTCTGGTGTGTCCAGTTTAGAGTAGCAATGAGTCTACTGGGGGTCGGGATGGGGCGTGGGACGGGGGGGGGGTCAGAGGGGGGTTACATCCGGCGTCCCCGGTGGCTTGGTAGGGGGTCTGCGTGCCTATCAAGATCAATTTCGTGGGTTCGAGTCTCACCGAGTGATTGCTCGTAGGGACTTTTCCTTGCATAAATAAAATGATTAGCGGAAAGCGCGAGAGCGTGAGTTAGCTACATTCGATGAAAATCGACGAGCAGTGGGAATGCTGAACCCTCAGCGCGACAAAAAAATAGAGGCACGTACCGGGGGGGAGAAGGGACGACACCTATGACCACGGCTTGTCCAGAAGATCGCTGAGGGTAAAACCTCCTGCGAGGTACAGTAGACTGGAGAGTAAAAGTGATGATTAAAAAAAAAAAAAAAAAAAACGACGGGGGGGGGAAGGGCACCTGGACGAAATTCTGAAAAACGAGGCGAAGACGTGAGTGAGTATGTTGTGTTCCGTTTTCGGGGAATGGGGGGTGGGAGGGTGGGAGGGTGGGGGTGGGGGGGGGACTGTCCCTTGTTTATGCTTCGTTATTAGCATGTATGTGAATGGGTGCCTCGGTGTGGCGATGGTCGCGGTCGCTTTCGTGGGTAAGTTTCGTCGGCTGTTAGCCACGTCCTGTGGCCCACTGCGGGTGTGCCATGCGAGTGTGCTGCAGGACGTAGAAGAATGGTAAAATTGCCGCCGCCACCGCCGCCGTCGTAGTCGTCATTATTGTCAACCAACATCGCCGCCGTCATCACCATCGCCATCATCTTTCATCTTCATCTTCATCTTCATCTTCCAGAACCGTCGCCATCCTCAGCATCACCACCATGATCGATATCATTATCTTTTGTCACCGGCCACCGGCATCTTCCTCGGCGTGAGCACCATCATGATCATCATGATCGTCATCATCATCATGATCGTCGTCATCATCGTGGTCGTCATCATCATCATCATCATCATTATCATCATCATCATCATCATCATCATCATCATTATCATCATCATCATCGTCATCATCATCATCTGTACAGTAATACCTTCGTCGTTCTAATTTACAATATCAAGATAGTTTCCTCAAGGCGGCCGGACTCTTCTTTTTTTTTTCTTTTTTTATTGCCTTGTGGACCAGTGGCGATAATATGTTTTTCGTGTTTTCGACACGATCCGATCCGTACCTCACCCAGGATGATGAACGCCTACAATTCCCCAATAAAACCCGTATGACACCCACAAAAACCGGAAGGCTACGTGGAGCTATTTATCAAGAACGCCTACTTCTTTACCGTAACCCTCTCGAGACTCCAACAGGATGCCACACCACTACAGCACGTGATTTCCAAGCAGCTCGGCCCTCAAGAATGTGGTTGCGTTTCCTATGGGGCCCAATCTGCGCTTTCGTAATAATTTTGACAAATTTGTCCCGCGTCTGCTCCCGCCGTGGCTTCTGCTATGCATAACATTGCTCCCTCCCTCCCTCCCCCCCCCCTCGATCGCTCCCACGATATTAATCCCAACCGCCCGGACCGTTTCAGAGTGGACCAGGAAAACCTCGTGGAGGAGCAGCTGGCCGCTCTACGACAACAGCAGGCGAGTTTTCGAAAACACGACAAAAAAAATACCTGGTGCAAGGAAAAAGCAAACAACTCAAAACTGTAAGGGCCCATCTTAACGGGGACTTTCGGCTCTTTCAATTTGACTTGATTTTTTTTTTTCTAATTTAATTTAAAGGGCCCATCTTATCTAGGACTTCCAACTTGACTAGATTTTTTTTTTTTCTTCTAATTTAACTTACATCTGATTGAACGAAATTTAGTGTTCCCCGTTAAGATGGGCTCTAAAAAGAAGAGAAGAGCTGTGTGTGAGTCGGCACCGCCTGCTATATAACCCCGTATTAATAGGGGCTTCCAGTGAGTCGGGGGGAAAACGGTAAAAGATGGCGATTTCAGGAACGGTGACAAAACTGCGTGATTTTTTTGGCGGGTGATGAGAACAAACAGGCAAGACAAAAATGCGGCCCCGAGTCACAAATGGTTGGGGAGTCGTGTCGTGCGTGCACACGGCACGGACGCAACGTGACAACGTGACCCCTGCCCGTACTTCTCTGGAAGCTCAAAATTATCAACCATTGGTTCGGCCGTGATCTCGAGGTCCCCGCGGTCGTTATCTCGGACTGGACTCCCGCCATGGGCACGAAACACTTCTTGGGGGACTTGGAGTCTTATTAACCCCTTTTAGTACCGCAGTCCCGATTTGGGGACAAACCAGTCTAATTCCAAGTGATTTGTCCCCAAATCGGGACTGCGGTACTAAAAGGGTCAAGGGGGTACACGTACAGTTCGGTACTATTACGGGGGACCATATATAGTAAATAGGACCAAATATTGTTAGTAAAAAAAGGTAAATGTGTAGGTTTTTTGGGTATACCACAGGTCCTGTTAGCTATGGTCCCCCGGAATGGAAGGATGAAGGTCACCAACTTTATGATGCCATGGTATTTTAGTTATCAGTCGGACTACGGTACGAATACGAAGGGTAATGATTTCGTGGAGGTACCGCCTATCCGATCCGACTTGCTTATTGAGTTTCCACACCTATAGGAAGGGTTGCTGAATGCGGGATTTATTTTGTTTCGTTTTTTGGGCGGGTTCCCCCTTGACTTGGGGGGGGGCATGGGGGGGAGGGCGGGGGGTACTCCTTATCATGCATGGCCGCAGTCGTGTGACCATAGACCCTCGCATCCCTACAATGCCGGGACGGAGCACGGCGGGTTCTCATCGGCCCGGCAGGGGGCGCGGGGGGGGGGGGGTGTGTTTTGTGTACTCGTTATCTCATTCTGATGTGTCGCCGTAGTCGTATGACACCCTTGATTTGGGGGGGGGGGGGGCTGATTTGGCTCGCTTCTCTCGCCGGACCTGAGTCGGCAAGTCGACCGGTCATCAGCTGGCGTAACCCTTTGAGTAGTGCAGTCCCGTTGTGCGCAGACGAAGTATTTAGAGCTTGAGTGCTTTGTCCCGAAAACGGGACTGGACGGTACTTCTAAAAGGAAGGTAACGACTACGTAAGAACTCAGCTAGTTGGCCAGCGGCACGATTTCGTTATTAGTCCTGAAATCCTGCTGACTTGCAGCTGTCTCTCTACAAGACATGCAAACAAATCAGACAACCGAAACAGATAACGCTGACGCCGCCCGCCGCCGCGCGAGGCGACCCCTCCCCCCCCCCCCCCCCCCCCCCCCCCCCCCCCCCCCCCCCCCCCCCCCCCCCCCCCCCCCCCCCTATTATATATATATTATACATGGGTTGGGTTGGCGTCGGTTGGCAACGACACTGTAAAACATGCCGCTCACTACGTAAGCTAGATATCCAGGGTACCGTTTTTTTTTTTTTTTTTTTTTTTTTTTTGGCGGTCGCCCACAGCTGGTCGTCGAGTTAGATCATTTGTGCGAGGTAAATAACCTTTACTCTGCACAAGGAATTGATCGTATCACGTAGTGTTCAAGGTACGGCACCCAAGAGGCAGTTACATAGTACTCCCATTGCTGTCTCTGGAAGTGGCCACACCAGAAATTAAACTAACTCATTGAAGGTGTCATCCATATGCAAGTCCGCCTCACAAGCGGTTCTTAGTAGGATGCAGCTCACCCTTCATGCGACTCGCCGGACACCTCACGGCGCTTCGCGCTTGGTGCAAGCAATGTCTGCCTGGTCGGTGAAAACCCGACATGCTCCGTCCCGGCATTGTAGGGATGCGAGGGTCTATGGTCATACGACTACGGCCATGCGTGAGATCGAGTACATCTCTCCTATCGAGTACACCCCCCCCCCCCCTGCGTCTTCGGGGGGTTGTTCCACTTGCTGTGCGGTGCTTGTCGCTGTGTGGAAAGAAGGCCTTCTCTTTCTTTCTCGTCCGTAGAACTCGTATCTCGTGTGGCTTTCTTTTGTTTCTTCTCGCCCCTTCACCACCAACTTTTGCGCTCTGGTTACTCGCTGGTTTGGTGATGCTGGTATTAGGTTTATCTGCGCAAAAGCAGTTGACTCCCGAGGGCTTTCAATGGGGAGACGAAACAAAGTGCGCTTTACTCGCCCTACTTATCAGATATATACCTGGTATATGTAAATGTAAGTTATTAAAATATACCAGGTATATATACATACTGTCCGTATACCTGGTATATTTTAATAGCATATTATACTACAGCAGTAGGTACCCATAGACATGCCGGTCGGACATGGCAAGTTTTTGTTTTTCGTTTTTGTTTTTTGCGCTCGTGCTTAAAACAAAACTTTGTTTATTTTTTTTCGTTTTTGCTTTTTTGATATTTTTTTGTTGATTTTTTTGTATTTGTTGTTGCTTTGTTTTTTTTTTTTTTTTTTTTCGTTCTTGTCTTTTTTGTCTTTCTGCCCTTTGTTTTCGGCGGTGACGCAGGAAAGCCGCAAACATTACAACCAGCTGGAGGAGGCGCGCAAGCAGCAGCACAAGCGGAAGCTCAAGCTCGAGGCCCAGGAGGTGGCTCTCGGGGAGCGAGATCACGTCACCGCCACCTTGGGAGACAACCTCTATGTCGGTGAGCGAGGCTTCGCTCGTATACACTGTACGGGTATGGTTTTTTGATGGCAGAGGTGGCGTTTTTCGGGGATGAGTTGGGGTTGGCGTGGGAGAGATGGTGTTTTTTTTCGGGGGGGGGGGGGGTAGGGGTTGGGGTTGGTGTTTGGGGGTTAGCGTTTTGGGGGGAGGGGCGGTGTTGGGGTTGGAGTTTGGGGCAAAGGCGTTTACGGGGGGGGAGGGGGGGGGGGAGTGTTGGCATATGCCTTAAGGAATGGCACCCGCCATCGGTCTCTGCTTTTGTTTTTTGTGGGACGGGAGGGAGCGACGTGCCTGACTGCTCGGGCTGTGCTGAACGGAGACGAGACGGGCTACGACCTGCCGCGGCACATCCAATCTCGTATGCATCTGTGTACGCACGAAGCGCACCTCGTTCTGTGGAGGCTAGGTTGGCGTTTGTTCTTGGGAGCGGCGGCACCATTCCTTTTGCTCGTTTCGGTTCTAGGAGGGAGGTCCCTCTCTCCGCGCGTGGAGAGACTCCCCCGCGGGGTCGTGCGTGGCACGTATGTATTAGGTCTGTGTTAGGCCTGTCGGCTAAGTTTTGTACTTCGGTCGCGCGTGCGTGTACTGGCAGGGTCTGTGCGCGCTAAGTTTGCACTCCGATCGCGCGTGCGCGCCCTGTGAACCAACTCTTTTCGGGGCAAATGCCGAGAGAAAGAAAAAAATGTCGATTTGCGGCATGATGGGAGCCACACACGAAGTAACGCGCAGTAGAGCTTACCACTTGTTCGAGATAAGAGCCTTGAAAAAGAAACGCGCACGCACACACACCTGTGCACGAAAACTAAGGGGCTAGCGCTATTCCCATTGGTTGATTGTGTCTGATCGATTTACTAGGGTTATTGGTACAGTAGGGGTAGCATTTTTACTATTACGGGGGACCATCGTAGTAAATAGGACCTACGGTACACACAAAAAACCTATATATTTCCTTATTTTTTCCAACAATATTTGGTCCTATTTGCTGTGGTCCCCCGTAATAGGCGCAGAAAATATTTTTTCTGGTTGACGATATTCCCCCAACAGAGAAAGCAACTACCCAATATCGCTGGGATACCTCACTTCTTTTTTGTGTTTTATGATACCAAGGACATGGGATTGTCCATCAGGTTGCACATTCGGTTTTTCTCAAAATTAAGGGTTTGGGTTGGCTGAAGACCCCCCCCTCTCGAGTGAGGGGGGCCAGAAGGCGTTAGTTTCTAGTCGTCTCGTACACAGTGACCCTCAACCGTGTTCTCGAGTAGTGGTAAAAGCTGAAGGAGGGGAGGGGCGGGGGGGGGGGGTGTACCCGAAGTTATAAACAAATCCGTCTCACGCGCGCAGCACTTCCCCTACACGTGTTTGGGTGTATGTTTTGGTAGCCGCACTGTAATCAAGTCAACATGATGAATAGGTGCTGCCGCGGCCGCCCACGCAGCGCCGTTTCTCTCGTGTGTCGGAGCGAAGCATCGGTCGCCCCCCACGACAGAGCCCCCGCCCCCCCCCCCCCCCCCCCCCCCCCCCCCCCCCCCCCCCGCTAAAACGTCGCGACGCGGTCAACCCAAACGAATTAACCCCGCCCCGCCCCCCTACATGTCGTTATGCAAGTCCGCCTCACAAGCGCTTCTTAGTAGGATGCAGCTTTCACCCTTTCATGCGACTCGCCCAACATCTCACTCACGTTTCGCTTCGCGCTTGGCGCAAACAAACGTCTGCCTGGTCGGTGGAAAACCCGACGTTGCTCCGTCCCGGCATTGTAGGGGTGCGAGGGTCTACGGTCACACGACTACTACGGCCATGCTGCATGATATCGAAAACGCCTCCCAACCACCTTGAACGACGCGACGCAGATAACCTCGAAGGACTCGACGACGAGGGGAACCCGAGGGAGAACGGAAGCACGCTCGCTGCCGTACCGTCGGGCATGAGGCAGATGCTCAATATCCCCGCACCGGTACCGCAGCCGAAGAGCAACCAGGTAGAACGTGATATGATCGCACGACGCTGGAACGGGAAAGCGAGCGCGCGCGCGGACGGCATAGTTTTTTTTTTTTTTTCTTCTTGTGCTCCTTCTGCCGACCCCCCGTGTGTGTGTGTGTGTGTTTTTTTTTTCTTGTCTTGTGTGAGCAAACCCCGTTTTTGGGTCTCGGAGTGGGGGTTCCACCGAACGGTTGGGAAGCCTCTATATATATATATACCTGTCAGCCTGCGCGCTTGCCTTTCCTGCACCCACCCCACCCCATCCAGCCACTCACTCACCCATACACCCACCAACCCCCCCGCCCACCCACCCACCCGCCCGCCCGCCCACGCACCCGTTCTGATTTTGTGATCACCTGCAACATATCGGACCACTGTTGATATATCACTTTTCATGTTGATGAGCATTGTTCAGTAGCATTACGAAGGGTATATAGGTGCGTCTCGTGGTTCCGTTGTTCCTCCGGACGCGCGCCTTAAAAAGCGGCGGCATGTGTGCAAATCTGACGCCCGTTTGTCATTATAACAAATCGGACGCTGGACCGCTATAGCATACCAGGTACCTAGTGTGGTAGACGTGTTGTGTGTCAAAATGCGCGATTGTTGCCCGTGACTTGTGTTGCAACGGGGCGCGCCTCCCCCCCCCCCCCCCCCCCCCGTCTGCCCCCCCCCCCTCCGTCCGCCCAGACGTGCTCCGTCCCGGCATTGTAGGGATGCGAGGGTCTATGGTCTTGCGACTACGGCCATGCATGATAATGAGTACCCCCCCCCCCCCCCATCCTCCTCCTTCCCCCCCCTTCCCTCTTCCTCTCCCCCCTTCCCCCCCCTTCTCCTCCTCCTACCTTCCCCCCCCCCCCCCCCCCCCCCCCCCCCCCCCCCCCCCCCCCCCCCCGATGCATGATATCGAGTGCACCACCCCCCCCCCCCCCCCCCCCCGCTATCCAATTCTCCCTTCTCACACCCGCCCTTGCCTCATCAACTCCACACACCCCACTCCCACACCCTATATCACCATACATATACATGCACAAATATGTATACACCTCTATATACCCCCCCCTACCCCCCCCCCGCTTTCTGGAAGTGGGCATACCAGAAAAAAATCAATTTGTTGCCGCGGCCATCCATAAAAAAAAAAAACGCCTCTAAAGCGGTCCTTAGTAGGATGCAGCTCACCCTTCATGCGACTCGCCCAACACCTCACTCACGTTTCGCTCGGCGCTTGGCGCAAGCAATGTCTGCCTGGTCGGTGAAAACCCGACGTGCTCCGTCCCGGCATTGTAGAGATGCGAGGGTCTACGGTCATACGACTACGGCCATGCATTATCATGAGTACACGCCCGCCCCCCCCCCCCCCCCCCCCCGAACCCATCCCCGCTGTACCTGTGTACTTTTTAGGACACGAGGAGACGATTCGCGTCCATGTCGGTGACGGAGCGACGGCCTCGCATGCAGAAAGCCGCCGCCGCGCCGGATCGGGCCCTCGGCGGAAAGCGAAACTGGGAAGAGATGCTGGGGAGCTTGTTTTTCCGATGATGATAATGATGATGATGATGATATTGATAATGATAAGGGTGGACCGCAGAAAGAATGCAAAGAACCCCCTGCCGAAAATCCATCCCAAAGTTGAAGGTTTCTCTAGTTAAGACTAGGAGCGGTGCTCCCCCGTCTCGAAGGGGATGCGTGGCCAATGGTCGGATGACTAAGGCAAGCAACAGGGGAGAATCCCCCCCCCCCCCCCCCCCCCCCGCCCAATTGTTGGAGATGTATCTATTGGGAGTAGGAACGGAGCTCCTCCGTCTCGAAAGGGATGCGTGGTCAATGGTCGATGACTCATGCAAGCGACAAGTGAGTACACTCCCCCCTCCCCCCTCCCCCCCCCCCCGACACCTCTACGGCCTCTGCGAACGACCGTCAGGCCATTGGCCAGGTCAAGCTGGGGTAAGGGTTTGGACGAGATGAGGCGGTTTGGGCAGAGGGGTGTCGGTCGGTCGGTCGATCGGTCTGTCTGTCTGTCTGTCTGTCTGTCTGTCTGTCTGTCTGGTTGGTGTGCATGCTCAATCCTAGGCAATTCAGTTTTCGCTCCTTGCGCCTGTGTTTTGTTGATAGTGCAGTATAAGGAGGTCTGTTGAAGAATTCAAGGAGAGCAACGGGCTAAATTGACAACGACCACGTATTTTATTTGTGGAAGGTGTGGTGAGCTTAAACCCTTGCGTTATTTTTTTCCTAATCCGCTGGAGAATTAAACAAAAAGCAATTGAGAAAAAACGGACGTTTTTTTTTTTTCTCTGCGGCAAGGCAGTTAGCTATTAATAGTTGCATGCGTTACCCGCGCATGCGCTGTATGCGCGGGGAGTCTGAACTATTGAGACACTACGTACCGAGGGTACCGACGGGATGATTGTGACATGCCTGTGTGCTTGTTTTTTCTCTCCAGCAGCCTGTGTACTTTTTTTGTATCATGTCTACACTAGTTACTGTGGACGGAACTGTATAGTGAACGAATGCGCACGGCATGAACTTCTATCATTGTGTTTGTCGCTATGCCTGATATATCAGGGTACGCTACGACCTCACTGCTCAGCTGCATCTATATGCAGCAGTTGTCCCTTGTTCTAGAAGAAAAAAAAAAACGATTCAGAAACTCATCCCAAGGAGCGCTATGATAGCTTTGATGCGTGTTATTATTTGGTACGTATGATACGTACAGAGCTCGACGAAGAGCAAGGAGTGTGTACCCTTTTCGTCAGGAAACGTATGCGCAACACGAACGTGCACGAGGAGGAGGAGGAGGTGAGCTTCACGTTTGTTTGCGACCTATTTTTTGTTGTTGTGTATGTACGTACCGCCACAACAAAATTCCCTAGGTTTACCTAGGGTTTCTATTAATAGGAGCAAAATTAAAAAACTTGCCCTACTTAACGAAATGACAAAAAAAACGGTACTTCAGTGATTTTTTGCCAGTTTACGGTACAAAAAAAAGGACGTCAGGGTACACCAAACCCAAATTAGATGACGTTTTCTGTCAAGGTAAACCGTTTTCTGGCTAAATATTTATGACCGTCCGTCCAAGTTGAAAAATGACAAAAAAAACGGTACACCTGTGTCTTTTTCCCAGTTTACGTACAAAAAAATAAAACGAGGTAATCAGGGCACACCAAACCCAAGTTAGATGACGTTTTCTGTCATGGTATACCTTTTTCTGGTAAAAAACCAATGTCTGGTGTAGCTCTCTCGTACTCGTATTCAGACGAGTAGTCAAGCGTAGCTTATATTTCTGAAGAGATCTTCTTTCGTTTCGTGTGCGTGCGTGTACTCCGCGCACTCCACCGCGGGCGAGCCCGGCGCCGTCGCGGGTGTCAGCGGGTGCTGGCGGATTGCAAGGCGCGCGATCGCCGTTTTCGTGGCTAGGCGTCGCGTGTGCCTCGAATCACGAGGGAAGCATGAATGGGCTGTGTCTGGCCTCCATCTGTGAAATTGTGGGTATAATTGTAAGATCTAATATAAGGGTCGTTCGGGATTGCTAAATAACGTTCAAGCAGTGCTTATTTTTGCAACCAAGCTGAAGTTCACAGAGCTACGCAGTCTGAGCACCAACTTTGTCGAGCTGGCGAACGAGGGCCACGGTGAGCACCGGGCTTCACGCGAGGCGGGCGAAGGGGCTCACTGTGGCAGAGGGACGAAAGCTTTACCCAGACCGAATCGGTGGTGAGGTGGTCGCGAGACGGGCGGGCGGCGTACAAGGCTGCGAGGGAAGCTCTGCAGTTCGATTTTTTTTCTTTTTGACCGGTGCAAGGTGTTTCGACCAGGCAGAAAATTATTACATGAGAGGGGACGGGGATTTATTTTATTTCCGCGCTTTTTCGCATTCATACGAATAGTCAAGCGTAGCTTATATTTCTTAACAAACACCTCATGAATGAGAAAAATACTGAAAAAAAGGAGACGAAACCGAGGAAAAACGTTAAGAATCGGCAAAAAAACGAAAACGAAAAAAAAGACAAAAAAAATCGCAATAAAATGATCGACCAAATGTCGAAAATGTAATGGAAAATAATCTAAACTGAGCGAGATATTCGCAAAAAACGTATAAAAAAAAAACGATGAAAAAAAAACGCAAAAATGGGGTAAACATCGTAAATTCTTTAAAAAATAAAATGCAAGCGGTGCTTTACGTGCGTCCCCTTCGACAACTCACACGAAAAGAGTCAAGCGTAGCTCATATTTCTGAACAAATACCTAACGAATGACGTAAGTACCAAAAAACGGACGAAACCGAGGAAAAACGTTAAGAATCCGCAAAAAAAACGACAACGAAAAAAAAAAGCCAAAAAAATCGAAAAAAATTGATCGACCAAAACTCCCAAAAAATGGAAAATAATCAAAACTGAGCGAGATAATCGCGAAAAAACGGATAAAAACGATGAAAACATCGCAAAAATGGGATCAACGTCGTGAACTTTTCGAAAACGAACATGAAAGTGGTGCTTTACGTGCGTCCCCTTCTATAACTCCGGACCATACGTGCGTACTGCGAGCGCGCATACGAACAATCCCAAAAGCAGGACGAGACTCACGGAATAACCTTGTTATGATCATGCGGGGGGGACACTTTGTATCCCTGGACAGGTTTGCCTATTAAGTCGGTACTCGTTGGTACTCACGTGTCTTGGTTGCTTAGAGATATAAGAAGAGCCGCTTTGTTCCTTTCGTGCACGCGGAGACTGAGACCAAGCTCCTGCCCCCCTGGAAAACCCCTGGCTTTCCACCTAAGATACACCTTCCAAGTACCAGGTATTACAAATACGATCCCAGTGCCTGAACCCAGGTACACACCGGGCTTTCAACCTCACTATTATTTTGCTTGCTTTCCGACAATATAGCGTAGATGCCGTTCCCATATAAACCGAATATCCTTCCGTAAATCAGTAGTATCCCTCATGCGCTTCTCTGCCAGCCGTTTCCCAATTTCCATTCTCCACATCATTTCATTTTAGCTACCGGTATAGTATACCAGGTATATCCTACCTGGTATTCTTCATCAACGTTCCATCCCCAGATCATTGGTCGCATTTTCCTCCAGCTTCTTCCTCCCTTCCCCTAGCGTCCTGACGGTCCCTCAGGGCTAGTTTATACCTAAGTACTAGGCGTGAATTCGCGACCTGGGTGGTCACCGAGATGATCTGGAAGAGGCGTTCTTTGCAGACGCCTCATTCAAAGCAGTATCATAACACTAGCCCACTCTGACGAGCCGTATATTATGCAGAATTATGGGAAATTGATGGAAACCCCGATTCCACGAACTAGAACATGAGTCGAAGATGGGGCTCCTCAAAACCCACTCCCACACCTCTGAACGGCAAGGCAACAAAGTCGGCAAAGCACGTAAAAAAAATGAAAGGAAGACCTAGCCTTAAGGGGCAGGAAGAAGTCGTCAATGGAAGCCATGCCACCCGCACGGGGGGGGAGGCGAGGAAGATGTATGGAAAAGAGAAAAGTGAATACCAAAAACGAAAGTCCTCAGCCGAAGACGCCGCTTGTTAAGATCATGCGGGCGGGGCACTTCGTATCCCTGGACAGGTTTGCTTATTATGTCGGTACTCCTTGGTACTCACGTGTCTTGGTTGCTTAGAGTTAGCAGAAGAGCAGCTTTTTCCTTTCGTGCACGCGGAGACTGAGACCAAGCTCGTGCCCCTCTGGAAAACCCCTGGTTTTCCACCTAAGATACGCCTTCCAAGTATTACAAATACGATCCCAGTGCTTGAACCCAGGTAATTACCGGGCTTTCAACCTCATTCAAAGCAGTATCATAGCAACGTCAGGAATCGGCAAAAATGCGCAAAATATACGAAAACGATATACGAAAAAAATCGATTGACCAAAACTCCCAAAAAAGATGGAAAATAATTCCAACTGCACGAGATAATCACAAAAAAACGAACAAGAACCATGAAAAAATCGCAAAATTGGGGGTAAACATCGTGGCTACTACTACTGACCAAGGAAGACCAACGCACTTATACTGCTGTACTAAACTACGGCATTAGGCTACGGTGCGGGTACGTACTTTCTACGTCCTTTCTCGGTATCTACAGTACACTACGACGATCTTTCCCCCCCCAAAGCTGCAACCTGCTACTTGCTGCCGTACTAGACTTCGAACTGTATTAGACTTAAAGCACGAGTACGTACTTTCTACGTACGTACTTCGATACATGGCACATTATTGCGACGATAACGGCCCACGAAAGACGACAGTCAACCTACCCTGCTATCCGTCACCGTTGAGGTCGTACCTGCGTTGGTTTCTTCGGTTCAGGTTGTTGCACGGCGCGTCGAGGCCTTCGAGTTCTGCAGCTGCATTTATATTATCTGTTTTGTCTACAGAGCTTTGTTTACCGGGTGCATGCATGTATTACGTAACGGTCATCGGCGAAAGTTTTCCTTGTATGCCTTTTGTTGTCTTGGACTTTACTGCGGCGTCTTATTTGGTATGAGTGTGTTCACGGCACGTCGAAGCCATCGCAATCTGCGCGATTCGACTGTAATATTATGTTTGGGTTTTATATTTCGAATCTGAAGTACCCATGAGACTCGCGAGGACTTCTGTCACTTCAACCCCTCGTACCCTTGAGACTCACGAGGACTCTGTCGTTTCAGTACTTTGACGTACTTTTGGACTCGCTAGCTCAAAATGACTGGTATTTGTGAAGGTGTTACCTACTGAGCTATACGAAGGGGTAAAATATCGATCGATTACCCAGCCCAGGGTAATCCTTATATCACCCCCCCCCCTCTGGGATGCGACTATTCGAGTGGCTTGTCATGCCGCAAGGCAGCAGAGCCTTCCTCGGCTGGTTCGTCAAGGTCATCAACGAGGTCATCATTGCCTGGAACGCGTAGCCGCGTGCCTCGACGACATCATCGTCTTCGACCCCGACCCCATCGATCACGTCGCCAACATCAGAGCCCTCTTCGGACGCCTCCGGAAGCACCACCTCAAACTTTCCCCCCACCCCACGGTAGGGGTTGCACTTTTTGGGCGAAAGGTTCCTGGCTAATTGAGTTCCTCAAGTGAGGAACTACCAGTTAGGATGAAAAAAAATACTCGTATATTCGTTTTAGGACTAGCGCATACAAGTGCCAGTCGGATGGCCCAAACGAATTTCTTCCAAGTATTGTTTCGGGTGAGATATTGAGTTCCTAATGTGAGGGACTCAGGAACGTCAGGTGCATCCCTACTGTGGGATGGGTACCCGCCAAGGCCAAAAATGGCGCCACCACCGCCAATTTCCTTGGACACACCATTTCCGCTGGGACACACCATTTCCGCTGGCGGTTATAGCCCCAACTCCGACAAGGGGCTCAGGGGCAGTGGTGGTGTCAACACCGTGGCAGCTGGTGAAAGCTCGTCATTCGCGGCTCCAACGCTGTCACAAGAAAAAAAAGCGCGCATGCTGGGGCAAGCGCGTATGGAGCGGCCAATTTGGGGTTGAGGCAGGCTCAGGGGGCGATGGCCCGGTAGACGAAACAGGGACGGGCCAGGGGGCTTAGGGCATGTCCTGGTCGACGACGCCAAATGTGAAGGTGTTACCTACTGAGCTATAGGGGTAAAAGATCGATCGACTACCCAGCCCAGGGTAATCCTTATAACATATTCGCGAGTCGACGACTGTGTCCCGATGGCTGGGCAATGGTACTCTGCTGACCTTTTTGTTTGCGGTGTGTAGATCTCGTGTCGCTGCTGCATTTTCACTTCTACCCAAAATGCGCCTCACCTCTGCAGTATATTGTTATTGTATCGCTGCTGCTTTTTTTCGCTCCTATAATACCCCAAATGCACATACATGCTTCTATTGTTTCTGACCGACGTCTTTGCGAACATATCGCTCGTGTTTTTGGGCCGCTTTTGTAAGCCCGACTTTTCCCTGAAATTTCCATACCTCCCTCTAACTTTGTTTTACATGGTAACACCTAGGGAACAGCAGGGCAACCTTTGCCTTGCTCTACAATAACCAACACTCTCTAAACAAAGGACCAACCGCCAACACAATATACCATTAAATAACCCCCTAAGCGACCAAAAACGATGACAACTTTAGTAGTAGTACCAGGTATTATTCTCATCCGTCTACGGGCGGCGTGGGCGCCCAGAAAGAAGTGCGCGAACATGAACGGCAGTATTAGGATCATCATTCGCCCGAGCCGACACCCCTCGCATTGCAACTCATTCGGATATATTTCGGTATTATCCCTGTTATACACAAGGATTACCCTGGGCTGGGTAATCGATCGATCTTGTACCCCCCTATATAGCTCAGTATACTATACCTGGTAGGTAACACCTTCATATTTGGCGTCGTCGGTAGGACACGGGTTTCGAATCTCACTTCGATCGTTTCTTTTTTAAATAGAAGTGCTTGCACTTGTGGTCCCTGAAAAACGTTATCTCCCTGGTTCCTCAGGAAGGTATTGAAACGAAGCGGGTAGGTCAGCGTACGGCGGTACACGGTACCGACACCCTACAGATCCCGCCGTTCAGCGCGGGGGGGAGTGTTATAAGGATTACCCTGGGCTGGGTAATCGATCGATCTTTTACCCGTGTGTCAAGAGGGTGCAGAGATATAAGCTGGTAAAAGGCACAGGGATGTCGATGCTGGGTAGGGCATGCTGCTTGTAGTTCACGAACTTCTTATTATTGCTCCACAAGTAAGATGTGAGGGAGAGAGAGAACTCGAGTGAACGAGGGTGGGCTTCGTCAGGAACGCAACTCATCCCAGGCGTCGACCAAAACTAACCTGGTATGCAAATACGAGTATTCTCATAGTCTCAAAGTGCACAGGGATGTCGATGCTGGGTAGGGCACTATGCTTGTAGTTCACGACTTTCTTATTATTGCTCCACAAATGTGATTAAGGAGAGAGAGAAACTCGAGTGAGCGAGGGTGGGCTTCGTCAGGGATACAACTCAACCTAGACGTCAACCAAAACTAACCTGGTATGCAGATACAAGTATTCCCATAAAGAAGATTCTCAAAGCGCTACGTACGCGTAGCCATACAAGATTCGCAGACGGGATGTTCCTAAAACGCTACGCGTTCCGCGTAAGATTCCCAAACGGGTATGTACGTGCTAAGATCTTGCGGGCGGGACACTTTGTATCCCTGGACAGGTTTGACTATTAAGTCGGTACTCGTTGGTACTCACGTGTGATGCTTGCTTAGAGATAGAAGAATAGCAGTTTTTATTCCTTTCGTGCACACGGAGACTGAGACCAAGCTCGTGACCCTCTGGAAAACCCCTGGCTTTCCACCTAAGATACGCCGCCCAAGTACTACAAATACGATCCCAGTGTCAGAACCCAGGTAATTACCGGGCTTTCAACCTCATTCAAGGCAGTATCATAACACTAGCCCACTTCGATGAGCCGTATATGCAGCATTATGGAAAATTCATGGAAACCCCGATACCACGAACAAGAACATGAGTCGAAGATGTGGCTCCTCAAAACCCACTCCCATACCTCTGAACGGCAAGGCAACGAAGCCGGCAAAGTACGTAAAAAGAATGAAAGAAAGACCTAGTCTGAAGGGGCAGGAAGAAATCGTCAATGAAAGCCATCGCCATGCCACCCGCACGGGGAGGGGAGGCGAGGAAGATGCACGGAAAAGCGAAAAGTGAATACCAAAACGAGAAGAAAAATAACACGGAAGACGGCAAGAACCGCCTAAACCCAGCCCACAACTCTGAAAACGCGTCCTGGGTCACAAATGAGTGGCCCGATCACCTAGACTAGCCCCGACAGGCATGTCCGCGTACGCCATCGACCCCGCCGCTCCTATACGGTAGATATGCTACTCCATCACATGAACCCACCATGAAATGTGTCGTAGACGCAGATCACACGATGATAAAAGGATGGTGACCATATAATCCCAACATCGGGAAGAGAGATCGAAGATGCGGCTATTCAACACAGAAATGAGGTGATAGATCTACCCACACCTCGTAGTGAGGCTTTTGACGCCTCACTCAAGAAATACCGGTAAGCGACTATCGGAAAGGAGAAAAACAAAACGCAGAAAACCAGACAAGGCGCACGGGCGCGAAGAAGAGCGAAGGCGTAGCCCAGTAGGTAACACCTTTCCATGCCCCAATCACGCAGTAGCCGTTTTACTATTATAAGTACTGGAAACACCATTTTTTAGCGTCAGCTTTCACCTCTAGAGTCCCAAGAGAGTTGATATTCGGCGTGAAATTCAGGCTACTGTACATATGTACGTATGCCAGGTAAGTACATGTGCCAGGGCACCCTACTCTCCCGTACATTTCCCGACGGTTAACCTGAAGAATTACGAGCACTGCAACGATTTTTGTTTATTTCAACGTGTTGTTGCCCTCGATGAAATGCATTCGAGCGCTGTTCACATTTTGCGTATTATGTTTTTTATTGTGAAGACGCAGGTGGAGTTGGTGAGAGTGACGAAAGAGACCAGTCGGGACCGGCACAGACGGCATCCCAGCAGGCGGGGTTTGGCTGAGACTGAGCGTCTGCGCGCTAGCTATCGTACTGAGCGGGGATAAGGGTCATTCGCCGTGGTCTGTAAAGGGCATCAGACATGCTAGAAAAAAACTGCTTCCTGTTGTTGGTATTAATAGTCATGCACCAGACTCTTTCACAGCCTACTATTACTAGAAGAGTGGAAATATTGCCGAATGTGACAGATCTACGGCGGCAGTGGTCTACAGCGGGGTTTCTTGATATTGCGCTTGTACGCACGACGGTTTGAAATTAATCGACTGAATTCACAGCTGACGTGCCTTTTTTAGCTTTTTATAAAAGCAATCGACAGACGAATAGACAGAAGATGTCTGTACCACACAGAGGATCGCAAAATCAAAGCGAAATACTCTTCGTCTTGAAGTCAAAACTGCGGCTGTGCGGCATCGGTTGTAAGATCGTGTCAGTTGGGAGTCTTGAGTGAGGTACCTGATTTAGAAAGCGGCCAATCGCGTGTTTTTTGGAGGGGCAGTTATCTCCCTTTTACTTTCCAGCTTATTCTAGACAAACCGTGGTCGCATGCACGTGTCGCTCCTTCTCCGTTATATTCTTATTGCCTAGACGGTTCAGCATTCCCGACTGCTCGTCGGTTTTCATCAAGTTTTGGCAACTATGAATAACAACCCTATGGAACAAGAAAAAGTTATTTAAACTACGTACTGCTGTGGAGAGCACCTTCCAAAACTCAATGTGGTACATGTACGTGTCTATTATCGTTCGTGCAACGCGTGGTGTTGGTACAACAACAGCAGTATGGTACCTGGTATCTTGGTACAACAGCAGTATGGCATCCACACTCGTTCGTGTGATGTTGGTACAACAAGAGTATCATGGTATCTATACTCGTCAGCTGCTCGAGTGCTCTGCGCGGGGCATGCTCTTCTTCTGTTCTCGTATATGGCTCTCCGGCCAGAGAGCTGACGACGCTCTGCCATCGCTCGTCGCGTGCTTGCTCCTCCTGCTCTGCCGCCCTGAAGGCAATACAGGTGAGGCTATCATTTTGCTCAACAGGAAGGAGTGTAAACAGAGAGGTAGTAAGGGGACCCCCGCTGTATACAAAAACACAGTGTTTTGATGTACTGCTGAACTACTATGACGGCGCTTGTACGCACAACGGTTACAAAGTATAATCAACAGATGAATAGGCAGAAGATATCTGTACCACATAGAGGATCGCAAAATGATTAGAAGACCCTGGGGACAAGCAGTTACAAAGCAATCGACAGACGAATAGACAGAAGATGTCCGCACTACACAGAGGATCGCAATATATATAAAAAAAAAGCGAATCAAAAGGTCCCCAACAAGCAGTTCAACCGTGAAAGGATGTTGATTATGTTGACTGAGTGGTCTAGCAGGTATTATAGTGCTATATAATCAACAAAATATATGTTTTAGAGTTCGTGGAATCTCGGCGACTCAGTAACAGTGATCTCCGGGGCCCTTCCCTCGCCAAACGCTACTACTGGACCAGGTGTCTAGAGGCACACTATCATAATCATTCGCATTGTCTCCAGCGCGCACGCTCGAAAAAAACAAATTACGAAGTCGATGAGATTTGAACTCACGACACATTGTTGATTATATATTAATCGCACTACCTGCTAGACCACTCAATCAGCGCTGACCATGTGGTCTAGCAGGTAGTCCTATATAGTCAACAAAATATATGCTTTAGAGTTCGTGGAATCTCGTCGACTTAGTTACAGTGATCTCCGGGGCCCTCCTCTCGTCAAACGCTACTACTGGTGTCTAGAGACACAATATCATACAGGTAATCATTCGCATTATCTCCAGCGCGCACGCCCGAAAAGAATAAATTACGAATTGAATTCGGCGAGATTTGAACCCCCGACCCACCCTTGGGACTTATATAACACTATCTACTAGAGACCGCACAGTCAGAATATAGTAGTACCTGCTAGACTACTCAATCATAAACTTGAATGAGTGGTCTAGGAGATGGTGCTATGTAATTCTCAAGGGTGGGTCGGGGGTTCAAACCTCGCCGAATTTGTAATTTATTCTTTTCGAGCGGGGGGGGCTGGAGACAATGCGAATGAATAATAGTATTATGAAGTGTGCCTCTAGACACTACCAGTAGTAGAGTTTGACGAGGGGAGGGCTCCGGAGATCACTGTTACTAAGTCGACGAGATTCCACGAACTCTAAAACATATCTTTAGTTGACTGTAAGTAGCGTTTGACGAGGGGAGGGTTACGGAGATCACTGTTCCTAACTGCTAAGCGACGAGATTCCACGAACTCTAAAACATATCTATTTTTTGTTGACTATATAGCACTACCTGCTAGACCAACAGAGGCCTTCGGAGATCACTGTTACTAAGTCGACGAAATTCCACGAACTCTAAAACATGTATTTTATCGACTATATATCACTATGCCTGCTAGACCAAGGAAACAGTGATCTCCGGAGCCCTCCCCTGGTCCCTATTCTATTCGGAAGAAGTTGTCGGGCCGTCTTGTTTGAACTAATTTCTGCTGTGGCGACAATATTAGAGTACCGAAATATACAACGGTCACAAAGTAATCGACAGACGAATAGACAGAAGAAGATGTCTGCATCACACTGCGGATCGCAAAATGAAAGCGAACTAGAAAGTGACGAAAAGACAGAAGATGTCTGTACCCAAAAGAGGATCGCAATGTTAAGATATTGTCTTGTATGAGATCGAAAGCCCGGTAACTACCTGGGTTCAGTCACTGGGAACGTATTTGTAGTACTTGGAAGGCGTATCTTAGATGGAAAACCAGGGGTTTTCCAGAGGAGCACGCGCTTGGTCTCAGTCTCCGCGTGCACGAAAGGAATAAAAACTGCTCTTCTTTTATAGCTAAGCAAACAGTACATGTGAGTACAATGTTTACCGACTTAAAAGGCAGACCTGTCCAGGGATACAAAGTGTCCCGCAACCCTTGATCTTAACAAGTGGCGTCTTTGGCTTAGGACTTTCGGCTTTTTTGTCGGTTTGCGTTGTTTGTCACTGTTTTTTTTGTTTGCTTTCCTATTGTTGAGTAAGTTTGTTCCGGCCACTGCATGATGGAGACTCAAGAGGTGGAAGGGTCTGCTTCCCCTCAGGGTGGCCGAGCCGCTGAGGCCCAGGGCCCCTCAGTGCCCCACCGCCCAAGAGCCGTCGATGTGGATCGAGCGCCTTGTACAACAGACCAACAAGTGGAGCACGAGTCTAGGCAGGAGCCCCATCAGAACGACGTGGATCGAGCGCCTTGTACAACAAACCATGAGGAGAAAGAGCTCCGGAGCCCCCTGACGGGGCCCGAGTAGCCTCCGCTAGACGGACCTCATCCAAGACCCCTTCTGTGCCCAATCGTCGCTGCAGCGGGGGCTTCTGAAGAGCCCTGGTCGCCCCCGGAGGGTACGACAAAAACCGAAGCGAAAGCGGCGTTGGCGGGGGGTGAAAAATCCCCCAAGCCAGGACGGCGGTCGACGGTGGCGACGGAGGCAGATACACGAGCGACGAATCTCCCCGAAGGAGCAGAGAGGTCGTCAATCCTCATACGTGGCCCGTGTGTGCGAAAATCGCGAAAATCCGAAGAGGCGAGAGATAACCCACCCAAGACGGCACTTTCACTGCGGGACACCAGCCCACCCAAACCGACACCAGGGGTCGGCGAAGAGCGAGTGCGAAGCCCGCAGGCTCGGATGAGGAAGATACCACCGTCCTCGACGGGGTTGAGGCAGCTAGACCCACGGCGGTCGTGTTCTGTGGCGGGCTCTGGCAAGCGGGGGAGAAAATCAGCATTTCCGTTGGCGCTGCCCTTGCGGTACTCGAGGGTGTAGTCGAACGCGGCGAGGAACTCGAGCCACCGCTGGATTCGCGCGTTGTGGTCCCCTACTTTGGCGATACTCTCAAGTGCTTTGTGATCCGAAAATATTCGAAACTTCGTGCCCCACAGGTAACCTCGGAGTCGTTTGATAGCCCAGACAATGCTGCCAGCTTCCAGGTCCAACGGTGTCCAGTGCCTTTCGGAATCAAGGGTTGCGCGGCTGATATAAGCAATGGGCCGTACCGAGCCGTCCGGTTGTTCTTGTTCGAGCGCGGCACCGAAACCGTCGATGCAGGCGTCGCAGTACACGTGGAAGGGGCGGGAGCCGTCGGCTACGGCATCCCAGTCAGGGAAGACCAAAATCGGTGGGGCAGCGAGCTCGGCGAGGATCTGGCGGACGATAACTTCCATAGCCGGCGTGAAGACATACTTGACCCCCTTTCGGAGAAGGGCGGTGAGAGGACGTATCCGTTTAGACAGGTCGGGCAGGAATTTGCGATAATATACTACGCCGCCCATCAGAGCGCGGACCTGCTTGAGGTTCTTGGGCATGGGCATTTTCAGCAAGGCCGAAACTTTGTCCGCATTAGGGCTTATACCCGCGGGCGAAATAGAGTGGCCCAGAAAATTGGCGTCCGTGGCGCCGAGGCGTCGCCCAGCGTGCTCCTCCCCCGACGAGCACTTTACAGGTCGAAGATTCCGTCGTGAGCACTGCTCCGGCAACGTCTTCCCTCTCAGGCCAGGGCTCTGCAAAAGCCCCCGCTGCAGCGACGATTGTCGCCCAGCGCGCTCCTCCCCCCACGAGCACTTTACAGGTCGAAGATTCCGTCGTGAGCACTGCTCCGGCCGCGTCTTCCCTCCCAGGCCAGGGCTCTGCCAAAGCCCCCGCTGCAGCGACGATTATCGCCCAGCGCGCTCCTCCCCCCACGAGCACTTTACAGGTCGAAGATTCCGTCGTGAGCACTGCTCCGGCCGCGTCTTCCCTCTCAGGCCAGGGCTCTGCCAAAGCCCCCGCTGCAGCGATGATTGTCGCCCAGCGCGCTCCTCCCCCGACGAGCATTTTACCGGTTGAAGATTCCGTCGTGAGCACTGCTCCGGCCGCGTCTTCCCTCTCAGGCCAGGGCTCTGCAGAAGCCCCCGCTGCAGCGACGATTGTCGCCCAGCGCGCTCCTCCCCCGACGAGCACTTTACAGGTCGAAGATTCCGTCGTGAGCACTGCTCCGGCCGCGTCTTCCCTTTCATGCCAGGGCTCTGCAGAAGCCCCCGCTGCAGCGACGATTGTCGCCCAGCATGCTCCTCCACCGACGAGCACTTTACCGGTTGAAGATTCCGTCGTGATCACTGATCCGGCCGCGTCTACCCCATCGCCGCCTGGCAACCCGGCGCCTCCGAACGTTTTGCAGTCTTCAGGCCGCATCTCATCGCGGACGCGCCGACAAACAGCTGCCGCCGCTGGCGCCGTGCCGCCTCCGGCGGGACCCCTAGACCATCAGCCCGGCGTGCTACCACCCCGCTGCGAGCCCCACGGCCGCGACCGCCCACACCCGTCGTTTTGGCCCCGACTGCTGCCGCCTCGCCCGTCCCGACGGTACCCATCTCGTCCGGCCGCGACCGCACCGAGCCCGTGGGAACTCCTCTTTTACGACTTCCGCCGCCAACT
This sequence comes from Macrocystis pyrifera, assembly GCA_031763025.1. NCBI lineage: Eukaryota > Phaeophyceae > Laminariales > Laminariaceae > Macrocystis > Macrocystis pyrifera. The sequence goes on from JASSKH010000028.1 coordinate 8,549,997, forward strand.
GACGCACCCCCCCCACCTCGACCGCCTTGGACGCCCTCGGCGCAGCTGCCGAGTTTCAGTTCGGTGATTCCGCAGCGCGCTATTCGCACGCCGACTGGGCTCGGGAACAACAGGCTGAGCCCGCGTGCAATGCCGCCATGCGCTACATAGCCCTTGGCCGACCGGAAGTTCTGTCAGACGACTTTTTATCAGGTTTCCCTTCCCACCAGCACCCTCCCTTTTCGGAAGTTCAAGAGCTGGCCACCAAAGGCCGCTTGCACACCACTGACGCGGGCATCGTTCTACTTGTCCGACAGCCGTCTCCCCCCCCTGCGTTGGATACGCCACGCCCGGTGGGCCGTACGGCCTGCTTATTGAACGACGAGCCTATTCGCATTTATGTTCCGCTGCTCATGCGCCCCTGGGTCATGCAGGCTTGCCATTCTACGGTTTCCTGCCACCTAGGAACCGCGCGCACTCTACGTACGCTCGAACGTTTCTACTGGTGGATCGGCATGAGCATCTGCACCCGGTGGTGGCTACGCAACTGCTTAAAGTGCCAGGCACGGAAAACGTCGCGGCAGACGGTCCGGTGGCCCTCCATCACGTTGCCCTTGCCAGAAGGGCCCGGCGTCGCCGTCAGCATCGACTATTTCGGCCCCTTCCCGGTGACGCTTCGAGGTAATACCTACATCTTGATTTTCACTGATCGTTTCAGCCGCCGAGCTGACATGTACGCCGTCACAGCGGCCGAGTTCACCGCTGAGGGCACGGCTAACATTCTCATCAACCGGTATATCCCTCTTTGGGGGTGCCCGCGCAGCATCCTCTCGGACAACGGCCTCCAGTTCTGCTCCAAGCTTTCGCACGCCGTATATCAGCTTCTCGGGGTTCGAAAAATTGCCACCAGCTCCTACCACCCAAACGGCAACGGGGGGGTGGAACGTGTAAACCACACGATGGCCCAGATGTTGGCAATGGTCGTCAACGAGCTCCAAAACAACTGGGATGAACAGCTCCCTCACGTCGAATTTGCGTACAACAATTCCGTCAGTGTCACCACGGGTCTGGCTCCCAACGAGGTACATATGGGTCGGCTCCCACGCCTCCCACTCACGATTTTCGAACGTGCTGGAGTCGCCGGCCACCAGAGCTTGGCCCGCGACCACCTCGCCTACTGCGACTTGGCGACGGACCGCCAGCAGCGCGCGTACGACATCGTTCGAGAACACCACGCCCTCACTGTCGCTCGTGTGAACCGCCGCAACTCCGCCCTCTCCGACGCTCTGCGTCCGGTCCCCAAATTTTACGTTGGTGGTTGGGTATGGGTGTACAATACGGCGGCCACCATCCGCCAGGGCGCGAACCCAGACACGGACGCCAAGGTCCTCAAGGCCAAACTCTCACTCAACTGGACGGGCCCCTACAAAGTTCTCGCAGTTGGCCCCTGCTCCTCAGCGGACACCCCGGATGGATCTCCTCTCGGAGCAAAGCTCCTGTATTTGGATCTTCCTTCCGATATGCCCGGCGCCGAGGCTCGCCGGCGCGTATCTGTTCAACGCTGCAAGCCCTGTGCCAACCCCCACGACCGTGGCGACATGCCGAAGTATTTGCCGGCGGGGTTGACGCAATACGTGCTCAACAATTTCTCCAAGAAATCCCCTCCGTGCCACGTCACCGAGGACGACGTTTCGACCCCTCTTGAACGACTCGAAGTGGAAAAGATTACTGGACATCAATCGGTTAGAGGTCGAGGTGGCGTCATCGCGGTGATGTACGAGACGCACTGGAAGGGACTTTCCCGGCCATCCTGGGAACGGGAAATGGACCTTCAGCTTTCTGGCAACGCAATTTTGCGCTACTGGGCCGGCACCCCGAACCAACACCGCCAAACCAACCGCCTGTATCGCCGAATGAGAATTGGCGCGGCACAACGGGAGCTTTCTCGGAGTAACGGCGAGAGGTTTCTGGCACCCGGCTATGGTTGCGTGTCGCACGCCGATTGGCTCCGCCGATACAGCAACACTGTACTTCCCAACGGGGCCCACTTTTGGTACAAGGGCGACGACGGTCTGTGGTGGCTCGGGAAAATCAGCGCTACTACACTGACGGATGGAGTCTATCTGGTTCGATTTTTGGACGACCCGGGACCAATCAAGCTTTCTCTTTCTCCGGCGCGCTACACGACTTCGACGAGAGCTGTACGAGGTTCCTGGTGTCTGCAAATTCACTTGTCTAGCGCGTTTACATGGGGGGTCCAGCGTAACGTAGATGAATCTCGAGGTGCCGCCGTGGATAGCTGATTTTCGCTTCTTGACTGCACTCGTTATTTAGTTATTTTTTGTCGTCTTCCTGGGCCTTGGGGGGTGAATTTTTGTCTGCCCGATATGTTTCTGGCGTGTTTTTTTTTTTTTTTTTTGGACTGGGTTAGGCATGTGTTTTTGCGTATTCTGTCCTGCCTACCCCCCCCCGCTCAGTGTAGCGTCTGGTCTGGGCACTCGGCCGCTCAATTGCGGCCCAGGACGCGCTTTCAGAGTTGTGGACTGGGTTTCGGTGGTTCTTGTCGTCTTCCGTGTTATTTTTCTTTTCGTTCCCGTACGCACTTTTCGCTTTTCCGTGCATCTTCCTCGCCCCCCCCCGTGCGGGCGGTATGGCGATGGCTTTCATCGACGATTTCTTCCTGCCACTTAAGTCTAGGTCTTCCCTTTAGTTTTTTACGTACTTTACCGGCTTCGTTGCCTCGCCGTTCAGAGGTGTGGGAGTGGGTTTTGAGGAGCCGCATCTTCGACTCATGTTCTAGTTCGTGGAATCGGGGTTTCCACGAATTTCCCATAATTCTGCATATACGGCTCATCAGAGTGGGCTAGTGTTAAGATATTGTCTTGTATGAGATTGAAAGCCCGGTAACTATCTGGGTTCAGTCACTGGGAACGTATTTGTAGTACTTGGAAGGCGTATCTTAGATGGAAAACCAGGGGTTTTCCAGAGGAGCACGCGCTTGGTCTCGGTCTCCGCGTGCACGAAAGGAATAAAACTGCTCTTCTTTTATAGCTAAGCAAACAACACATGTGAGTACAATGTTTACCTACTTAAAAGGCAGACCTGTCCAGGGATACAAAGTGTCCGGCAACCCTTGATCTTAACAGCAACATACCGTACATACTTTATTTTCGTCTTGAAGTTGATACTTCGTGCTCGAGGGCTCTGCGCGGGGCATGCTTTTCTTGTGTCCTCGTATGGCTCTGCGGTCAGAGAGCTGACGACGCTCTGCTGTCGCTCGTCGCGCGCTTGCTCCTCCTGCTCTGTCGCCCTGAAGGAATGCTCTTGTGTACTTGTAGCGTTGGTACAGCAGTATGCGGTCATAGAGCTGACGCTCTGCCATCGCTCGTCGCGCTCTCGCATGCTCTTGTGTACTTGTCGTGTTGGAACAGCAATCAGTATGGTATCTATACTCACTCCTGCTCTGCCGCCCTGAAGGCATGTTCTCTTGTAAACTTGACGCTCTGCCATCGCTCGTCGCGCGCTCGCTTGCTCTTGTGTACCTGTCTGTGGTGTTGGTATCGCAGCATGGTATCTATGCTCGCTCCTGCTCTGTCGCCCTGAAGGCGTGCTCTTGTGCACCCACTGGAGATGTTTGTTGCTACATATGGTATCTATACTCGTCGTTCAGTTCTCGTACTGTTGAGCCCCTCGGGTGGTGTTGGTACAGTATGGGTATGGTGTGGTACGGTATGGTGTGGCATGATGTGCGGTGTGGCACGGTATGTGATATCGAATGTTCGTATGGTATCACGTTACGGTTTGTTTGGTGGATACACTACATGACACGGTATGTGATATCGTATGTTGGTATGGTATGATGGTACGGTTTGTTCGGTGGATACACTACTACATGATTATAAGGATACACTTAAACTCTTAGCTGGATACACTACATGGACAAGACACGGTATGTTATACAACGCTCCGCGGGCGGCCTACGCCGCCCGCTACGCTCGCTCAGGAAGGAAAATCAAATTATGCGAAGCGGACAGAGGTCCATGATTGATTTTTTTTTTTTTTTATGGCCCCTGTAGTTAGCTGCAAACTGGTGACTTGATAATGAAAAGAGTCCCGCCGCCATGCTTCAGGAGAAAACAGCTCGGACGCCACATATGCTTCGCGTCGCGGGCGGTTTTCCGCTACGCTCGCTCACACGTCGTACATACGTACATACCCCAGGTAGGGTACTTATTTTCTTCTTTCGATATGCTCTGTGTCTGTGTACTCGTCGTATGTACGAAAGATAAAGCACCGAACGGCAAAGCAACACAGCAAAAACAATGAAAATGAAACCGAAAAATTCTAAAAGAAATAAAATCCCGTCCCCTTTTGTGTAATAATTTACTACCTGAGTGGAACACCTTACACCAGTCAAAAAAGAAAAAAATGAAAAAAATAAAAAACCTTGCAGCAGAGCTTCTCTCTCAGCCTCGTACGCCGCCCGCCCCTCTCGCGACCATCTCGCCACCGATTCAGTCCGGGTAAAGCTTCCCTCCCTCTCTTCCACAGTGAGCCCCGTCGCCCGCCTCGCGTGAAGCCCGGTGCTCACGGTGGACCTCGACGCAAGCTCGACAATGTTGGTGCTCATTCGGGGTACCTCCCTCTTGTGACTCTCAGCCCGGTCGCAAAAATAAGCACCGCTTGAGTATTATCTTACAATCCCGAACGACCCTTAAATACTCGAACGTACTCTATCCAAAATCACAAATGGAGGCCAGACAGAGCCTATTGATACATCCCTCGTGTCTCGAGGCACACGCGACGCCTAGGCACGAAAGCGGCGACCGTGCTCCTTGCAAGTCCCCCTCTACTCGCCAGCATCCGCTGATACCTGCGACGGTGCCGGGTTCGCCCGCGCAATCGTGCTCGGAGTACACGCACGCACATGAAACGAAATAAAAAAAAAGGAAAGAAGGACTGAAAGTACGACGAGAAATGGAGAAAACAAAGACTCGCTGGAACGGTCCGGCAAGTAATAAACGGAGGCGATTCCCAAGTGGGAGCTCTGAGAGGCCAGGGATGTACCAACCGAGCACGCTCAGAGATTGAGGTCTAAGCAAGTATATCTATAGTATGTTGGTGTTGTGGTATGATGGTACGGTGTGGTGAATGTATTATATGGGTAATTATTGCCTTGTGGTATGGTATGTTTCAGTATGTAAGGTCCTTAAGGGCCCATCTTATCGAGGACTTTTGGTTCTTGGAATTTGATTTTTTTTTTTTTTTTTTCAAATTTAATTTGCATCTGATTGGCCGAAGAGTGAATCCAATCACCAGGCAGGATTCTCAAGGCAACTCAGAAAAAATCAATTTGAATGAAAAGTCTTTTGGGACTTTTTTCGAGTGATTTTTTTTTTTTTTCAATTTCGAATTTGGGAGTTGATCAACCTTGATGTAGCATGTTCATAGTGGGTCAACACCCGCGGTGGACTCTGGGGTGAGGCAATTTCGCAGTGTTGGGGCCTGAAACCTTTGTGACGTAGGCCAATCACACACACTAAAACCAACCAAATTGTGACAGAATTCGTACGCTGATTGGATGATGACTTGAAGAACCTAGCTTGTCAATTCCGCCGCCCATCGCAGCACAGCACACCTGCCACAGTAGCAGTGTCTGCAGGAGAAAGCGCCTCATGACAGATAGAAAGCTCTGCTCGATGGAGGGAGCATCTGACGACCGCGCAGCAAGCAGCTGGCAGCTGCGACACGCAGCAAGCACGCCGCCCACAATCGTGTGATGCCACCGGACAACCCCGAGACCGGAGACACAGATCACAGCAGCGGCATGCCCAGTAGAGCGATGGCAAAGCTTGACAAGCGGTTGCGAGCGAGAACAAAAAAATCCAAACGTATATATAACGAGAGGCAGAGCCACCTCGACACCCCGACAGCAAGCATATACATCTGTTGGTGGAACTCGTACGATCACAGGGACTAGCTATGTCGTTGCTGCTGTTATTGCAGCGTCTGTGCAGCAGCTGTTGTTTGTCATTGTCGTAGAGAGAGAGCGCCTACTCCCCCAAATCCGAACGTGAGAAGAGACGAGGGAGGGGCTTTGGGAAGAGCGTGGCGGAATTGTAAGATATATATGATATATATATATATATATATATAGAACCGTTGGGGCATAAATATGAAGAACAAACGGTCGTTACATTCTTGCATCAGAATGGCGCATCAGCGTCGTGAATGGCTGGGGCCATTTATAAATATATTCCCCATGCTCCGACGAGTTGAGGTGGTTTAAATGCCTATGATGTAGCTCTACACAAGATCTTTCGAATGTGGCTATTGTCACGGCGAGGTTCCAACTACAGCGCTCTCGTGGTGGCGTCGCAGCAGAGAGCACATACATGGCACGGGCAACAACACAAAACTCGAAAACTAGAGCGACCCGTATCAAGAATGCCTACGCAAGCCTTGGAAATGTTTCCCTCCCCTCTTTTTTTTCGCCTCTCCCAGGCCCCACTACTAGAAAATTGCCCTGGGGTGATTCTTGGCCGCTTCGGTGACCACGGTCGAGGCGATAAAACGAGAACCTCAACGACAGGCGACCGGAGCAATAATAGCCGCGCCCTCGGTGACAGACCATAGCACATCGTACCCCGGCGGTGGCGCCTCAAAAGAAATCATGGCGGCCGCAAGCCCAATTTTTCGGCCTGCTCGATCGGCCAACCATCACGAAAACCGAGCAAACGAGCCAAAAAACAGAGGATACGCTCAAGACCTCGATAGCTGCATCACCGTTGCTGTTCCGCACGTGGCGCTTGAGGGCTCCCTCCGCCCACCCAAGACACCTTGAGAGTGATACCTTCCTATCCTGCGCCACCAAAAAGAAACTAATGCTGGCGGCGGCGCGCGCACGCGACAACGTAAACCATCGCTCTCGCCTACGCTCGTCGCTGTTAGTCGGCTGGGCGTTGTGTGACGCGGTGCGTTATTCCAGGTTGTTTCGAATTCCTTTTTGTTCGACAATGAATGCGTCGTTTCCCGATAGGATACAAACACGTTTTTTTTTTTCCCAAAAACAAATTAAAGTTCATTGAAATTTTATTTCCCAACAACGAAATTTAGCGTTCCCCGTTAATATGGCCCCTAAGAGTCGAACACGTCGTACGAAATATCATCTGTAACGACCTCTTATATCGATCATTGGAACGTACTGATGTAAGTTCGAAAATAATGCATGCGGACTGACGGACAGACAGACACATTTGCCATTACCGAAACAGAGACTCAGTTTTACAAACTGAAAACTACTTGGAATTAATGTGGGACACTTTCATTCAGAGTGTATACAAGGGATTTTGTTTTCAACCTAATATTGAATTTATTAGTGTGGGACACTTTCTTGCAGTAGTGAAAGGGTTAAGGGCGCACGCCTGCTCCACCTGCTGCCCGAATCACGATCACCCCGCGCGCTGTAAAGAAGCCGAACCGATTTGAGGAGGAGGGTGATTTTTCCGGGAAAAAATGTCGTTTAGTCCTGGAAGGTGTCTTTCGCTGGGCTTGCCGATGTCGACGAACTCCTTCCGAAGGTAAATTTGCTACATGTATAATATTCGCATCACAACCATGTGTTTTTCAGCGAGAGCTCACGCGGGAAGAATTAGGAATTCCACAAAGAAAAGAACGAAGCAGTCCACAGATAAGAAATAAACAGTCCCCGGATATAAAAGAAGCGGTCCACGGATGACAAAGAAGCCTTCCCCGGATAAGAAACCCTTCCATGATGTTAATTTTAATATCTTATCAATTTTGCCCCCACCAATATTTTAATATGTTATCTTTTCGAGGGGGAGGGGGGTACTCATGGCATGCACGGGCCGTAGTCGTATGACCATAGTCCCTCGCATCCCTACAATGCCGGGACGAACGAAGCACGTCGGGTTTTCACCGGCCAGCCGGGGGGGAGGGGGGGGGCAGGCAAGTTCCTCGGTCATAATCTATAGCCCCAGCGCTGCGAATCGACCTGTCTCTCCACATTTCAACCCTTGCATTCATCGGGCGCACATTGGCAGCAAGCAGCTCCATACATCATCCATCTATCTTCCAAATTCACATGCTATCCTACCCCATACACCATCCTTCCAGCCTGCACACAGGAGAATAACTCTACGTACGTTTTGGTTGTGGAAGTATGTCACTCGCATAAACAAAAAAACAGATAAGAAAAAAGTGCCGAAAGTTTTTGTATGTTCGCAACCTCCCAACACGCATAATAATAGAGATCGCTCGCTGCTGTTGGGCTGTCTTGAACAAGTTTCCATACCCAATCGGCTACTTTTCAGTAACCAACCGGCCAATTTCGCTCACGTACCCAACTTGGCCATCTTCGATTCGCTCCCCTACTGGCCACTTTCGCTACGTACCCAACTGGCTACTTTACGCTGCCGTGCTCTACATAAGGGCGACATCCGAGCGAGGATTGGAAAAACGACTACAGTAAATCACAAATCGCCCCGCCCCACCACCGCTTGCCACCACTACCGCCGCTGCTGCTAGTACTGCAGCGTCTACTTCAACGCAACAGACGTTTTGCTTCTTCGTTGCTCTGAGCTACTACGTGCTACAGTACTATCGTTCGGCCTGCTTCACATCCACGAGAGGGGTCGAAAGGGTCCATCCACATCCAGCCAAGCCCGTGTGTACAAACAATGTTAACCCAAAAGTTCGCGCAAGAACAGCAGTGGTGGCAAAACCGAAAAAAACAAACTGAAAAAAAAAGAACCTGTGCCGCAAAGAACGATAAAAAACAAAAGCACGAGAAAACAAAAAAAAATCACGAAGCAAACGCTAGTCCGTGGGTGAATGATATGTAAAAAAGCAAACGCTATATATATATATATACGACGTACGGGGTGCTGGTCTGCCTACCCCCATCCGCGCGGCATCGCCAACGCACGACTCGCTCTACACCAACGTTTCCCGCTGCTCTTGAAATCGAAGTCTACAGGTGTGATACGTAGCTGGCGCCGATCGCGCGATCTCGGACGCCAAAGCACTGGAGACTTGCCAACCACCACCACCACAACGAGGTATATACGCGCGGCCTGCCGCCCTTCTTCCTTCCCCCCTCTCCACCCAACATCCTTTCCCTGACCTGCCAAGCAATTCCCTCGTCGCGCACACGCACGTACCCGAAAGTAAGGCAGGACGGGTGGTTGGCCGATGGCCGGCCGGGAGCGAAGCAAACCAGCCCCCCCCCTCCAGCCTCCCCCGCAACGACATACCGCGCTACCAGGCACCCTATCAACCAGCGAACAGCACCGCGAATCCTCAATACCCAGCTCCAGCCTCAGCATCAGCCTCGGGATAATAACCCTTTTGGCACATGGCAGGGGCGAAAAAAATAGCGAATCAAAATGACCATGATAAGAAATAGCACCTTCCACACCAAATAAACTCGGGCTGCTCGAATACGTATCCATCTCACGTGCCCCTCCCTATGCTAAGCAGTTCGCTCCGATCCGCAGAGGCGTGGAAGCTAGAGTCTTGGCCACGGAGTGGGGGGGGGTATTCATGTCATGGGTTGCCGTAGTCATCACGGGTCGGGGGGGGGGGGGGGGGGGGGGGGTGTACTCGATATTATGCATGGCCGTAGTCGCATAACTCTCGCATACCTACAATGCCGGGACAGAGCACGTCCGGTTTTCATCGATTAGCCAGGCACTACGTACACCAAGGGCGAAGCGCCGTGAGGTGTTCGGCGAGTCGCATGAAGGGTAGGTGTGTGGGGGGGGGGGGGGGGTACTCGATACCATGCATGGCCGTAGCCGCATGACCATAGATCCTCGCATCCCTATGCCGGGACGGAGCACGTCGGGTTTTCACCAACCAGGTAGCCATTGCTTACACCAAGCGCGAAGGGCCGTGAGGTGTGGGATTACCAGGAGCGAGTCCCTACCGGCTGTTTTGTTGCCTTGCCACGCCTTTTGGAGAAGGGTCTTTGATTCCGTAAGGACTGCAACCTCGTCAGAGCTGCAGCCACCACTTGTCGAGGACGACAAGTCTGCCAGGGTTCCGTCTAGGGTATGCTATCGCCGTGGTACAGCAAGCAAAAGAGCTTACAAAGGAACCCACCCGCTTCGACGGGGCGGGGCGTCTCATGAGGGGCTTCAAATCAATCTTGTGTGCGGCTTCCTTTTGTGTGCCTTGCCGCCGCACCTACAATATCTGCCGCGCGAGTCACGCGCTACTGCTTGCTGCCCTCGTCCTTGATTGCGGAAAAGTGCCCAGACTTATCAGCGCCAGCCCGAGGCAGCGCGCGACCGCAGTCCCACGCTCGACGACCGCGGAGCTGCTACCTTGGCCGCCACAGCCCTCCTGCGCCGATCGATCCACACACGCGCGCGCGCACGTACACACAAACCACGCACGAGGGAAGCGTCACATTATCGAGACACCTGTTAGCCAGTAAACATCAAATCCCAGGTATGCCGCGTGAACACGTAAATACGAAGACATTCGCACAAGCGGTCTTCTTTCTATTGTCCTTCGTCAGAACCGGGTTCAGAAACAACGAAATTATGCTGTGCTTTGGTCTAAAATCGTAATGCCCTCAGAACTGGCAAAACATGGACAAACAGTAAAAAAATACGACTCTGGATAAAACGGAAAACCACTGCAGAAAGCTAACTCTCGGGAAACTCCGGGGAGCATCCTGACGGGTCTATCGGTGTTTTCGACCATAGGTCCGACTAAAACGCGTCATTTCGGCAAAAACGAACTCAGTTCTCAGAGGACCGAAAACATTTGCCCGCAATCGGTTGGTCTAACAACAAACAATGAACACGTACCTGGTACTTCGTACAAAAACCGGCGTAATAGAAGAAGCACTGAAACACTCAAGAAACAAAGCACTCTGAAGAAACAACCGCTGGAAGGGCCACCGCAAGAACAACCTAAACGAAACAAAAACATTGAAAAAAAAAAACGGAACGCAACAGACGAAAAAAAAAAACTGACAACGAAACGAAACAAAACAAAACAAAACAAAACAAAAAACAAGACAAAAAATGCATCAAACTGTGCGCAACAGATGTAGCAACGTGATCGAAAAACTGACAGCAAAATGAAACACGACAAAACGAAACAAAGCAAAACAACAACAACAACAACAACAACAACAACAACAACATTATCACATTACGCGCGGTCTTGTTTGTTCACCTTCCGCGAGAAGGGTGGCGACCGTTATCGAGCGACCCGAGCGCCGGAGACCTCGTCACGCTGCGAATCGTCCGGCTCTCCAGCGGCCGCGCACGCCCCCCTCCCCCCATCCCGCCACCCTCCACAGTCGGAGAAGATGCGCGCAGCGTGTTATTGTTGTTGCTGTTGGTGTTGTTGTTGTAGTTGCTAATCCCAGCGCCACCACCTCCAGCTCCGCCCCTTCCCCCTCCCCCTCCCGCGCCCGCGTCACCGCCGCCTCTGCCGTCCGTGTCGAACGCGGCGTTTCCTTCCGCTTCCACTCCTTTCTTGCCGCTGCCCAAGCCCCCATCCCCTCCTCTGCCCGCGGCGCCGACGTAGCCCACACGCTTACAGGGGCCGCTCCCACCGCCGCCGCCATCTCCACCAAGGCTTCCCTTGTGCTCCCACGCTGGCGCCCTTCGACCCTGGACCCTGTTCTCCTTGTCATTGTCGGCACTCCTCGCCGACTCCGGGCCGGACAGATGGCTAGCCGCGGTTCCGGTTCCGGCTCCATCGCGGAGGGGGCCGGGGGAAGGGCTAGGGTGTCGTCCGAACGGCGATGTATCGATAACGCCTCCCCCCCCCCCCCCTCTCCCTCTGCCACTACCGCCTCCACCACCGCCACCATCTCCGTCGCTCGAAGCCGTCGCCCGCGGTAACGCCGGGCACCCACCACCACCACCAACACCGCCGCTCGTGCGCCTGGCGCTACTATACGAGGAGGACGAGAAAGAGGTCCGGGATAGAGGCGCGTCTACTTCGCTGGCGCTGTCGCTTCCTGCAACGCTCTCGTCGTGCCCGTCTTCGCTGCTGAGGCCACGGTGCTTCAGGAGGGGTGGCAAAGGCAGCAGCTGGATCGGAGCGCGCCCTGTAGGATAGGATGCCCATCCGCCCATCCATCCATCCATCCCAATCAATCCGTCGGTACATCCGTTCGTCGGTTCACAAGGCGTGCGCGCGTGGGCAACACGGAAACAAGAAAGCATTAAGCAACGACGATACACGGTCAGAGCGGGGGGGAAGGCGCAGCCAAAGCGGGGAAGACACATACCTGGTACCAGGCATTATACATACCGGGGTACCTGGTACCTGGTAAATAATACCAGGTATCATCAAAAAGGAGAAACACATTGCCCACCGCTAAGAGCATAAGAGCATGTCGCTTTCCCCCGTTTCTTACCATCAAGAACATGAGAACAAATATACTTGCCCATTTCTTACTATGTAGAACATAAAACAACATATGTATTTCCTCATTTACCGCCGCTAAGAACATAAGAACATCTCTGTTTCCCCATTTCTTATCATTGAGAACACAAGCACATATCTAATTCCCCATTTCTTATCAAAAACAGCATAAGCACATCTCCATTTCCCCATTTATTACCATCAAAAACATAATAAAAAATGTACTAACCCGTTTCTTACCATCAAAAATATAAGAACATCCGTCTTTCCCCATTCACCTCTAAGAACATAATAACATCTCTATTTACCCATTTCTTGTTATCAAGAAAAAAAAACATACTCGTATAATTATTTTCCCATTTCTTATCATTAAAAACACAACAGATGTTTTCACCCATTTCTTACCATTGAGAACATAAGGGCACCCGAATTCACTCATTTTCTACCACTAAAAATATAAGAACATCAGTAATTCCTCACTTCTTATCTATGAGACCATAAAAATATCGTTATTTCCCCATTTCTTATCATCGAGAGCACAATAACAAATGTATTTGCACATTTCTTACCATTTGAGAACACTAGAATATCCTTATTTCCTTATTTCTCACCACTAAGAACATAAGAGTATATTTATTTCCCCATTTCTTATAATCAAAAACATAATAACATCTCTATTTCCCCGTTTCTTGCCGCTAAGAACATCAGAACAAATGCAATGTACGTATTTACGCGATTCTTACCATTACAAACACAAGAACATCCGTAATTTCTCTCTTCCCACCACTGCCAACATAAGAACATTTCTACTATAGTTCCTCATTTCTCATTTCTCAGCATTAGGAACATCAGAACGCCCATCTTTCCTCATTTCCCACCACTGAGAACATAACAACAAATCCATTCACTCATTTATGACCATTAAAAACATGAGAACATCTAAAACATGAAAACATCCGTATTTACTCATTTCTCGCCACTAAGAACACAAGCACATCTGTTATGACCGTTAAATAACATGAAACATCTGGATTTCCCCATTTCTTACCATTGAAAACCTAGAAACTCTGCCTTTCCCTGTCCTTCCCCGGTTCTCACCACTTGACTCATAAAACCTTCTATTCTTCCCCATGGATAGCAAGTGGGCTAAAACGCGGTTGATGCGCTCGACCTCACATAGCTCCACATCTCACCACGACGACCAACCTGAGACATTTGCCGTTCAACTATTAACTTCTTTTTCATCTCCTGGTAGGTGCTTTTGTGCTAGACATACACAGTAGCAGTAGTAGCTACCAGCTCTACCAGGTACAGCAGTGCATGGTAATCAGAGCCATGGCGTACCTTTGTGTGTGACGTGTGACCCCTTTGCTCTAGCTTGCTAGGGGGTGGTCGGCTTTGTAGCCGATACTGCCCCAGATGAGGTCGTGTGGGCCGGCCTCGGTAAGATGTTAGGCGCCTTTTGTCGCGAGCGTTCGTACTTGGTAGGTCCGGGTTCTGTAAATACTAGTATTGCGGGGGGCCATAATAAATAGGACCAAATATTGCTAGTAAAATAGCTATATATATATATATATATTTTTTTTTTTTGTCTGTATCGTAGGTCCTATTTACTATGGCCCCCCCGTAATAGTTGTCCAAATTTGCGTTGTTAACACGATGCCGTAGCGGTGTCGCTCCCAGCAATCTAGGGCGAACCGTCACAGGTTAGGCTTCGACCAGGGTTAGGGTTAGGCTTCGACCAGGAGCGCTGGGAGCGACACCGCTACGACATCGTGTTCAACGCAACTTTTTTTTTTAAATATTCACAAAACTCGGACCTACCAAGTACGAGCGCTCGAGACAACAGACACCCAACATCATGCCGAGGCCAGCCCAAACGACCTCATCTGGGGCGTCGGCTACAAAGCCGACCACCCCCTTCCCCATTTTACTACCACTCAAAACACAAGCACATCTATCTCTCCCTGTCCTTCCCGAGTTCTGGCCATTCAAGAAATAACAACATACACATGTCTCTTTCCCCGATTTCTTACCACCCAGAACACAAGAACATCCGCCTTTCCCCGGCTTCACAAGGTTATTTCTTACCGGAGCCGCCGCTGATCGCGCCTCTCGGGGCCGACCCGGACCGAACGCGATTTTCCCTCTTCTCTTTCTCCATCCTCCTCTTCTGGAACGTCTCCTGCCGTTCGATGCGTTCCTTGAGCCCCTTGTTATCCGCCTGAAGGCGGCGAAGCTCCGGTCCCTGTTGCCGCGCTATCACCAGCTGCAGGAGGGAGAGAGGGAAGGAGGGAGGGAGGGAATGTAGGGCGGGGGGGAGGGAGGGACGGAGGGAAGGAGAGAGAGGGAGAAGGAGGGAGTTGTGGAGTTGAGGGGGGGAGGGAGGGGAGGGAAGGAGGGGGAGGGGGAGGTGCTGGCAACAACAACAAATACTTGGATCGACATGACAGCTGGACCATGAGGTGCGCGATGCACCACCAACACCACCACCACCACCACCCGCATCGTGGAGTCACAGCAGTGATTCCTTCCCTTACCTCCGCCTTTATCTGGGCCAGCTCCTTGTTGTGGCGTTCAGAGACGTCCGCCGCTTGCGTTCGCGCGTGTTGTAGCGCCTGCCTCCCAGTGGAAACCCCGACCAAAACCAAGGACGGTCGACGGGAATACGGACAATGCGGCAAGGTGTTACTGTACGTTGATATTTGCAAGGACATGTGCGCGCAGCATTTACATAGTATTACGGACGAGAGTCGCGACTAAAGGTGCGGAAGAAACAAAGGTCGCCGGACTGTGGATCGGAAGTCACCGTAGCCATCACGTCTATCAACAGATGTTCAGGCAAACGTCATGAGAACGAACGTAGCACGTAACAGGCATAGGTTAACTCAATACTCCAGGTGTTGTAGAGTACCAAGTACAACAGATGCAACATCAATATTTACAGGGAAAAAGTCGATACTGCACCCCAACACCAACACCACGCAAGCAATGTCAGCCAAACACACACACGTAATCGAAACTACTGGCCCCGATCAAAAAACCACTCCGAACACAAATACCTGGGTACCAGTCAGTCCCTAACCAAACACCAGCTTTTTTCACTTTTACTTTCCAGCCTAACTCGTAGGAGGTTTTACCCTCGGCGATCTTCTGGACAAGCCGTGGTCACAGGTAGGTGTCGTCCCTTCTCCCCCCCGGTACGTGCCTCTATATTTTGTCGCGCACAGGGTTCAGCATTCCCACTGCTCGTCGATTTTCATCGAGTGTAGCCAACTCACGCTCTCGCGCTTTCCGCGAATCAACTTTTTATGCAAAAAAAAAAGGCCCTACCAGCATGTACTCGGTGAGACTCGAACCCACGAAATTGACCTTGATAGGCACGCGGACCACCTACCAAGCCACCGGGGACGCCGGCTTGTATTGAATATCAATACGAAAACGGCCCCTCACAGTTAGAGACAGACTGGCGCTACTACGGGATAGCATAGCTATCAGGACCCATCAAATACACAAAAACCTACACATTGCAGTACTTTTACCAAGCATTCCTATGCTCTCCCGTAATAATTTAAGAGGCGTATATCGTACTAATGCGAGTAAACCCCCCCCCCCCCACCCCCCCCCCCCCCCCCCCCCCCCCCCCCCCCCCGACAGCAAGAGAAATGTCAGCGCCGAAAAGACTGTTAAGGGTGGCGTTGGGCGGATCTCGCCAAGGTTTTCCAAAACCGTGTCGTTTGTTCTTTCCTACGGAGTTATCGAGCTCGAAAAATCGGCCCGAGGGAGGAGGGGGGCGGGGGTTGGGGCGGGGCGGGGCGGGGGGGGGGTGTACTCATTATCATGCATGGCCGTATGGGGGGGGGGGGGGGTACTCGATAGGAGAAATGCACTCGATCTCATGCATGGCCGTAGTCGTATGACCATAGATCCTCGCATCCCTACAATGCCGGGACGGAGCATGTCGGGTTTTCACCGACCAGGCAGACATTGCTTGCACCAAGCGCGAAGCGCCGTGAGGTGTCCGGCGAGTCGCATGAAGGGTGAGCTGCATCCTACTAAGAACCGCTTGTGAGGCGGACTTGCATATGGATGACAGCTTCAATGAGTTAGTTTAATTTCCGGTGTGGCCACTTCCAGAGACAGCAATGGGAGTACTACGTAACTGCCTCTAGGGTGCCTTACCTTGAACACTACGTGATACGATCAATTCCCTTGTGCAGAGTAAAGGTTCTTTACTTCGCACAAATGATCTAACTAGACGACTAGCTGTGGGCGACCGCCAAACAAAAAACAAAAAACAAAAAACAAAAAACAAAAACGGTACCCTGGATGTCTAGCTCACGTAGTGAGCGGCATGTTTTACAGTGTCGTTACCAACCGACGCCAACCCAACCCATATATATGGGGGGGGGGGGGGGGGGGGCGTTTACGCGCATTATTACGGTATAAAGCGGGTGTTACGCCTACGTGTCCCGAAAACAATGCTACAGCACAACCTCAAGGGTGATATCCCCGGTCTCACTGGCGTCGTCCGCACCGGCAGCAGCAACACTAGCACCCAGGCAGGGCCAGGCGAGCGAGAGGCGAATGAGCAAGCGAGAGCGCCGCCGGCCCTCCAGTCCTGCCTCTTCCTACGACGAGACCCAACCCAACCCAACCCAACCCAACAGTAGTCAAAACCTCTTGTGCTTCCGTCAGGCCAAGACGAGACAAGACCTAAACAACCCGACAACATCAGCCAAGTCAAGCCAGACCAACCCAGCCCAACCCAACCCAACCCAACCCAGCCCAACCCAGTCCAGCCCACCCCAACCCCAACCTGACCCAACCCACTCCAACCAACCCACCCCACCCCAATCCCAACCCCGACCCAACGTAACGCAACCCAACATCAAAACCAATACCGCTTTAACAATCTCTTGATTCGCTCACCTTGTTACTCGCGGAGGCCCTTTTGTCGTTAATTGACGCCTTGCCTTTCAGGGCATCGACTTCCGCCTTCAGCCTTGAGCTAGCCTGCTCCGCTTTCCTCAGCTCCAAGTCCTTCCCGGCCAACTGCACCTCCATCCCTTCCTGGATGGCGGCGTTCTCGAGCTGCATCAGATCAACCTTTGCAAAGGGGAGAGGAAGTTTGGGGCGGGGTGAGGCGGGCAGGGGGGGGTGTACTCATTTTCACGCATGGCCGTAGTCGTATGACCATAGACCCTCGCATCCCTACAATGCCGGGACGGAGCGCGTCGGGTTTTCACCAACCAGACAGGCATTGCGGGGAGGGGGGGGGTACTCGAGATCATACATGGGTGCGGGGGGGGGGGGGGGGGGGGGGGGGGGGGGGGGGGGGGGGGGGGGGGGGGGGGGGGGGGGGGGGGGGGGGGGGGGAATTGAAGGGTGGGGGCGCAGGTGGGTCAGGAGGAAATTTGGGGGTGGGGGGTGGAGGGGTGAGTCGGAGGGAGGATAGCGTAGGGGAGGAGGGCGGGGGAAGGGGGACGGAGGGAGTTGGGGGAGGTGACCAGGGGAAGGGACGGGGGAGGAGGGAGTTGGAACAGGGGGGGGGGTAAAGGGGCGAGGGGAAAGAGCAACGTGGGAAAGAGCGGTGGGGGTAAGGGGAGAGGAATGAGGAAGGGGAAGGGGAGGGGGGGGCGGACGAGAGACAGGAAGGGCAAGGCGAGGGGGGGGGGCGGAGAGGGGAGATGGGGGAGGGATAGGGGGTGAAAATTCGTGGACATTCCCGACCGATGCGTTTGATGTTGCTGCTTTCGAAGGTTCAACAAAACAGAGAAACACGAGTTCCCGGCGGACTGCGCTACAGACATATAGACCGATCGAACCAACCGTGCAACTGATCGCACACATTTGCAGCAAACCGCATTGCTACCCCACGCAACGCCAACAAAACGAGCGAAGCAGCAGGACACGGAAGGCAACAGGCTTTGAGACTTGAGACCTCGTCGCCTGCAAAAAAAAAAACGTTGCTCTCCCTGCCCGGCAGATGCAAGGGGCAGAACACAAACGCACGCACACGCACAAACACACACGAAGAAAATAAAATGTGAGCGCTACACGGTAGTAGCCCCCCCTCCATACGCCTCTGAAAGAGTACCGCCAATATGTCTTCAGGAAAGCCCCTGTGATGTGCAACTGGTACACCACGGGATGCCGTGCGCCACGAGTCATGAAACTCTCTTGACACTATCCCGGAAAGAAAAAAGGTGCTTGCACGTGACACTTGACGGAAATAGCACAGGCCGTAGTACTGTTTCTCTTGTGTACTGGCGCTGTGATTCAGGCAAATAGTTCGTACATGTTTGCTTTCCATCGGGGCGTTTCATTTCGTTTATTTTTTTCTGTCTGGTTACAACCGGCTAGACTTGAGGGAAATTAAATAGCTCAACTGTACGAACCTCATCATCATCGTCGTCAACATCATCACAATAATTATCCTCATCATCATCATCATCATCATCACCTTCGTCAACATCATCATACTCATCATTATCATCATCATCATCATTCTTATAATCATCATCTTCATCAACATCATCATACTCAATACTCATCACCATCATCATCCCCACCATCACCATCACCATCACCCATCACCATCACCATCACCATCATCCCCATATTTTTCGTACCTGTCCGTTCGTGGTGGCTTCTCGCTCGGTCAGGTTCCGAATCTGATCCTCTAACCTAAAAAAAAAAAGAAAACAAAAAACACGAACACGGAAACACCCCATGCAGAGAGAGTGACAGGAACGGGTAAAGGGGGAGTAGTGTCAAGTGTAAGGCAGTATAGACCTAGGGACCGACTACTGCTAGCAGGTTGAAGTCTTTGCCTCTGCTCTGGTCACTCACACGAGGCGCTTGACGACGTTATAAGCTCTTGCATTAGTTGCTGGTTGCCTCGCCAGATGTCTTCAGAACGAAGGGGCGAGGCGCTCATCAGAAAGGCAGGCGATAACGCCTGCCAGGTATGATCAGGGGACGATTGCTACAAACAATAACGCCGCAACAGGGAGAGGGGATACCATAACACTAGCCCACCCTGCAGGGCCGTATATGCAGATTCATAGAAAACTCAGGCACGAACAAAAACAATCCGGAGAATTCGGAGAATGGATCGAAGATGCGGCACTTCACAACCCACTCCCACACCTCAACACTTGCAAGGCTGTAGCCGATTACGCGTGGACACTGGAGTGTCTATAGAGGGGCGCGACGAGGCGAGAAAAAAAAGCAACGAAAAGAAAACGACGAGCCCAATAACACAGGAAAATACGAGAAAAAAAACGATACCCTCACTACGATATTCGAGACCCAGACCGAGGGGGAGGTATATCAAAATCAACTATTATACACTAGTGGTATTTCTATAGTGCCGGTATATATGCGCCATAGTGCCAACCGGCACTAACTACTCCGCACATTTCCACAACAGTGAATCACATCTGTGCGAAACGATTCCACAGGCACTATATATAGCGGGCAATCGGCACTATTCAACAGGCACTATAGAAGGACTACTACGGTACGAGCAACGAGTACACGTCTCTTCTTCCGCTAGAAATCTCGTGCAACTCGCCGCCCCCCCCCCCCCCCCCCCCCCCCCCCCCCCGCCGACCCCCCCCCGATGTAGCTCACTCTTGATGCGACTCGCCGAGAGCACCAAACGTTTCGCTTCGCGCTTAGTGCAAGCAATGCCTGCTTGGTCGGTGACAACCGGACGTGCCCCATCCCAGCATTGGAGGGGCGCAAGGGTCTACGGTCATACAACTATGACCATACACGGCATGAGTACTCCACCTCGCGTTTCGCTTCGCGCCTAGTGCAAGCAAATGCCTGCCTGGTCGGACGTGCCCCATCCTAGCATTGGAGGGGTGCAAGGGCCTACGCTCATACAACTATGGCCGTATGACAAGACTACGCCCCCCCCACACACACACCCCGTCCTCACCTCTCTTTCAACGCCGACATTTCCTCGCTTTTCTCGCGAATGCGGAGTTCCATGTCCTGCTTGACAGACTCCAACTTATTGCGGAGCTGCACGGGTGGCGGACAGACAGACAGACAGACAGACAGACAGACAGACAGCCCACAAAACGCGTTTAGTTTTGCACATCGAGACATCGCAAACAACTAGTTCGTTATTTCACTCTCCTTGGGTAAATATTACGTACGAGGAGTGATATACATTTATATAGCGAAAATATGAGGTACCGGGTACTGGAATCCGCAAGGCGCATCCAGAGACAATCTGCGTACCAGTAGGAGGCTCCGTCCCATAACGCCTCATTGTAAAATCTGGTGCCTCTTACCTTCGCATCTTAAACAGTATACATAATAGTATTATTAATATTAACCAGGGCTTTTAGGTCGGTTCAGGTCAAATCTCACGGGTCGGGTCGGATCGGGTCGGGTCAGCTGACCCGACCCGACCCGCGAGATTTTGAAAGCCTCTTGACCCGACCCGACCCGACCCGCGAGATTTAAAAAGTTGTTGACCCGACCCGACCCGACCCGACCCGACCCGACCCGTGAGATTTGAAAATATCCTGACCCGACCCGACCCGACCCGCGAGATTTCAAAACCTCCTGACCCGACCCGACCCGACCCGCCACCTTCGGATTGACCCGTGAGACACGGGCTTTATGCGGGTTGGGTCACCTTGACCCATGAGACTATTATCTTGACCCGCAAGTCCGATCTGTGGATCCGGCCCGTGGGTCGACACTTCAAAAACAATTTATTATCCATTTTTGTGCCCACAAGGGATATTTGGCCTGGCTGTAGTGGGTATAAATGGATGCGGGCATGCGTGTATGGATTTGGCAGTGTTTTAATGTGTGAATAAGATACCAAAGGAGTATTATTGAATATTTGTACGAGAAAAGCCTTTCGGTAAGAGAGCGGGAAGTGCTTTGAGTGTCGGATCCCGCGGGCCGGATGCGCGGGTCCGACCCGCGGGTCAGCAGAAAAGAACTCGCGGGTCACGTTGGGCCGACCCAGAAGGTGACCCGTTTCTCGCGGGTCATGACCTGACCCGACCCGTGAGCTTTTCATCACCTCTTGACCCGACCCGACCCGACCCGTGAGATTTGAAAAACTCTTGACCCGACCCGACCCGACCCGTGAGATTTGAAAACCTCTTGACCCGACCCGACCCGTGAGATTTCGAACACTTCCTGACCCGACCCGACCCGACCCGTGACATTTTGAACACTCCGTGACCCGCGAAAAGCCCTGATAATAACGATGATAACAACAACGAAAAACTTCGTCTCCAAAAAAAAAAAAAAAAAAAAAATCGTCGATCGCCCACCGACACCTCGATCGCTCGTTCGGTCGATCGCACCGTCGTTCGTGCGCCTACTCTTAGTGGCCGGTATGCGCCAGCCAATAGTACCGGCACTATATAGCGACAACCGGCACTACTTATTCCGCACATTGCCACACCGGTTCATCCCCACATGTGCCGAGCGATTTCACATGCACTATACAACTATAGCCGGCACCGGCAACAAAATTAAACACGCAACAACATACATTGTAGAGAGATACGCCCGCCACTTACTGCGCGTGCGTACATAGCGCGCGCTTGTGTGCGCACCCGCGGTGCGGAGAAAGGGACGGTCAATTTTGGCGAGGCCTCTTTCCATCTCATGTGGTGTGTACCTCCTCGTGCGAGCGTCCAACAACCTTCACGAAAGTCGGCAGAACACTTACTGCTGTGGAACAGCAGAGCAACGCCTATCGATGGCTCTGCTCTACAGACAATTTTATCACCGCTCGTAACGTCAACAGCGAGGGAGAGCGCGACCACCACCGTATTACCGGCCGCACCACCCCCACCGCCACTGCAAGGGGAGAACACACCTGTAGTAATCACACCCAAAGCACGCCGTGTGTCCAATTTTGGGTTCTGATTATTAGCATGGCCCCCTGCAATACCACGACCACCGTACCCATCGCCGCCACCACCAACACCACTGCTACTGTAAGTAATGGTCCCTCCATATTGCCGGTATCATACGCGCCAGGCAACAATACCGGCACTATTTTAGCGGAAACCGGCACTAATTACCCCGCACACTGCCTGCCACACTGGATAATCCCATCCGTGCTAAGCGATCCCACTGGCACTATATACAGCGGGCAGCCGGCACTACTCAACCGGCAATATTTAGCGCAGCCGTCACTACTCAACCGGCACTATGGAGGGACCAATATTGTATAATGATACCACCTTCACAGGCACTATTTAGGGCAGCCGGCATTATTAGTACTCGACCGGCACTAAAGAGGGACCAGTATTATACGAGTATCATGATACTACTACCAACATCACCCCCCGGCCCCCCCGGCCCCCCTCGCCACCGCTCCAGCCACCCCCGACAGGAGAACAGAGACTCTCAAAGCGGAGAACTTTTCGGGAGAACAGACACTCTCAAAGCGGAGAACCTTTTCCTACGGAGTGCCGAGCGTACACACAGCAGCAGGCGTGAACCTCCTACAAGTACTAATTCTAATAGTGGAGCTGCACGTGGACTATACGCGAGGACTACAAAAAAACATCAGACCACCACACCGCAAAAACGCCGGCACGGTACACCACCGGTCTGATGATTAAAATTTATACCGGAGATTGAGACGACGCGCCTGCCGCACGCACACATCCAACTACTAAAAAGTCTTCTTTGTTTTCGCACAATCAAACGTCTACTACAGCAGTACGTACGTATGTACGTGCTCATGCGCGCGTTGTTCATGCGTGTGCATTTGTCCTTACATTCAACCGTCCTTTCTGCGCAACGACATCAAAGCGCACCCAGTGTCCGTCCTGGTTTTACAACCCCCATCTAGGCTGATGGACACATACCAGACACAAGGTATGTGGTCACAGACTGTGAGACTTGATGATGATGATGATGATGATGATGAAAATGATGATGAAAATGATGACGATGAGGTTATCACATCAGAGCTCATTTCTCGAAAAATCTACTCCTGCAGCCCATGGTTTACAAACCAGCCTGAACAAAAAAAAAAAAAAACGCCTGTCTCGAACGTAAGATAACAAGCGAGAAAAAAGGAACGGTACACTAACGAGCAGTAATAATACAGAAAAAACACGTCTCGACATGCACCGATAGAGTAACTTTTCGCTGTCATGGACACTCGCGCAACACGATATTTGTACGCATGTACCACTCTGACCCGAAATATAGGGAACTTTAGCATATAATTATTCATTCTAAATGGCCCTTATATTTTGGGTCGGAGTGGCATGTAGCTGTTCACCAACCTGTGTGGCTTTGGGAGGTTATATTCGAACAAAAATACGTCACCAACTATTACGGGGGTCCACAGTTAACGGGACCAAATTTTGTTAGTAAAAATAGGTGAATATATAGGTTTTTATGTATACCATAGGTCCTATTAACTATGGACCCCCGTAATAGTCCTTCCAAGACGGTGTTCGGGAGGGTACACGTACCGAAGCATGCCGGGGGTACTTGCTCGGTAACCACCCTAACGAAGTCCTCCGTAAGGTTTCAGTACATTCTCAACTACACCCTTGCGAGCACTCCGGTAAGGTTCGGTATGAACTCTCCCCCGATACCCGACACTTCGGTAAATTCGGTACGCCCACCTAAAATACCCCGGGTATACATACACGAGCAGTGCCCTATGTACCGAATTTACACCGAGATCGGTCGTGTAGATTTTAGGGCTTCGTCGCACTCGCAAGGGGTCTGGTCTGGTCTGTCTCTGTTCGATGCCGCGACGTATCACCATACCAAATATTTACACATAATTAAAAACTCGTGTTGTCTCGTGAAAAAAAAAAAAAAAAAAAAAAAAAAGTACTTCGTACGAGTACATACATCGTTTATTTACGGCATACCCGGTACTTGGTAGGCAGCGAAATTCGTTGCTTTTTAGACATGTCATAATTTTGTAGACACAGCGGCTCTAATTTTTTTTTTTGCAAACATCCACGTAAAACGCGCGATCGAGTTGTCACACCAAGCTTAAGCTTGCAAAGATGACCTTTTGATTTCCCACCAGACGCCGAAACTTCCGCGCTCCTCCCACACGGGTGCATGATGAGGCAGAGCGTCGCAACAACATCATCAGCAAACACGTATTACTACGGTACATATAACAGGTTGCTTCTGTTCTGTATGCGACATCCCGGCGCCCTGCCGCGGGCGCGAGCACTATCCAGCGGGGACAAACGAGAGGTGGCGTTGAGGGGCACCGACCGGCGAGCGGTGAGTGCCCGGTGCCCGACCACCATGCATCCTCTTTTCCACGTCTCGGAGAGCAAGTCGTTGGCGGGTGCGACCGCTGACGGGATCACGAAGATCGGGAGGCGAAAGGCGGACAACGGAGCGAATTTCTACACGGGATCGATCGCTTGCACACAGGCCCAACCGTCAAAAAGGGAACGGTACCACCAATACGTGACCGCAAGCGAGCTGCCACTGCCGTGTTCAGCTCTTGACTCAGTTTTCTCCGCGGGCGCACCGACGCACAGCTCAAGTACACCAGCACGAAACAAGCTTGGGTGACACAACACAATGCTCGGTTGGTGCCTCATGACGAAGAAAGAAACACGAGGAAGTTTGGGTAGGACCACCAACCGGGGCAGGAGGCATCATCCAACACAATACTTTACAGTGAATGATCGTTGGCAGCGTGACATGATACCGTAGAAAAAATTGCGACCCAACCCAAGGAACCACTCTTTAGGCGCAACGATGTGATTCCAGGATTTGGTTGGACTCACTCAGAGTTAGAACGCACGAGGCGATCAGTCTGTCGAAGCCTAGCTACCCTGCGAGGACAGGGTAGGAAAAATACAGACCTTCCCACCCACCCTACAGGCTTAGAGGTCTTTTTTCTGCACATCACCTCAATCTCAGGGATGAGCGCCGCGCTGAGACGAACTCAGCGCGGGGTTTATCCTGGGCGAGGCCGGCCCTCCTGCTCTGGAACAGGAGGCCTTATCCAGTCCAATCCTTACATTGAATGATCATTGGCAGCGTGAAATAATACGGCTGTAATGAATTGGAATATTTTTAATCTCAGGCTATTTCCTATGCGGTTCGATTTCGGGCTTCAGATTTGTATTTTTCGATCCCACACATGAAAACATCTGCTTACGCAGTCCGAGTATGCAAAATATGACCGGAACTTTTTCGATTTGAGAATCCGATGGCTCAAGTCCTCAGATTTTGGCCCAAAATCCGACGACCTAGACCATCGGATTCTCAAATCGAAAAATGGCATGGTCTCTAATTTTCAAGATGTTATCCACGACAACAAACAGCAGTAGAACGATCGATGAGTTGGATGGCGACACAGCTGTATAGTGACGTTGCTTCGCTCCCGACGCGGGGTCGGCGGGCGGCGCGTCTCTCCCTGGCCAGACTACAGTCGGTTGGCGCAGGCTCGGGCCTAGATACCAAGAGAAGCGCACTCGGCGCGCACCTCTCCGTGGGTACGTACTCGTAGACAACACTGCTGTACAGCAGCAGCAGTCAGTCACATTGTGAAACACGAAACACCAAGACAGGCTGACTCAAACCCACTCGCCACGTCTCTTCGCTGCCAAACCAGAGTCAGTCAGCCTTGGCTCGGACGCTTGGGTCCTACCCGCCGTGCAGCGCCTCAGCGCGTCTCTCCGCGGCACCAGACCACAACAAACAGCAGTCCGTCTCGGCGTTTGCTCGACTCTCTGCGCGCACAATAAATCTGATTTCTTCGCATATATAGGAAGACTGTTTCGATTTGCCAAGTTCACATCTGAAAAAGCGATCGGATCAAAATCTGAAGCTTAAAAATCGAACCGCATAGGAAACAGCCTAATAAGGACACAACACTCGCAGTGGCACAAATTAAATACTAAATCAACGGTACTATAGCGGCAGCCGCCACTACTCCTCCGGCAAACAAAATTTGGGGTCTAAAAGAAAAAAAAACTCTGGATGCTTACGTCCTTGGTAAACTTAACTTTCTCCTTTTTTGTGACAGTGCAGTACTGTAATGGTCCTTCTATAGTGCCGGTATCATATGCGCCAACCAAAAATAACGGCACTATAGCGGCAACCGGCACTAATTACTCCGCACTCTGCCACACTGGTGAATCTCACCTGCGCCACAAGAGCGATTTTACAGGTCCTATAGCGGGCAGCCGGCACTATTAGGACTAAAGCGGCACTACAACGGGACCACTGCTAAATTATAGCGCCTAAAATTGAAAAATCGCATTCACTCGAGAAACCAAAACATATCTGGATGCTTATGCTCGCTAACCTTAACATTATCCTTCTCCTTCGACAGCAGCGCCTGATCCCCCTCCTTCTTTCTCGAGCGGACCGCCGCCAGCTCCTCAGTCTTGGTCACGATGTCCTCTCGTGCCTAGTGTCGGGATGATAAACGGATTGGCAATTGTCAGCCCTTTTTTTTTGAGACCGAACGGTCAGAGCCGTGCTTTTTTCGGTACAGGCGCATATACGATAGCACCTCATTTTTTTTCTGAGGATCCTCCTCGCCTGCAAAAAAAAAAAAAAAAAAAACGTCTGTGTTGTATAGAGCGAAACTCCCAACGGTGGTCGGCAGAGGGGCGCGTGCGCCTTTCGCAATTTTCTTGTATCACGGGGGACCACAGTAAATAGGACCAAATATTGCAAGTAAAAATAGGTAAATATATACCTGGTAGGTTTTTGTGTGTACCATAGGTCCTATTTGCTGTGGTCCACCCCCGTAATATTAATATTAATAGTAGGTTTCTCCTGGCATGCGGAGGTACAGCAAGCAGTACAGTAGTAGCTCTACTACGCCTCACCCAAAAAACTGGCTCAACCCTTTTAGTGCCGCAGTTACGTTGCGGGAACAAACCACTCAAATTACAAGTAGTTTGTCCTCGACACGGGACTGCAGTCCTAAAAAAAAAGAGTCACATTAAAAAGCGCAGCACTCATACAACCAGATGAGCCTAAAGTTCTGAAACGAAGAATGTTGTTACATCCCAGTTAACATTTTAGGCAGTTCCTCAGTTCAGAAGCCCCATCGGTCTCAGTGACAGTTTGACCAAAAAATGCTGCTGCTACTCCTACACCTCCTATCGTAGAACGCCTCTAAACAAAACAAAAAACAAAACAAAAAACAAAAACTTCCGTCGTCGGGGCTCGTGTTTTTTTTTGGGCGCCCCGGAGAGCGAGAGGAAACAAACACCGTGTGTCAATCCTGGCTGGATGGCGGTCAAAATAGTTCCACATGCGCGTTGCGTGTGTTGCGTATATATACCAAGTATATATTTATATTATATATATATACCAGGTATGTATGTGTGTGTGGCATGCGTTGCATATATCATGTTGTGTTGTGTATATATATATATATGTTGTTGCGTGTATTGTATGTGTAAACGTGTGCTGAGTGTCTTGCTTGTCTCGTACGGTACGTGTTGCGTGGGTAGCGTGCCTCGTATGTTTAGACGCGAATCCACGAGGGAAAAAAAAGGGCCGACGTATTTCCGCGATAAAAACGAACGCACGAACCCTGGTTGGGGAGGGGGCGACGAGCAAAGCCTGCTACGTGACCCCGGATCTGAGCTACGTACTCCAAGGAGGGACAGAGAAAAAGAAGGGCGGACAAAAAATAAACGGGAAGAACAAGAAGGAAAAAAAATAGAAAAAAAAATAAAAATAAAAAAGCTAACAAACAAAAGCTGTGAAGCCGAGTTTTTCCTCAAAACTCATCTTTGCAACGTTAAGCTGGGCGTGATACTACAAGTTCTGACAGTTTTTTCACGCAACGAATTCGCCACCAATATATATATATATATATATATATATATGTATATACCAGGGCAACTATGCTATAATAATAACCAACATGGCTACCCGCTGTAGCTGCGGTGTACCTGCCCCCTAGAGGAGTATGTGGATGTGTCATAATGGGTGTATACACGCGTATCATGTGAATTTCTTGAACCCTGGCGCGGTCTGTCCTCGGTCCACCCAGCGGGCCCTTGAGCCGTATTTTGTTTTCTTGAAGCACGCCACGACGATATAGGGCGGCGTACGGCATGTTCCTGATAAGCCTGCCTGCTCGAGAAGCTCTTACCTTCTTGTTTCCTACCGTACTTTTTGCTGTTGTTGCTCTCCTTCCCATTTATTATCGTCGTCCTTCTTTTCTCCCCCTCCCCTTTTCTCCTATGAACACTCGTAACTCAGATCCGGGGAACACCTACGCATGAGTAGTAGGCTCTCCTCCCCCCTATAATCCCGCCACGACCGTGCCTGCCTCCATTTTCATCGCGAGAAAACTTCAGCGCCACTTCTTCCCTCGTCATCTCGCGTCGAATGTCTACGACCACCCCATCGAAAAACTGAGCCATAAAAAAAAAAAAAAAAACGAAATGAAAGCGCAACAACCCGGTGTGTATATATACAAACTACTTCACTCTCGGTGCAAACCCAAAGGATCGTTTAGACATGGAACAGGGAGACTCGAACGGTTATCGTATTTCCGCTCAGAGCCGTATGGCCTAGGTGTCACAAAAAGCACAAACTAATGATATCTCCAGCGACACAGGGTACACGCACAGTAATCCCTCAGTGGAGGACCCTCGTCCGTTAAAAACGCTTTGGCCGAAAAAGGCGTTATAGTAGCAGCAGTGGTGTATAGTACCACCCTGCGATAATAAAAAAAAACACACACACACGTGGTCTTACATCCAACAATATGGTCTTTATCTTTTTCTACTGCTATGCTACTATTAATACTACCGACCATGCTACAGTAATTCATATTTAGATTTTTTATCGTGAAACAAAAAAAAAAAAACAAAAAACGATTTACCCTGGTATCGACTCATTTAGAACCGCAGTCCCGTTTCGAGGACAAACCACATAAATTCTAAGTAATTTGTCCGCCAAACGGGACTGCGGTCTCAAAAGGGTTAACACCCCGAAAAAAATATTTTTGGAAAAAAACGGATGGTCCTAAAAAGTGGGTACACCCCATATTGCCCTTATCATGCCACTCTCGTCTCTCACCAACTCCAGCTCCGTCTTCACCCTGGCGTGATCACGAGCCAGGGCGGACGCCTTCCGCTCCTCCTCCATCGCAACCTTGGCGCGCTCTTCGCTCCGTCGCCGCAGCTTGCCGAGCTCGGCTTCCAATGAGGACCGTTCATCCTGCGATGATTCGTCGGCGACGGAGGCGGTAACAGCAGCGGCAGCGTCAGTGTTGGTG
Organism: Macrocystis pyrifera; assembly: GCA_031763025.1. NCBI lineage: Eukaryota > Phaeophyceae > Laminariales > Laminariaceae > Macrocystis > Macrocystis pyrifera. Next base: position 8,579,668 of record JASSKH010000028.1, read on the forward strand.
GTGGCGGTGGTGGTGGCGGCGGCGGTGGAAATGATGAAAAAAATGGATAAAAAGAGTTGCACGACTATGTATCAACAAGAAAAAAAAAAGAGAATACCGGATGATCGCATCTCCCCAAAGAGAGGGGCAACCATGTCGAATCAAGGAGATCGACAACAATAAACAAAAAAAACAAGCACTGCCGCCACTCGTGCTACATGTAGAAAAAACGGATGCCCTCCCCAAGAACTTTGGCGGTAGCGGTAGCGACCGCGGCAGTAGCAGCGGCTGCGGCGGTGGCGGTGACGACAGCGGCGGTGTCAGCGATACCGGAGCTAGCAGAGACGGTGGCATGTTGCCACCAGAGAAGACGGATACATAACAGAAAAAAAAAACCCGAAAAAAAACAGGCAAAGTGTCGCTCGTGTTGGCGAAATAGATGCTCCCTTTAAGTCTGGCGGTGACACCATCAATGGCGGTGACGGTAGTGGTATATAGCGGGATAGTGCCGGTGGCTGTTATCACCTTGGCCTCATGAAAAAAAAAAAAAAAAATGCCTCTCGTGTTGCAAAAAAACAGTGCGCTCCGTTCTCGTAAACCTTTTGGGGGGGCCAACGCTACCGCTTCAATTGCAACAACAACAAAAAGCGTCGCCTCTTTTGGTCGTTCTAGGGATTGCGTTGGAAAGAAAGAAAGAAACAAACAAACAAACAAACAAACAAAAAAGTGGGCCACAAATACACACTGTGTACCAGGTACGCACGACAATACGTATTCGGGAGTACACGAAAAAAAGGAGGAAATGATTCGTTAATACACCCCTTCTCATGGTCAGGATGAGAAACAAAACCTGAATGGTGACATTACTGGATGGATCTAAACACTGACCATTTTTATATTACGGGGGACTACAGTAAATAGGACCAAATATTGTCAATAAAAATAGGTAAATATATAGGTTTTTATGTATGCCATAGGTCCTATTAACTATGGGCCCCCGTAATAGCTATGTTTACAGAAGGGGATCCTCTATAGTGCCGGTACCCAACATAATGCCGGTGAGATCGCTTAGCACAGATGGGATTAACCGGCGTGGCAATGTGCGGAGTAAGTAGCGCCGGTTGACGCTAAAATAGTCCCGGTATTGTTGGATGGCGCATACAAACCGGCACTATAGAGGGACCACTACTGTCTGTACTCGGTTTTTTAGTATATCCCTCCGCCCCCGCCAGTTATATACCTTGGCACAAATTTTACGTAGGTTGGGTTGGCAACAGTTGGCAACGACGCTGTAAAACACGCCAATCACTGCGTGAGCAAGACAACCAGGGTACCGTTCATTTTTTTTAAGCGGTCATGATGACTGGCTTGGCGGTTGAGTTACATGAATCGTGCAGGGTGGAGATCACTAACACCGCACAAGACGAAGGATCGTATAACGTTGTGTCTACCAGGCGCCCACGAGGCGCATGCATAGCATACCCATTGCTGTCTCAAGAAGCAGCCGGACTAGAAAAAAAAAAATCGATTCATTCGACGCCGCCATCCATACGCAAGAAAGTCCGCATCACAAGCGGTACTTTGTAGGATGCAGCTCACCCTTCATGCGACTCGCCGGACACCTAACGGCGCTTCGCGCTTGGTGCAAGCAATGTCTGCCTGGTGAAAAACCGACATGCTCCGTCCCGGTATTGTAGGGATGCGAGGGACTAAATGGTTATACGACCACGGCAATGAAAGATATCGAGCGCACCGCCCGGTCACACTAAGGCTACGTTTGGCAGGAAAACACCCCCCTCCGCTATGAGCGACTCTCAAACAAACCAAAAAAAAAACTGGTGTGTCGTTTAGTTTTGTTTCGTCGAATACCCTGATCTATTTCACAAGTCGTTTTAGGCTCCACATTGCCGATCGAGTCGGAAAAAAAAAAAAAAAAAACATACCGATTCCTTTTGGAGCCATTATAGTCGCTCAAGTTGGAAAGGTGTACTCGCAGTAGGTACAGAGTACGTAGTGGTCTCTATTTTGTGCCGGTTGAGTAGGGCCGATTGCCCGCCATAAGCAGTATAGTGCCTGTGGAATCGCTTATTATAGCACCGATGGGGTTCACCAGCGTGGTATTAATATGTAGTGTGCGGAGTAATTACTGCCGGTTGCCGCTAAAATAGTGCCGGTACTGTTGGCTGGCGCACATGAAACCGTCACTATAGCGGCAATCAATCGGCACTACCGTGACCCGTTTAAAACGATCCCGCGACAAAGGAAAACGGTATAATCAGGGGCTTCAAAATTGTACACGCCGTTTTTTTTTTTCCCTCTATAGACTCACAAGGGGTCGGTAGTGCACTACTGTAGCTCCGACTATTACGGGGGGCCATACTAAATAGGACCTACGGTACACACAAAGACCTATATATTTACCTACTTTTAATAATAATATTTGGTCCTATTTACCATGGCCTCCCGTAATACGTAGGCACATTGATACACGAGGGACCCGATACGGGACATTGGTATGAGAGCGGCCTGCCTGATCAGGAGACATCGTAAAAAAAAAGGGACCTGATGCGGGGCATTCGTAGACAATGGACCTGATAGGACACCCTTCTGGTATTACGGGGGACCATAGTAAATAGGACCAAATATTACTAGTAAAAAATAGGTAAATGTATAGGTTTTTGTGTGTACCGTAGGTCCTATTTACTATGCCCCCCCCGTAATATATATCCACCAGGTAAGTAAGAGTTTCAGCAAAGTCTTTCATCTCATAGCTGATTTTTCGGGGGGGGGGGGGGGTTGGTTACCTGATAAGGTAGATACATTGGTAGATGATAGATACATCAGGTGAGAGTTTTAACCAAGTCTTTCATAATCTCACAGCTGTTTTTTCTGGGGTTTTTTTTTTTTTCGGTTCCGTGATAAGAAGGTACATTGGTACGTACATCGGGTAAAGGGTTTCAACCAAGTCTTTTCCTTCCCACACCTCTTTTTTCGTTTTTTTTTGTTTTCTTGTTACCTGACACTGTTAAGGCACATTGGTAGAGGGACAAAAGGAAAAAAAAAAAAAAAAGGACCTCACACCCCGAACGCGCTATTAAACATAGACATAGAATCAAGACCAAACATGCTTAGCAAAAAAATGCCGGAATAGCTAGGTTTTTGTGTATGTGATGGGTCCTGATCACTGTTAATATGCCCCCCCGCAACAGGTTTCCATAAAAAGAGGTCAACTATTGTACCCCCCTAACTTGGGGGCCCATGTCGCTTTTGTTCAAAACGTGCGCTACCCTTCTTTTCGGGAGGGGGGAGGCGCCATGCGGCATGCACACTTGCGGCTTGAAGCTGATGCGGGAAGCGTTTCACGATGGTAAGTCCGGTGCAGGTATGATATTACCTACCAGGTATGTATGTACGTGCGTGCGTGCGTGCGTGCGTGGGTGGGTGGGTGGGTGGGTAGGTGGGTGGGTGAAAGGGCAAAGAAGAAAAAGGGTGCTATAACCGCCAAGGGTTGGAGAGGTATGTGTGTGTGCTCTTCACATTAAACCGTCCTTTCTACCCGTCGACATCCAGCACACCCAGTGTCCGAGCGGATTCTTCAATCCCAGAGAGATACAAGTTAAGTGGTTACAAAACTACACCCACAGAGATACTACATTGGTGTGCAGTACGCAGAGTAGACAAATGCATGATGAGCTACCCTGACGCGGACGGGTATTTACTCAGGTCTACCTTCCAACGTTAGAACGGTTAAATGTGAAGAACACCCACACGTGTTTGAAGTCATTGGATTGTAGCTACCCTCAGATAAGTGCATTGTGATGATTGGAACAAGCGCTTGCACATTTTCAAGATGGCAAACGGAATAATACGAACAAATGACGTTGGCAATTCAGTTTACCGGCAAGTACGTATCGCGAGAATTTTACGGCATTGCACAGCAATGCGAGGGAAATTGGGTGCGCGCGCATACACACGAACTTGCAAGCACACAGCAACAAAAACGACAGCAGCAGCAACAACAACAACAGCAGCAGCAGCAACAACAACAACAACAAAAAAACAAAAAACAGCAAAGCCGAAAATAACACCACACAAACTCGGCAGAACAAAATAAGAAGAAAAACAAAAACAGCCCTCACCGTAAGAGCCTCCTGGGCCTTTTGAGAATCCGAAAGATGCTTCTGCAGGTCTCTCTTCATCTCCCTGCAGGCCCCCCCGCACACCCAGTCGACAGGATAAAATCAACCAGTGGGCGGGTGTGAACGGAAGGGGGCCCCAAGCAAGCAATCGCGAGAGGGGGGGGGGGGGGGGGGGCAGGGCGGGGGGGAGCGGGGGGAAGGAGCGGTCGAACATCAAGGGGATTACTCGCAGCGGCAGCAAAGTGAACTTTTGCAACAAAAAAATCGTGCGTATATAGGATCTCCCTTTTCGTAAACCTGAACTGGAACGATACCAGGCAGGAATATGGGCTCGGAAACAACGCTCCCTCTGTTGTCTACCGCCACACATGTTTTGTCTGTTCTTAAACTTTGTGCAGCTCACTCCCTTCACGCGACTCGCCGAACCCCCTCACGTTCTGCTTCGCGCTTGGACCAAGCAATGTCCGCCTGGTCGGTGAAAACACGCCGGGCTCCACCCCGGCATTGTAGGGATGCGAATGCTTATGGCCATACGACTACGGCCATGCATGAAAATGAGTACACCCCCTATCCCCCTGCGTGCCCTGCAGCCAAAAGCGCGAGAAAGCTCCCGCGGCCGCCCGAGTAGAATTTCGCCAAACAATAGGCAAAAACTGTCCCATTTCGAACCAAAATCAGGTACTCTAAAACCAAACAAAAACCACACGCCGCCAGGAGCCCTGCGATTGGCTGCCTCACATCGGACCTGTTTTTTTTTTTTTTTTTCGGCTTGAAACGGGCCGAGTTCATCTGGATTTATTTGTCTACACTTTTGTCTTGTAGCTTTCGACCGTCTTCGGCTAATTTTTGAGCCAATTAGAGGCCACAACTGTGCCCTCTATACGAACATATCACCACACCAGGACCCGCGACATCGACATGTATACACTCGTACATAGCACGATGGACACAGACAGGAGTCCGTCTGCTCGACCCCAGCGTCGAGGTGAGCACAGTATTTGTGTTCTACCGTATTAATACGTACGGCAGAGGAGCTTCGTTCCGCTGTGTGCAAGCGGTTCCTCGAGGACGGTCGAGGCTTTACAGCTGGTGTCGAGGGGGGGGGGGGGGGGGGGGGGGGCAAGGAGTTCCAGTAGAAGAACTCTTGCTCCATGCAGCGCACGAGCTAGCTTCCTATTTTACATACTGCTGCAGCTGCTTGCTGAAAATGCTTGGGTAGCGAGCAGTTCGCCCTAAAAAAATCAAGCCCGATATCAGCTATCAGCTACCAGGTATGTTCGAAAGCTACATAACGGTGTGGTTTCTCTACAGCACGAGCGAGTGTGATCACGAAAACAACTAAAGCCCTTACACACATTACTAAGATTTTGGAGGTCCCGCGCTCACCACTGTTCAGGCCGCGAAAATAAAATAAAATAAAATAAAAAAATGCGTGTTTTCTCACAGCCGAAAACACCGCCTGCGGCGTGTGTATGCACATACTGCTGTTTTTATATGCTTTCAGTGCGTAGCTTACCACATGCTGTTGGCTTTATAAATAGTCTATTTTTGTTTTCATGCATATACCTGGTACAAAATTATACGTATAATATGACACGAAGTATGTATATATATACCGTGTACCCGGTGTATACCACTGTCTCGGAATATAAGGATCATTTGGACTGAATATCAATATACAAACGATCGTTCCATTTTGGGAGATAATATGACAGTGGGGGTCACGGTTTAAGAGAGGGATGGATGTCAGGTCAGTTCCGTTTCACACCTCTCACAAACCCCCAGCTTCTCTCGACCCTTTCAGAGCAAACTGTTATCACGGGGGACCATAGTAAACAGGACCAAATATCAATATTGTCAGTAAAAATAGGTAAATGTATAGGTTTTTATGTATACCATAGGTCCTATTAACTATGGACCCCGGTAATAGTCCCGTTTCTGGGGACAAAACGACTCAAGTTTCTAAGCAGTTCGTCCCCAAGTCGGGCGGGGGACTGCAGTAGTCCCAAAAGGGTCCAACCAAAATTGGCACCAGGTATTGTATTACAGGTAAGTAGCTTTCAGCATACCCGTGCCAAGCCATTGGACCTACAGTATCTTAAAACCGGCACTTCTCTCTTAAACCGATACACCACTCTCTCAGTCTCTATACATAATGAGCGGTTGGGTGTTCATATATGAAAGACTGAACAGCCCTTACATGCCCGTCCAGGACGGATCTACTCTACAGCAGTACCTGGTATTACGGGGGTCCATACCGGCGTCCCCGGTGGCTTGGTAGGTGGTCCGCGAGCCTATCAAGATCAATTTCGTGAGTTCGAGTCTCACCGAGTGCATGCTCATAGGGACTTTTTCTTGCATAAAATTGATTAGCGGAAAGCGCGAGAGCGTGAGTTAGCTGTACATTCGATGAAAATCGACGAGCAGTGGGAATGCTGAACCCTATGCGCGATAAAAACTAAAGGCACGTGCCGGGGGGGAGAAGGGACGACACCTGTGACCACGGCTTGTCCAGAAGATCGTCGAGGGTAAAACCTCCTACGAGTGGGCTGGAAAGTAAAAGTGATGATGAAAAAATAAATAAATAAAAAATAAAAAAAAATAGTTAATAGGACCTATGGTATACATAAAAACCTATATATTTACCTATTTTTAGTAACAATATTTGGTCCTATTTACTATGGTCCCCCCCCCGTAATAGTAGTAGCTATTAAACCGCGACACCTCTGTATCACACCTGAAACGGCTGGCGGCATCCTTCTTCCGCTGCTCCATGCTCGCGACGTCGTCCGTCTTGATCGCTACCGTCTGTTCAAGACCTGCAGTACACAGAGGCAAGGTCAACGTAAATTAGGTATACAGAGGATGCGCAAAAAGCAAAAAGCAAAAAAAAAAAAAAAAAAAAAAAAAAAAACAGGTCAACGTTATAATTAGGTACACTTGAGAATATCCAAAAAGCAAAAAAAAAAAAAAAAAAAAAACGTCTGTCGACGCGGCGGCGGCGGCGGCGACGGCGACGGCGGTGGGGAACGTACCCGTCGGTTGCTTGCCTTGGTCATTTGACCACTGACCACGCATCCCTTTCGAAGATGCGGGAGGGGGAAAACGAGGACGAGCTGATATCAATTTTGTCGCGCAAAAACCACGACAACGTCGAACCCCGTCTCCAAAAAACAGCAAAAAGGGGGGGGGGGGGGGTACCGAATACATAACACGATTGAAATTAATGTGAGACTCTGTCAATAATACCTATTACGGGGGTCCATAGTTAGTACGACCTACGGTATACATAAAAACCTATATCTTAAATATTTTTTACTAACAATGTTTGGTCCTATTTACTATGGTCCCCCGTAATGTAGGTTGTTTGCTAGAGCCGTATCTTATATGTATATATATATCGGTCAGTTTTTGTAAAACAGGCCCATGTCGGGTAGCGTAAGAAAAGAATGCGCTGTTGCTGAAGAACGAAAACCGCCCGCGCATGGCGCGCCTTCCCAAGATGTGCCGCATTTTCCTAACCCTCCCACCCACCCACCCACCTACCCACCCACCCAGCCATTCCCCTCGCGTCATCTCCAGGTACCCTCATAAAAAGACCCCGAAGGGAAGAGGGCAGGGTGTAGTACTCATCGCCATCTACGGCCGCAGTCGCATGATCATAGACCCTCGCATCCCTACAAATGCCGAAACGGGAAAAGCGTCGGGTTTTCACCGACCAGGCAAGACATTGGTTGCACCGAGCGTGAACCGCCGCGAACGAAGGTTGCGGCGAGTCGCGTGAAGCGTGAGCTGCATCCTACCAAGAACCGCTTGTGGGGCAGGCCGGACTTGGGCACCATGTGCGGACAATAGTTTCTTGCACACGGATGAAAGCGACGAATGACTCGAGAGGGGGCGGGACATAATAACCAAGGCACGGCTCGGATAAAAACTCGCGGCTCGGTCGGGTCGGGTCGGGTCGGGTTGGGCTGGGTTGACTCGAACCGACCCGTGACCTTTCGAAAACCTCCAGCCCCAACCCGATCCATGAGTTTTTCGAAAACCTTCAGCCCCACGGGTCGGGTCGTAACCCACGAAGAGCCCTGAATAACTGCTTGCTCGCGCGCTTGTTTCGTCGCCTCGTCGCCCCACCGACCCACCCATCTCAGAGCCGACCGCACGAGACTGTTTCCTCGAGCCAGGGCCTTCCTCCGCCCGCACCGCACGCCAACCCCCGCACCCTACACACAAGGGCAGAGGAAGAAGCACACCGGTGTCATACGCTTCCACCACCAACAGGGTGTCGCTGAGCCGCACCGCACCGCGTCACACTGCGCCATCCACACCCCATGCGCACAAAATATCAGCGAAAACAAGCAGACCAAACGCTCCACACCAGCAAAAGGTGTCGGCATTCTCCAAGCTCCAATTCGAAGCGGACTCTCTCTTGCTCTCACTTCGCCGAACAACAGCGCGTAAAGCGGGCCGGCTTCGGGTCCCAAGCAGACCCTCGACAATCGAACACACTATATTGACTTCCGGGGGCGTATTGACCGGTTCAAGCCGTACATCCGTAAGTAAAGACTAGGGTTGGGCCTCCCTTCCTCCCTCCCTCCCTCCCTCCCTCCCTCCCTCCCTCCCATCATATCTCCCTCCTTCCCCTTCTCTCCCCTCTCCTTCCCTCCCCCGTAGTGCTTATGGTAAGGCACCCACGAGGCAGTTACATAGTACTCCCATTGCTGTCTCTGGAAATGGCTACATCGGAAATTAAATTAACTCATTGAAGCTGTCGTCTATATGCAAGTCCGCCTCACAAGCGGTTCTTAGTAGGATGCAGCCTACCCTTCATGCGACTCGCCGGACACCTCACGGCGCTTCGCGGTTGGTGCAAGCAATGTCTGCCTGGTCGGTGAAAACCCGGCATGCTCCGCCCCGGCATTGTAGGGATGCGAGGGTCTATGGTCATACGACTACGGCCATGCATGAGATCGAGTGCATCTCTCCTATCGAGTACCCCCCCCCCCCCCCTGGTGCACGCAATGTCTGCCTGGTCTGTGAAAACCCGACGTGCTCCGTCCCGGCATTGTAAGGATGCGAGGGTCTATGGTCATACGACTACAGCCATGCATGACATCGAGTACACCTCCTCCCCCCCCCCCCCCCCCCCCCCCCCCCCCCCCCCCCCCCCCCCCCCTCCCTCTACAACTCCCTCTCCCTCACCCTTCTTCACGGCTTCGAGCTCGACAATCTTTTTCCGCTGCGTTTCCACCACCCTTTGGTGGTTCGAATTCTCGTCTCGAGCACTAGCCAGGCTATTCCGCAGCGATGCCACCTCAGTAGCCATGTCAGCCTTTTCGAGACAAGTCCGGGCACAACAAAGAAATAAGGGAACAACGGGGGAGGGGGGGAAGAGGAGGAGAGTGAGCAGAGGCTTTTCGGAGGGCGTAGATGGTGGGAGGTTCTACAGAAAGCGGCCGTGGTGGTGGTGGTGGTGGTGGTGGTGGTGGTGGTGGTGGTGGGGAATGAAACAGCGGCAACAAGCGGGACGGTGTAAAGCGGTACGTATCATTTAAAAAAAAAACACATCACCATTTAAAACAAACTTTAGGACCATAAATCACCCGAAGAAAACAACACCGAGGAGTCGTCATACACACGAAACCTTGCCGGTTCGACACGGCCGCAAGCAGAGCAAGACTCTCTTCCTACCAGAAGGTGGATACGACCGCACTCGTCGCTTTCAGAGCGGTAGCATACCGGTAAATTTATGCGGGGCACGCAGAAAAAATGTATGCTGCTTGTTTCGCGGATTTTACCCAAAAAATTACGTACCAGGCAGGTTTTAACAATGGTACGAAATAAAATATATTCGATATTTTTTTCCCAAAAATGTTCCTCTGCTGGGGAGTTTTTTTTTCCGGACAATGTTAATACAGGCCGGCCAAGGGTTTATTTAGGTCTCAGGAATAGTTTGACGTCACTTTTATTCAGTATTTTTTTTCGTTAAGTACTGGAACCATACGCCGGCCACACCATACCTCAATGCTCACATCATGCTGTGTATGTGTCCTCACCAAGTACTGTACCTGGTATATTTCGATCGCATGCCTATTTCGGGGGGACCAAAGTAAATAGGACCAAATATTGTCGGTAAAAAATAGGTAAATATATAGGTTTTTATGTACACCACAGGTCCTATTAACTGTGGACCCCCGTAATAGCGTGTGCGGCTCTTTTTTCAAGTCCCAGTACAGTAATGATACCTCTACAGTACCGGTATCATATGCGCCAGCCTAAAAATACCGGCATTAAGGAGGCAACAGGAACTATATTCTGCGCGCACTATTAATACTACACACGGCGTAATCTCATCCGTGCCGAGCGATTCCACAGGCACTACTCGTCCTCAACCGGGCACTATACGTAGGGGGGTCACTACCGTACTAGATAGAATCAGGCAAAAAATGACGATAAAAACAACATCCACCAGAAAATCTAAAACTGGCACGCGCGGTTTGGTTTCAAAGCAAAAAAGGGAGGCCAAGCACGGCTGAGCGAAAAAAAAATACCAGGTAGCAAACCAGCATTGTTTTCCCGCAGACCATCGAGCCCTGTCACCCGGGAGGCTATTGATATCAGGGAAGTAAGTACGCTTCAACGGTAACGCACGCACGCGGCAGCCGGAACCTAGTTCGCCCGCCCTGCATAAGCCGCAGCCGCAGGTCCGCCGGGCTAACCAAAGCCCTGAACCACTACTCTCAAAACTAAACACAACGCCAAACACACGGAAAAAAAAAAGGACTTTCTTTCAAGATACTACCAGCACGAAACAGCACATGCAGCTCTTCTAACAGCTATTAACAATACGCACTGCTTGTACTATAGTTCGAAAGCCCCAAAGCCTAACCTCCAAAACATAGAAGAAAAAAAAAAAGGACCCCCTGCATGCGCAACACACACAACACGCAAGATAAAACCGCTCCCTCGGACCAACTTCAACCGGCCGGTTTACCTCCCCAACAGCTGGGAACAAGAGTATATATACACACACACGCAGAGCGACGCGTATCATGCGGAAGGAAAAAAAGAAACACCTCGTTGGAGGTAGGTACCGTAGATGTCGACGAGGTCTTCTCAACGCCACCATCATCGTTGTGTGCCCGTGTCCCCCTCGTTTTTGGTGGAGAGAATCGGCTGGCAAACTCACCCCCCCCCAGCAAGGGTGTATGTAATATTCTTCCGTGATAACTTTTTTAGAACTGCGGTCCAGTCCCGCGGTTTTGTCCCCAAAACGGGGGTGCAATTTGCTCTCTTAAGGGTTAAAACCGCACCATTTACTACCCTAACTAGGGCTGGGAGTCGGCTGACGATAAGTCGCCGACCTGAGACATTAGTTGGCTGACTATGAATCGCCTTACTTACAGTAGTTACTACCCGTACTCATACTATTACGGGGGTCCATAGTTAAGAGGACCTATGGTGTACATAAAAACCTATATATTTACCAATTTTTACTGACAATATTTGGTCCTATTTACTATGGACCCCCGTAATAGTTGGCTCACTGTAGGTCGCCCACTCGTTATCGGTTGGCTGGCTATAGGTCGCCTTACTAGTCATTATTACGGGGGGCCATAGTAAATAGGACCTACGGTGCACACAAAAACCTATGTATTTCCCTACTTCTACTAACAATATTTGGTCCTATTAACTATGGTCCCCAGTAATAGTTGGCAGACTGTTAATCACCTTACTACTGTAGTAATTAGTTGGCTCGCTGTAGGTCGCCGACTGTTTATTGGTTGGCTAGTTATCTACTATGGCCCCCTGTACTACCAAATATTGTTACTCAAAATGGGGAGATATATGGGTTTTGGTGTATACCGTAGGTCCTATTTACTACGGTCCCCCGCAATAGTCGGCGACTCACACAGTCAGCCAATTCTCAGCCGTACTGACAGTAGTCGCCATTCGCGTTATTAACTGTCGCCGTGTTCCTCTCTGAAGTATCAAAAGTAGATACTATTATTTACGGGGGACCATAGTAAATAGGACCTACGGTACACACAAAAACCTATATATTTACCTGTTTTTACTAGCAATATTTGGTCCTATTTACCATGGTCCCCCGTAATAACAGTACAACTGGTATGTGTGTCTGTACGTGGTATTAACAGTTGGGGTTCTTACCTGAGTCTTCCGAGCATCCTCTCGAGTAGTGACCAGCTCTTCCTTTCCTTCGAACACCTTCAGTTTCGATGACAAAGCGCAACGATCAAAACGGTAGCGAAGATGAAGAGGGAGGATAGAAGCGGAAGGTAAGCGAGAAAAAAAAGGGAGAAATCGGGTGGGGTCGGGGGGGGGGGGGGCGTACTCATTTGTTGCTTGCCTTAGTCATTTGACCATTGACCACGCATCCCTTTCGAGACGGAGCACCGTTCCTACTCCTAATAGAGACACCTCCAAGGTCGGGGGGGGGGGGGGGGGGGGGGGGGGGGGGGACGGGGGCAGAATGAATAAGGACGAGGGCGTGAAACCACCAGGCGTGCGTCGCTTGTGTCGCGTCCGTCATCTGCCAACCCCTACAGATCCCACCCCGGCTTGGGAACAGACAGCTTGGAAACAGAGGCAACACACGCGTTTGCACACTGCAGCAGATAAAAGGGTCAACCAACCGGTACCCGTATCATATGATCGACACAGAAAGCAGAGGCCGGCGCGCCCTCCTCCTCAGCGAGGCGCACCTTTTTCTTTTTTTCTTATCCTCGGGATTTCAAGACACCGTTCGTGAAGGCAACAAAACGATTGATATGCTGTCTTTGACACTGCCGCGACAATTGTATACTACAGTATTACGGGGGGGCATACTAAATAGGACCAAATATTACTAGTAAAAATAGGTAAATATATAGGTTTTTGTGTGTACCGTAGGTCCTATTTACTACGGTCCCCTACGTAAATACCGTACATACCTTCTCGTGTTCTGTGGAATATCTCTCGGTTTTCGCTTGGTGCACTATTAATAAGCACAGTACCAGGTATACCATACCACTCAAAATACATCAAGCCTTTGAATATTCGGTACCCGTGAGGTGGGTGGGTGGATGGGGTGGGTGCGTCGGTCGGAGGGTGGGTGGCTGACGTCTCAACTCATCCTCTTGTTTCACCCTCCGCTCGAAGAAGCGAAAGGTTGCAAAGAGTGGTCTCTTACGATCGTACACAACAAGAGTACACATCTCAGTCCCTACTTGGACGTCCAGAGGCATATATATATATATACATATATATTTTTAATCATCATTTTTACTTTTCAGCCTAACTCGTAGGAGGTTTTACCCTCAGCGATCTTCTGGACAAGCCGTGGTCACAGGTGTCGTCCCTTCTCCCTCCCGGTACGTGCCTTTATTTATTTATTGTCGCGCATAAGGGTTCAGCATTCTCACTGCTCGTCGACTTCCATCGAATGTAGCTAACTGACGCTTTTCGCGCTTTCCGCTATTCAATTTTTTTATGCAAGAAAAAGTCCCTACGATGATGCACTCGGTGAGGTCTCGAACCCACGAAACTAATCTTGATAAGCACGCCGACCACCTACCAAGCCACAGGGGACGCCGGCATAAGGCTAAACATATACCAGGCACCAACAACTACTGTCAGGAAATGTAAGGATGGTTTGGGTATCAGCAGGAGCACCCGAACGCTTCTCATATTTCCGGTGGTAGAGGCGGCCTGTCCGGAGTTATAAGGATCGTTTGGGCATTAACATGAACACCCAAAAGTTGCTAATATATCCGGACATGCCTGACAGCGGTAGACTACACCCTCCCCGTTCATCGCGTGGGCGACAACGAGTGAGAAAAACAGCACTCGCCGCCGCCGCCGCCGCCGCCGCCCCCACAGCCGCCGCAGCTGCCGCAGAGGGTAAGGTAAGTAAGCGACAGAGAACAGGCGCACGCACACCGCACTCCCTGGCAGCGCAGCGTTCCCGCGGCAACAGTGGCGATCCGCCGGCTAGACGAGGCTGAGGCTGTGGTGGGCCCAAAACAAAAAAAAAAACACACACAGCACGGTTTCTCCCACTGCATCCAGACACACAAGACAGACGTACGGGCAAGCACTTGAGTCAGTCCAGTCCAGTCCATTCCAGTCCAGTCTAGTCCAGTCCACCACTCCAGACGAAAACGAAAGTACCGTTGGGTAGTGATATTGAAACACCGACGGTCCTTACAATTCCGTCCAGAACTGTCTAGTCTAGTCTATCACGGGGGGCCGTCGTAAATAGGATCTACGGTACACACAAAAACCTATATATTTCACTATTTTTACGAACAATATTTGGTCCTGTTTACTATGGTCCCCCGTAATAGCAGCCCACAGCAGTTTAGCATAGTCGTCGAACTGTAGTCTGAGTCTCACTCTATAATATTTCGACCCCGGGGAAACATAGCAATCAGAACCAAAAATAGGGCGATCCATCGTTGGGTCCGTCGTGGAATCTGATTATTATGCCCCCCCCCCCCCGTCATTTTGGAGCTTTTTTTTTTTTGGGAATACTTTATCTAGTCTTGTCTCATGATATGAGTTCAATCGTTTACTCAATCAAGTGTGGTCTGGTCTACAGGAGTCTAGCCTACTGTAATAGTCTGGTCGAGTTTAGTGTGTTCGTAGTCTGGGAATAATCTGCTCTTACGAGCGTCAACCTTTTTACAGCCAGTTGGTCTACTATTGCGGGTGGCCATAGTAAAGAGAGGACCAAATATTGTTCGTCAAAACAGAGAAATGTACAAGTTTTCGTGTGTATCGTAGGTTCTAATATTGTTGGTAAAAAGAGGGAAATGTATAAGTTTCTGCGTGTACCGTAGGTCCTATTTACTATGGACCACCGTAATAGTCCTTAAGACAGCGTACAGCAGTAGTAGACGAATCCTGTCTAGACTCTGTAGCCCATCTCCGCCCCCCAGTCTCGCAAAAGTCTCATGGACTACAGCCAGCAAATCGACCGCCGATGAAAAGCTTGCCAAGACTCGCGGCCACAAGTCAGCCAGTAAAACGACCTACCGCTGCGAATATAGCCGCGCCGGCCCATCATCCCATTACAGCAGACGGCGGCTTGCTCGAAAAAAAAAAAAAAAAAAAAAAAAAAAAACTTACTTACTACGACAAAACAAAACATCGACTTCTTCGCCCGTTCGGCACACAACAAGTGGGCAGAGATTTACCTCCCACCAAAGACAATGACCACCTGACCGCGAAAAACGGTTTTCCCCTCTGTATGATTTATGTATCCAACGTGGACGGCGCGAAAAACGGTTTCCCCCCCTGTATGATTTATGTATCCAACGTCGACGGGACAGTTTTTTCCCCACCGAAAAAAACAGTGGAACACGGGACGGGTGGGGGGCACGTTAACTCATTTAGCACCGCATCGTAGAGCTAGCACACACCAGGTATCTCGCTCTACTTGCAGGGAACTTTTTTTCCCTAGCGGGAGTGCAGTTCTGAACGGGTGAGGTCCGCAGTTTCTTTTGTCTCTCTCTCTCTCTCTCTCTCTCTCCATTTTTTAGAGCTGCGAGTCGGCTGGTTGGACTCCACGACTAGTTCGAGGGATCATACTAGTTACGGACGACCATACTGTAGTGAACAGGACCAAATATTATTGGTAAAAATAGGGAAACATGCAGGTTTTTGTGTGTACCGTCGTGGGCCCTATTCACTTTGATCGCCCGTAATAATCAGATCCTTATACGGTAGGAAATCCCATTACTAGGGGGATACGCGATTTTTTCGGGGTACATCGCGGGTTCTGGTTACTATGGCCCCTTGCAAAGAAAAAATAGCGGACGGAGAGTGGAGCGGCAAGGACTGTTCTGCCCGGTCGGTTGTCTACTACTGTTCTTGTGTGCGCCAGCCGACGTTTCTCATTGGTGGTAGCTGCGGCGCGTGCGGCGGCCATCACGGCACACACACAGCTGGTACGTGAGAAAAAAAGGTCCCCATCAATACCAAAACAAGGTAGGAGTATCGTGAGGCAGACGCATGTGTAGTCAGGGAGCCCAACATATCGTAACCTGCTGCGACGTTTACAGGGCATATATATATTGTGAGGTACACGCACAAACGAGTCGGGACAGCTGCAAAAAAAAAAAAAAAAAAACAACAACAACAACAACACAACAACAACAACAACGAAAAATCGGGGAGCTTGATGTCACGTCTCTTGCCACGTGACCGTGCAGCTTGAGGCCTGCTCATGTTCGTAGAGCCTCGAGCCTTCCTTGGAGCAGGCCGCATCACAGCACGGCTTCCCTTCCCGGTTCACTCGGAGACAGACGCGTGCTACCATACTCAGAGAGAGGTACGAGCACTCTATTTGTCTCCGGAGGCAGAAATTCTCACCTGGCGGAGCTTCCCACTCCTCAATCGAGAAACTACCCGCTGCACCTCCCATGACATCCCATTTTGCGTCACACAAAATAGTTTTGTTACCGCTCGGTGTATACGTACGCCACGGAAGAGTTCGCCGGGTTGACCCCTTTCAACACTGCAGAGTCCCGTTCTGGTAACAAATCACTCAAAATTTTAAGTAATTTGTCCCGGGGTCAGTTTTGGGGGGTGACGTAAATATATCGAGCCCCTCAAGCTCATGTGACAAAGCGCCGGAAAAATAAGGTGATATTACGGGGGTCCATAGTTATCAGGACCTATGGTATACATAAAAACCTAGATATTTACCTATTTTTACTAACAATATTCGGTCCTCTTTACTATGGTCTCCCGTAGTACATACGATATCCCTATATCATATCGTAGCACGCAGCAGCAGGAGAGAAAAAAAAAAAAAAAAAAAAAAACACGACCTACCCCTCTACCCTCCCTCGCCTCCTCCCTCCCTCGCGACGACGTCGCTGCTCCGCGCTTTAGGAACAAGCAAGACCCACCACTTTTCCCGTAAGAAATACGGTTCACGACCCTTTCGTCAGGATGACGACGATTGGTGGCTTTGTTGTGTGGCCTCCGTTCTATTCAAGATCCGACCGAAGACGGGCGAGCGAACGTGGCGTTTTTTTTCTAACTGTTTTGGGTCGTTCATAGTGTATATATATATACACCAATACCTACCTACCTACCTACCTACTTACCTACATACATACGTACGTACGTCGTGCTCGCATTTTGTCGGATTTTTGCTCATGTTCATAGTTTTTCTGAGCTTCCGATGCGCGCACCCCCCCCCCCCCCCCCCTTCGTCCACGCTACCGTAGCTGCCGTTGATGCTGGTAGGCGTCTTCTTCGCGGAGGGGCCGAAGCGGCAGATAAAGCGCGCGCTGGGGGCGGCGGTACGTATGACCTGTGTTCACCGCTACAGTAGTCGCTATAAAAAAGACAGGTGTCCATGCATCCAAACCAAAAACCCGGTATTACGGGGGAACATAGTAAATAGGACCTGCGGTACACACAAAAACCTAAATATTTCGGTATTTTTACTAACAATATTTGGTCCTAATTACTATGGACCCCCGTAATATGTATATATATATATATACACCGTAGGTCTACTTGCTGTATATTTATGCAAAGTACTGAGCATTTGCGCAACTTTGCCAGGCACTTAACTCATAAAAAAAAAAAGTGAAGCGCATACGAGTGCCAGGTGCCGGTAGCAAACTCTTAGCATAGTACTGTGTACGAGTACTGTACACAGACCTAAACATGACTCTATTTCCAAGTGTTTTTGGCAACACAACGGAAGTGCAGCCCAAAAGGGGCCAACCCAGTCAGGCCTGTAATCCCCCGTTTTGGGGACAAACCACTCAAATTTCAAGCGGTTTCTCCCCAAAACGGGACCGGAGCACAAAACGGGTAAAGCACCAGGTACCGGTATTTTACGCATTGACCTCCGAGTCCCGCGTTTGCTTTCGTCCTTGCCGAAAGCGCGCGGGGGGGGGGGAAGGTGCGCTCATGCCATGCATGCCCGCAGTCGTACGACCTTGAGACCCCTCGTATCCCTACAATGCCGGGACGGAGCACGTCGGGTTCTCACAGACCAGAGGCAGACATTGCTTGCGCCAAGCGCGAAGCGAAACATGAGGCGCTCTCGGCGAGTCGCATCAAGGGTGAGCCGCACCCCGCGAAGAACCGCTCGTGAGCCGGACTTTCTTGCATGTGGACGACAGCGACTAATTCGTTGGTTTGTTTTTATCATGTGGCCACTTCCACCAGAGACAGAAACGGGTATACTATTACGGGGGACCATAGTAAATACCAGGTAGGACTTACGGAACACACAAAAATCTATATGTTTCCCTATTTTTACTACCAATATTAGATCCTATTTACTATGGTCCCCCCCGTCATACCCAACTGCCTCGTGGGTGCCTTACCATATACTGGTACACAACACGCAAAACGATCATTGCGGAGTCAAACGTTCTCCACCCCACACGAAGAAAAAAAAAAAAAATGTAGGCTCGACCGCCAGCCGTGTTGAACGCCTGCAAAAACAAAAAACGAAGAAAAAAAAAAACGGCACCCTGCATATAGCAGCTCACGCAGTGATTGACGTGTTTTATTTACAGCGTCATTGCCAATCGAAAACGCGCGCGCGCGGGGGGGTATTTCCGGCGGGTGCTACACCAGAATCGCTTCCGACGAGCGAAGCCCTCGTTGTCACTGGCCTCGTCCACGGTACCAGCAAAGCACACGTCGAACCCATCACAGGTTGGATGTAGTCCGCCGCGACAGTCCCCCCCCCCCCGTGCGTCAAAAGTCGAGCACAACAAAACGCAATAATTCAAGGATTGTGCGCTTTTTTTTTTTTTTTTTTTTTTTTTTTTTTTTTGCCAACTCACACGCAAAGTTCGTACCTGGCACTTACTTGTTCGTTACGCACGTCTGTCTCACGAGGATGTCTCACAGCCGTCTGCAACCAAACAAACGACTTGCTACTTCTCCCTAGAATATCACACACGTATCATGCATCGGACGCAGAATCAAGAGGGACGCCGCATGCGCTTGTGTCCTTGAGTAGAAAGAAAGAACGGTTCGGATGTGATGAAAAATGAAACACGCACCGAAGTACCGCAGTCGGTGTCGGCAGCAAAAAAAAAAAAAAAAAAAAAAAAAACACACACACACACACACACACACACACAACGGGTGCCTTAAGTAAGAAAAATATGAGTTAAGCGGAAAATCTCGATTTCACAGCTGTTGTTTTTTACATTAATTCGAAAAATAAATAGAGTTAGGGGGACCATACAGACGACAGCCCCCCGCGCGGTACGATAGATAACTAGTACCGCCGTGATCACCCGGGTGATAACGTGAGACACCCCCTGACACAAATTTCCGAGCCGAATTCCTCCAAAAGATGCCTTAGGGGGGGGGGGGGTACTCATTTCCTGCTTGCCTTAGTCATTTGACCATTGACCACGCATCTCTTAAGGAGACGACGGAGCACCGTTCCTACTCCTAATAGCGACACCTCCAACAATCGGGTGCTCATTACGTTGTTTCTCTATATTACAGGGGGGCGGGGAGGGGGGGGGGGGGGCAAGCACACAAAACGAAAAAGGTGGCTCCGGGAATATTTTCGATGGCAGCATCCCATACATACTACACGCGCGCATCGCTCGGCGTTTGCATTCTCCCCGTATGTAGGTAAAATCAGCATCGCTCGGTGCTCGCACTCCCTCTGGAAATCTCCTTGGAGAACGTGTGTTATCTCGCTTGTTGTGTACACGGCACACAAACGTGCCATCTATTATATTAATAAAAACCTTCTGTAGGCTCTGACCCCGCGGAAAAAAGAAATTACTGTACTGGAGTGCCATGTACCGACTGCACAATTTGTTCCCTGTGCCACGGACCCGACCCTTTCGTCAGGACGACAACCATGACTTAGTTGCTGCGCGGCCGCCGTTTTCTTTTTACACCACCCGGTCATTAGAGCAAGGACGCAATTTCTTTTTCGTGGTTTGCATACATGTGATACACATATACGTACGTCCTGTTGGTCGCATTTTTTTTCGGATTTCTTTTTTTTTTTTTTTTTTACGCCTGAACCCCTGTAAGACGTCGAGAGTCAAAACACGTACACAAACAAAACAAAACAAAGAGAGAGAAACCAAATTGAAAAAAATGATGGTATGTAGCATCGGCCACAGGAAGGAAGCAGAAAGCAAGCCCGAGATGCTGGAGCGGTTGTGTGTCTGAACTGCTATTTAAGAGGCCTAGCCACATGACATGCACACGGGATGGAGACAGCACGTACCGCTTGCTGTGCAAAATGCACTCTCTTTCGCTAGACGGGCGAAAAATGTTGCCTGTATTTCAGGAGTTTCAGGCGCACTGTTAATATCAATACCTGGTTTGTCACACCTGGGGTCCCAAACGGCTTAACCCGGTACAAACGTTAACGTTTCCCTGCAGTCTACCCCTGCCCTGGCCATCGTCGAGGCTGCTGCTGTTGCTTTTCTCTTGCTGCCGCCGCTGTTGCTGTCTGTTTCACCGAAGGGTTGAACCGGCAGATAACGCGCGTAGCTGTGGCACGTATGATATTGACTCGCCGCCACAATACTGATACACCAGACATGGGTGTTGCATGCATGCGTGAATGCATGCAGAAAACCGTACAATAGGAATGCGTGCATTGATCTCCGTGTCCCGCGTTAGCTTTCGTCCTCGCCGAAAGCGCCGGGGGGCTAGGCAGGCGGCGTACTAATGTCATCCATGGCCGTAGCAGGGAGGGGGAGGATCTTTCCGGCGGGTGTTATATCGGGCTCATCTCCGACAAGCGACGCCCCTTAAAGTTGCCACCGACTTTCCACCGACTTTGCACAAGGTCCATATCACAAAAATATACTGTAGTTCGGGTTTACTCTATTACGGGGGACCATAGTAAACGGGACCAAATATTGTTAGTAAAAATAGGCAAGTATATAGGTTTTAGTGTGTACCGCACGTGCTATTTACTATGGCCCTCCGCAATACAATTAAGTGGACCCGTGGGTCGATGACGACAGCTCGTGCGGCACACACACAAACGCACCAACAAGGGGTACACGTCAGGACTTCGCCGAAACGTGGACCTGGTACTAAAAAATACAAGCAAAACGAACACATACCGCAGTATCGTATCAGCAAACTAGAGGGTCGGGTTTTCAACATTAATGAACTTGGGGTCAACGACGACAGCCCGTGCGCCAGATACATGCACGTAACATTTAGCAATCTACTGCCACTCTGACCCGAAATATAGGGACCGTTAGCATACAATTAGTCAATACAAACGGTCCTTATATTTTGGGTCAGAGTGGTATGGCCCCCCGTAATAGTCGGAGTTACAGGTATAATATAAAAAAGACTGTAGGCTCTGACTCGCGGAATTTCGTACTATTACGGGGGTCCATAGTAAACAGGACCTACGGTACACACAAAAACCTATACATTTACCTATTTTTACTAACAATATCTGGTCCTATTTACTATGGTCCCCCCCCCGTAGCACGAAAAGATTTATTCAGCACTCCCGCCACCAGCAGCAACAGCAGAACCAGCAGCAGCGGCAGTGTCATACGCATCTACGGAGTGCCTGCTTCCACCCCGACTGAACGTACTGTGAGCGGCGAACGTTAGCAAATCAGACAAAAAACACCATTGGGGAGGGCCGACAGGCGCCGCCCGAGAATAGGACGACGAAAATATTTCGGCTGACCGTTGTAGTCTAACCTTGACCCGTCAAGACCTCTTTAGCTTCAATACACCTGTCATATTGTGAGAACTTCCTTGACGGCTCTAATCTTGATCCGCCAAGACCTCTCTAGATTCAAAATCCCCGTTTTAGTGTGGGGAAGTCCTTGACGGGTGTGTCCGTCCGTCACGGGACAAGAGTATCGTCACCCAAAATCTTCGGGACAAGAGTCGGCGCTCGATCCTCGGTGAGTAGGCTTGATAGAGGATGGATTCGACATCGAGGGGGCGGGGCGGAGCGCAGGGGAGAGGAGTGGCACTGACTAGATCGGAAGAAGATCGCGGAAGAGCAGGAGGACATTAGTCTTGCTCCGGGCTAACCTTCCTCGCTCAACCAAGGTTAAAAAAAAAAAACTGATTTCAAGAGCGGAACAGTTTTCAGACAGAAACTTCTTATGACGAAACGGTTCTTGGTTTGGTTTTCCGCGAGAATGGGAGTTTGAAATACAGTAGGAAAAGGGGGCGGTACGTAACATGAACCAAGACATGCCAGGCGCGGAGGGAAAAAAAAAGGCGGGGCTGCTGGAGGGCAGAAGCCGATGGCTGGAGGCCACGGGATGCCCGGGACAACAGCGGAGGCCGGAAGGACAGACCGGCCTGGCACACGAGAGCCGCACCTCACGAAACACATCACATCACTCATAAAGAAGACATCCCACACCGCACACTACATATATTCCACCCCCAAGACACCGGGGCATCTATTGACATAGCGGTTCTTTGGATGCGTCACTGTTGTCATTGTTGGGACAGAAAAAACAAAAACAAAAAAGTGGGCTTGTTCGGGACTTGAATAAGGGCCCATCTTAACGGGCAACACTAAATTTTGTTCAATCAGACGCAAATTAAATTAGAAAAAAAAAAAAAATCTATTAATACGAAGTCAAATTGAAAGAACCGAAAGTCCTCGATAAGATGGGCCTTTAAATTAAATTAGAAAAAAAAAAAAAAAAAGAAGTCAAATTGAAAGAGCCGAAAGTCCCCGTTAAGATGGGCCCTAACTTTATCGCAGTACATACGTATAGAGGGGGAAAAAAAGGAACGACCGAAAAAAAAGGACGAACATTTGCCGGCAGCACCGGTCACGGTTCGGATGTACATTCGCAGGGGGGGGCATTACAATTTTTTTGGCGTCCGACGACGCCAGATGTGGAAAAAAAAAACGGTAGTCTCGCAGCAGGTTTGGGAGTGCAGACATTGCCACACAATGAGGTGGGGTTGTGCGGCGTTCCCACACTTTCGCGGGCCAACAACTACAGTAGATAAATATCTCAGACTGCCGCCGAGGAGCCAGGACGGCCTTGAAGGGATACTATAGCGGTAAAGAAGCGCCACGATCTAGGGGATAAGACCCGGTATCCACAGCGAGAAACACCACAAGGAGTCGTCCGAAACACGCGAAGCCTCGTCCAACACCAACTCCAACTTCCCGAACGACACACAAAGCGAAGAACCATACTTGTCACACGGAGCGCAGCATGACCCTACTCATGCCCGTCGCGCCGCACGCACACACACGTACCAGGCACCCGTTAACGGCTGACAAGACCAACCCTGCACGCACAGCTCGGGCATCTCACGGTCTATCTACAGCAGACCGCCTAGATCCTGGTGTACTCTGCCGTTAGTAAGATATTTTGCAGAAATCTGCGCAGGACGGATCCAACCCAGGAAAAAAATACCTGCACTATAAATAGATCTTGCAGAACACACGGCTTCCACTCGGCAACAAAAGACCTACCGTACAAGACATCATTCAAGGGAGCCCGGAACAAAAAAAAATGTGAACCGTCACAGTTTTTTTTTTTCGCTCGACATCGGGGGGGGGGGGGGGTGTACTCGATAGGAGAGATGTACTCGATCTCATGCTTTGCCGTAGTCGTATGACCATAGACCCTCGCATCCCTACAATGCCGGGACGGAGCATGTCGGGTTTCCACCGACCAGGCAGACATTGCTTGCACCAAGCGCGAAGCGCCGTGAGGTGTCCGGCGAGTCGCATGAAGGGTGAGCTGCATCCTATTTCATACTAAGAACCGCTTGTGAGGCGGACTTGTATATGGATGACAGCTTCAATGAGCTAGTTTAATTTCCGGTGTGGCCACTTCGACAGCAATGGGAGTACTATGTGACTGCCTCTTGAGTGCCTTACCTTGAACACTACATGATACGATCAATTCCCTTGTGCAGAGTAAAGGTTCTTTACTTCGCACAAATGATCTAACTAGACGACCAGCTGTGGGCGACCGCCAAAAAAAAAAAAAAAAAAAAAAAAAAAAAACGGTACCCTGGATGTCTAGCTCACGTAGTGAGCGGCATGTTTTACAGTGTCGTTGCCAACCGACGCCAACCCAACCCACATATAATATATATAACAGGGGGACATCGGGGGGGGGGGATTCTTTACTAGAACCAAGCGAAAAAAAAAAATGAAGAAAAAAAAAAAAAAAAATCATCATCATGTGATCACAGCGGTTGCGACTTCTGGGGGTGTGGTGTGTCGTTTTCTCTTTATCGCGTACGCCCTTGCATCATCCTTACAGGTCAGGGAGGCTGTATGATCTACTGTATCTGCCCTGAAATATCAAGATCATGGAAGTGGGAAAGGACGATCTGTCTGATTCGTTCGGTGAGTGATACCCACTCTTCGGCGGAAATACGAGGACCGTTTAGACGATAATATAAAGATGGAGCGGTCCTCGTTTACTGCCGCTCAGAGTGGTGCTTCGCCGTCTGCTTGGCCGCTATACCAGATATTTATGATACCAGGGTATTATACACTATTACGGGGGACCATAGTTAATAGGACCTATGGTACACATAAAAACCTATATATTTACCTCTTTTTACGAACAATATTTGGTCCTATTTACTACGGTCCCCCGTAATAGCGGAAAGCCTGAGAGCGTAAGTGAAGCTATTAATATTACGGGGGGCCATAGTAAATAGGATCTGCGGTACAAAAAAAATATATACATGTTTCCCTATTTTTACTAACAATATTGGGTCCTATTTACTATGGGCCCCCGTAATAGCAACATTCGATGAAAATCGGCGAACACTGAGAATGCTGTGAAACCCTACGCGGGACAAAAATAAAGGCACATACCGGGCGGGGGGGGGGGGGGGGGGGGGAAGTCACACTGTGACCACGGCTTGTCCAGAAGATCGCTGAGGGTAAAGAACCTCCCTTGAATCAAGCTGGAAAGTGAAAGTGACGATCAACAAAAATATCCAGGTTTACACACGTGAAAAAATCATACCTGTATCCCAAAAAAGAGTCAACACGGGAGCGGACTTTACCTCGGTCGTCCTCCTGCCGACAGCGCATTCGGTGCGGCTAGAAAAAAAAAAAAAGGTCGACAGGTCTAACTGGCGTTGACTGCCGGTGCAGTTATTAAAACCGAACGCGAGTTTCTAACGCCGTAAATTATGCCTGGTACCGGTATATACGTATCGTAGCACTTTCGACAACACCCCCTCTCCGACGAATGCAAAAAAGCCGGCTATATCGACAACGGGGAGAACGTAAACGCCGAGCGATGCGTGCGTCCATGGAGAGATCTCGACGAGGTATTCTCCAAAAGCCATGACGTTTCGCTGTGTGTGCCCTATGTAGGCTCTTAAGCCCTCTAGGACTGCAGTCCCGTTTTGGGGACAGACCACTCTAATTCAAGACAGGTTGTCCCCGAATCGGGACCGCGGTTCTGAAAGGGTTAAGACATGCTTTGGAAAAAATCGGTTCCGAAATTCGTCCCAGGATGTGTGTCGTCTTCTCACCCGTGTGATACGCTTCAGATTTTTGTCTTCCTCACATAGTATACAGAATGTATATCCTGCGTGAGGCCGTATAAAACACCGCAGTACGCAGATCGATGTGTATCAACGCACAGCTTGGAAAGCTGAGTTTCGATGAAATTCTCGATCTCACAGCCGTTGTTGTTGTTGTTGTTGTTTTTTAAAATGTTTCAATACAGATATCTGCCGATCCCTTTCGAGCTACAGCAATTAGCTGAAGCCGGTGCTAAGACCGCAGACCCAGATTGATTATCACTCGTCTCAAAATAGAAGAACCGGTTGTATAATATTACTTCATCCAACAGTCTCTTATATTTTGGGATACAAGAATATAAGGACCAGTTACATACCGATATAATTATCGAGGGAAAAAGCCAAACAAAAAAAGGTGTACCTGTTCCATCTGAGCCAAAAAACAGGTACAAACTGAAACCAAGCAAAGAAACAACATGCCACGAGCGGTGTTTTTTATTGGCCATGAGCATGAGAAATCACAAACGTGTTTTGTATTTGGCGCCTGGCGGCAGTGAACGTGCGGCCTCCAAAATCTTAACAAGCATTGATGACCACTTCTATTATGTCACACAGGCATTCTTTGACTAGGAACCCCACGCCCCACGCCCCACGCCCCCTATTCTTGCTATTCTGCCCCTTCCTCTTTTTTCCTATCCGTGCGTACTCTCCAACTTCGCATCCTATCTCCCCCCCCTCTTTCTCCCACGACTGGTGAGGGTAAAGGCAGTACCACTACACACACCACGGGCTCTATACTCGGGGACCTGCGGGGGGTCACCAGGCTTTGTTTTAATCGCCACGTCGGGCGCGCCCAGAGTACCTCTTCGGCGCTCCCCCCCCCCCGTTGACAGTTTTGAAGCCTCGGCCAACCTTGAGGAACCGCTTGCTCAGCACGAAGTTACTTTGCCGTTCTAAAAACTGAGCCCACCTCGGCGCGGGGTGGGGCAGACGAATTGCCGTCAGTATCCATGGTGGTGTGTGTCCTATATGACTATAAATAGTGCCATGACCATACAAAACAACAGTACGTATATATATATCATACCAGGTACAACGTGGTATGCATCATAGGTGAACCAACATCGTACGCCTCGAACAAAAAAAAGAGAAAAAGCGAAATCAGCGTATGTATGTATGCACCAGAAACGTATGTATACGTACAGACATACAAGCAGTGTGTGTCCTCCGATTGGCTCAAAACTAGGCAAAAACAGTTACCTGGTAAAAGCTACTGTTTGTGGACAAAGTAGACAAATCCAGGTCTACCTGGCCCACTACAAGCCAGAAACAGGTACGACGTAAGCTTGACCAATGGCAGGGCGCCTGGCGTGTGTTTTACTTGATTTTAGTGTGTACCTGTTTTTGGTCCAAAATAGACCGGGTATACCTTTTTTTGGCTAAAACCACGTAATCTATCCAAACGCTCCATATGTTAGGGGACAGAGTGATAACACGTACCACACGATTCTCAAAGCTTCTCCAAATTAACCAACGCGCACAAGTTGAGGTCAGTTCGTTGCAAATATGCTGCTGCGTGAGTTCCTATTAATAGCAGCAGCTTACAATGTAACACTAGCGGTATCTTCCTAGGGAGCCAAGGGCAGGGAGGGGGGATAATCATTCGTTGCTTGCCTTCTTAGCCCTTTGATTATTGACCGCGCATCCCTTTCGAGACAGAGCACCGTTCCTACTCCTAATAGACACCTCCAACAATTGGGCTCTCACTACGTTCTTCCCATACAATTATATACATACGAAGCACGTGCCGTCTCACGATGATATCACGATTTTTTTTTTTTTTCCCCCCCGCCTGTTTTTCACGGCGTGTGCCGTCCATCGCCGAGCTCCTTACCATACACATGAGTAGTGGTCTCCCCGTATAGTGCCGGCTGAGTTGTGCCGGCCGCTCGCTACGTTTATAGTGCACTTGTGATCGCTTGGCAAATATGAGGCTAACCAGTGAGGCAGTGATCGGCGTAGTGCCGCTGCAATGCCGGCAAAGGTTGGACGGCGCGCACCGGCACAATAGAGCAGAGGGACCGGCGCGCGAGAAAACGCACCCCGTCAGGCGAGTTTCCAAGTTGGTCTTTTCCAACAACGAGGAGAGTGCACACGCCCACGTATAATGGCGATGCGTCCATTTTATGAAAACATCTCGACGAGAATTTTCTGAAGAAATCAATTTTCATAGCGTGTGCGCCCGCCTCCCCCCCCCCCCCCCCCCCCCCCCCCCCCCCCCCCCCCCCCCCCCTGATTGCAGAGAAAAAAAAAAAAAAAAAAAACGTCGCCGAAACTCACCGGAGCGGGTGTGCATTGTTGCGTGGTATACATGGCGGTAGGCGGGTCTCGACAACACTAATGTTTACTCGCTGTTGCACTGGACTTGCTATGCTAGTAGCGTGGGGGCACAGAAGAGCAGCCAGCACACCAGGAAGCACTACTAAGGCTGCACGCAGCAGTTTCTGGCAGCCGTTTTACGCTGGGCACAGACACAACTCCACAACAGAGCAGAAAAACCCTGGCTGTGATCGCGTATCAACGAACCCTTTTGTGCGTCTTGATTAACTTGATGAACTTGATTAGCTATAGCATATATATACCGACCAAGGCAACGACGCGTGCCCGTGCGTTTCTATCAAAAAAAAATTCAGCAGGAAGAGCTTGCAGCAGAATGCACAAGTATCGCCATGTCGCGCGCGCTACATAGACGTACAGCTCTTTCCACAGCGTTCGGAAACAAAACCCCCTATTCCAGCAGCCGGGGCTGCTTCGTGCATACAGCCAAACGCCGTAATCGTAGTGTACGAAGTGTTTCGACATTTCCCCCCTGCGAATTCCCACAGCGGTTATTAATATTAAAAGTAGCTACCATGGCTATCTGTCACTGGCCGGGAATACAACCTCCGTTTGATGTTTACAGCGAAGCATAAACGTGGACTATATTCCCGGGCAGTGTGGTATGTATAGCTCTAGACGCACGTCACGTACGACGTACATCTAAATAGCATGCATGAACCCTTTCACGACTATCCGGTAGAAAGCTTGTCCCACACTACTTCCAAGTACTTTTCGCCCAGCAAACGTGACAGGTTTCGCTTCCAACCAAAAAGGGGTTGCTTTCTTAGCTAAAAAGAAACGCAGAAGACTACATTCTGAAACAAACTTGTCGTCGAAAAAGTGAGTACAGCTTATGGGTACCGCACATTTCACCGAAATTACGAGGTGACATAACTGATCAGAAAGAACCACATATGGTAGGAAAAACATAAGGGAACATGTAGCATTGAGGTCCATCGTGAGTTCTGCTCACTAACCCCCCTTGTACTGGTAGTAAGCGACATGCCCATACCCGACCCTCTTACGTAGCCCCAAACATACAGAACATGACGTGTTTCGTCTTCGAACCAACCTCGCAGCATCGTAGAACAACCCCTGGGAACCGACGGCCACCCACCATTCTGGAACCCGGCCCGCCGAATTAATAATCCGGGTTTGCCACTACCCTCCCTCTGCTGAATAGGGTATAGGCTCCTTGTGCCTTTTCGTGTCCGCGGGCTGGAGCATAGCGACGACCCATACACCCGCGACGTGCCATCGGCAGTGCGGACGAGGAGCTTTTCTACGTTTTTCGCGGGCTTTAGTCGGAGTAGCTGCTGTACCGCACGTCTCGCACTTCCGGGGGTACAGATGATACATGCCCATGTATCATACCATCTGTGTAACGTATATATATACATCCAGTAACTATTAATAACGTGTTTCCAGGTATGTATTGGAGTGAAGGTAAGAGATCTGACTATCACTTTAGGGCTCCATCCGGATTCGGGACTCATCTATACGTACGTATGGTACCACATACAGCAGTAGCAGTAGTACGGGTGTACAAGGAGCGGCGCCTGTAAAAAAAAATCCCACTTGGGGTGTTTGTACGAGTATTCATTCAAGACTCGCTAAAAAAAACAAGAAAATATCTTACACACTTTGTCAAATTTTATGCATACATACATACATACATACGTGTGCCTTCTTGTGGCCTCGGGCTGGAGTTCAGTAACGAAAAGTTTGCGTGCGCGAGGAGGGGGGGGTACGTATGTCGTATTGGGCGGTTGCGGCTACCGCTGTACCATAACAAGCGCGTGCATCACAATAGACGATACTCTAAAGCTCTAAAGGCACAGCAGCACCAGATGACACACAGCAACAGGAGACGTGGATATTACGCACCATTCAACTCCTGAGTACCAGTAGATGACGGCATCATAAAGTACCAGGTGCCGGAAAAGGGAAATAAGGCGTTTCTTATGTATTCGGATTGACTATATATAAGGACTTGTTTCTTTTGTAGAGGAACTACCGCAGAATGGGGCCTCCAGCCGCCCAGAAGACTCCCCCCGCCCAGCGTTCTATTTGTTGTCTTGGTTCTGCTTGTGGTGTCCAACGCGCCATGCCGGTGCGAAGAAAGTACGGACCACCCTGACCGCTAGGAAATCACGGCATCACCCCCAGAAAAAACTACTGCTGCTGCTGCATTAGTAGTAGCCTACGCTGCCTGAAATATATATGTGTACCAATTATACTTGTACGAACAAGCTCCTCCACACAACGCTGCTGTCTGCGCTCGTTTGTGGGACATCGGTATTACGGGGGACCATAGTAAATAGGACCAAATATTGTTAGTAAAAATAGGTAAGTATATAGGTTTTTATGCATACCATAGGTCCTACTAACTATGGACCCCCGTAATAGACTCTTACTCTTCTCTCAGACAAAATTACGGGTTGGTCGTACAAAATTTACGAGTTTGTTTGTCGTACGCAGTGTGGTCCGTGGTGTCGACAATGAAAAACATTGAGAAAAAAAAACAAAAAACATTTTTTTCAACCCTTTTTTTTTCTTTTCACAAAAACACAGCAACAGGCAGTACACTATTTGTACCAGGTACAAGTGTCAAGTGTAACTGCTATGGTATCACCGGCAAGACACAGGACTCGTGGCCCAGAGGATGGATTTATTGCTCTGAGTCCTGGCGCATGGGAATGTCTCATCAGGGTATTAACAGTACGAGTATTGTCCCCGTGACTGTCTCCTGACACTTGGTACTCGTTACGTTAAGTTCGTACCAAAGACGACGGTATCAAATATGGTATCAACAATTATAATAAACAGGATCGCGGGTCACGATGGATTTCTTCTTAGAGCAGTAGCACCCCTACTGCATCTGAATTTCTTGTTGCCCTGTGTATTGCCAGCCCGGCTCTCTTGGCTGCGGTATCCCGGCTTCTTGTTAGAGATTCAGCACCAATATACGTGCATGCGAAAAGGCACCCTGCGGCGCAGGTACTTGATACCTTACTTCGAGGAAGTAAATAACGGTACAATACCTACGACGTGAGGCCCACCATCCAAAAATGCTAGCATGGGGTTGAGTCTCAAAGCCTCACTTTGTTCGCACGCCCCCCGATGTTTACCAGGTATATCTAGTCTAATTTCAAGTAGCTTGTCCCCAAGCCGTGGGTGCAATTCTAGAGAGGGGCAAAACGGGACATTTATTTTATGCAGGGCTCTCGTCGAACTACAGTAGTAGGGCGGCTGGCGATTTTAGGGGCAGAGGACACGATATCCGGTTGAAAGATTTTTGGAAACGAAAAAAAAGAAAAGCAACGGCCAAGGACCTCCACACTGTGGGAGGGGCTCCAGGGGGTTGTATACAGCAGTAGTAGTCCGCATTTCTTATTGCAATCGGCGTTTTCCGCGGCGACCTCGTCTCTTATCTAGTGTAGACATCTATCGCCGGCGTGTTTATTGTACGATTCCTACGATTTTCTACCTTGTTGGCCAGTGTGTGCTGCATTTCTTACGCCGAATTCCTTACAGCAGTTTTCGTAAATAGGCCGAGGTTCAACTCTTCACTACTATTGTGCTTTTATTATTACGGGGGTACATAGTTAATAGGACCTATGGTATACATGAAAACCTATATATTTACCGATTTTTACTAAAAAAAATGGTCCCGTTAACTATGGACCCCCGTAATAATAGTACTGCACTGCGCACAAAGACGAATCTGTCTCTATTTTCAAGTAAATTGTCCCCAAAAACGGAAGTGCAGTCCTAAACTACCGCAGTCTCGTTGTGGGGACAGACTATTACGGGGGTCCATAGTTAATAGGACCTATGGTATACGTAAAAACCTATATACTTGACTATTTTTACTAACAATATTTCGTCCTATTTACTATGGTCCCCTGTAATAATTACAATTTGAGTGGTTTGTCCAAAAAACGGGACTGTGATCCTAATTTTTTTGGGACGGACTACTTATAATTTGAGTAGTTTGTCTCCAAAACGGGACCGCTTGTGATCTCTCGAGAGTTTTGCGGACAGACTACTTAAAATTAGAGTGGTTTGCCCCCAAAACCGGATTGCACTGCTAGAGGGGCTAACTGCTGTACAAGCGTATCCCGTACGCGAACGCTCAAGATCTTGGTCGAGATGCATGTCTCCTACAGGCGAGCGAGGCAGCGCGCGGGGCAACAACCGGCACGTTCAGTTTCAGCGCATGAAAACAACACAACACACACAGGCACCACTTGCACCTGCTTTTACATGCACCGCTCAGACCAGCGCAGGAGACATAAAACGCCCATATCTACATACCAGCCATTCATATAAACGTAACCGTTACCGTTTGTTCTACTATACCACTGCCGTCGTTGGGTACGGAGAAGTGAGTGATGGCTTGCTGTGAAGACAGCAACAACAGCAACAACGGAGAGCGGTACATGGTAAACAGTAACCGTGTACCTGGTCTGTGACTAGTAATAATACGTTGCCGCTGTTGTTCGCATTTATCCAGGACGCGTACGTACCAACATGCATGTGGTGTGTGTCCTTTACATTCAACCGTCCTCTCTGCCCGTCGACATCAGGCACACCCAGCATGGTAGACTATGCATACGATACCAGGTGCCTGGTATGGCACACCCAGCATGTTAGCAGTACAGTCAGTAGACTATACCTGTATGTATTAATAGTATGTACCAGGTATCATAGAGCAGTTACATTGCTGCATCTCTCCCCAGGAGGAGCACGTGCGTGCACACTAAAGTACACAGGCACCGGTATATCTATAGCATACGAGCACACCAGGTATTTGCAGACGCTAAAAACCAAGGATTTTCGCGGGTCAGGTCAAACCTAGCGGGTCGGGTCGGGTCGGGTCTGACCCGACCCAACCCGCGAGATTTTGAAAGCCTCTTGACCCGACCCGCGAGATGTTAAAAGTTGTTGACCCGATCCGACCCGACCCGACCCGTGAGATTTGAAAATCTCCTGACCGGACCCGACCCGACCCGCGAGATTTCGAAACCTCCTGACCCCACCCGACCCGACCCGCCACCTTCGAATTGACTCGTGAGACACGGGTTTCATGCGGGTTGGGTCGCCTTGACCCGCGAGACTATTTATCTTGACCCGCAAGTCCGACCTGCGGATCCGGCCCGTGGGTCGACACTTCAAAAACAATTTAATATTCATTGTTGTGCCCACAAGCGATATGTGGCCTGGCTGTAGTGGGTATTAATGGATGCGGGCATGTGTACATGGATATTGCAGTGCTTTACTGTTTGAATAAGATGCCAAAGGAGCATTATTGAGTATTTGTACGAGATAAGCCTTTGGGTAAGAGAACGGGAAGTGTTTTGAGTGTCGGATCCGCGAGCCGAATGCGCGGGTCCGACCCGCGGGTCAGCAGAAAAGAACTCGCGGGTCACGCTGGCCCGACCCGCGAGTGACCCGTTTCTCGCGGGTCATGACCTGACCCGACCCGTGAGCTTTTCATCACCTCTTGACCCGACCCGACCCGACCCGACCCGTGAGATTTGAAAAACTCTTGACCCGACCCGACCTGACCCGTTAGATTTGAAAAACTCTTGACCCGACCTGACCCGACCCGCGAAATTAGAAAACCTCTTGACCCGACCCGACCCAATCCGTGAGATTTTGAACACTTCCTGACCCGACCCGACCCGTGACATTTTGAACACCCCGTGACCCAGCCCGCGGGTCGGGTCATGACCCGCGAAAAGCCCTGCTAAAAACCTACCAGGGTAGGTCAAAATGCGTGCTTGCTGCACACCTGGGCCATCTTCGCCGCGGCGCGAACAAAAAAAACGGCACTGTCAGCTCAGCGATGCCCACCCGTACGGAGTGTATACCTGGCACCCGGCATACCACTTACCTGGTACAAAGTAGGTACTGCTGTACTGCTGTCGTTGGGTATGTATGTACTGTACGTGCAGAGTAAAACAAGATATGACAAACTTTATTGATAGTTAATATTAATAGTCAGTGCGAAGAGCCAAACAGCAGCAACAACAGCAACCACAAGAGCGCGTACCAGCTACCAGCGGGTAATGCTGGACCAGGTACACCTGATACTACTTTGCGCAAGAATTTCATACGCGGCTGTACCTGGTATACGCTGTAGGATTACCAGGCCATACACTGCGGCAGTACACAGGTCGGCATAGACCACCCACTGGTGCCGTACACCATACCTCCTCCACCAGGAGGCAGGTGCACGTGCATCGGTACTGCCTTTGACTGCTGTGTACTGGCTCGTGCCTGACAGCAGCAGTACGAGTATATCCCACCTGTTTGCGCAGCTCAACCGATTGTTCCACTTGGCGTTCGAGTGCCTCCTGGACCATATTCACCCGCACGATCAGCTGCTCCTTTTCCCTCAACAGCTCCCGCCGCTCCGAGTCCACCCGCTTCAACTCGTCCGCCAGCCGGAACATGTTGGCCTCCGTCTCCTTCAGGCTCTTTTGCTGTGTCGGAAAGATGGTAGGTTTGGTGTCACAGCAGTGGTGTTACAGCAAGCCGTCTGCAGGTAAACCAAACCACCGTACAGCAGTACGACGAGCTACTACATACCTGCAGTTAGTTCGTATGGTTTGTGG
The DNA here is from genome assembly GCA_031763025.1 of Macrocystis pyrifera. Classification (NCBI taxonomy): domain Eukaryota; class Phaeophyceae; order Laminariales; family Laminariaceae; genus Macrocystis; species Macrocystis pyrifera. The sequence goes on from JASSKH010000028.1 coordinate 8,614,295, forward strand.
AGATTCTCGCGGTATTATACTGCTACGTACGAGTACGAACTGCTGTACCAGTATGTATTCTATCATACAAAATGTGTCACCAGCTCAGAGGGGAATGCAAGTCTACTGCTAGCTCCACTATAATAACAAATTCCGCTTATGATACGTACCGCCGTACAACCAGCTGGGTTTGTTGATTAAATGCTGCTGTTTGCTCTGTATGTAGTCTCTATCAGCGACACAGCAGCGCACAGATCCAGGACAGACGGTGTTTGTTTCGTCAAACACCATACCGTTACTGCCGTACGCGAGTCATTCCTCGTTCAAGCCTACAACAGTAGCAGCACAACAAGACGTTTTTTATGAAGGGCAAGGCGGTTGTTTCCAGCTGGCTGTTTCCAACGGGCGTTTTGGTGTACCATAGTGGGCAGTTGTGTTGTAGTCGTACATGCAATCCCACGAGGTGACGGTGGGGTGGGAATCGCTCTGAATTTCATCGTAGGACACAAGAAAAGGAACGAGAAGCTTTGGAGTAGAAAGCTTTCGATACTGCTGTGGCTACGCGCCTGAGCCAACGCGCTCGCCACCCGGTCGCAAAAACGCAAGTGCATCCTCTCTACCCTGCGGGTAGCCTCGGTCGACGCGAAGGTAAACAAGCGAGTCATGCGTGCAGTACATATTTTACAGCAGTGTACCGCACAGCAGTAGTACGCAACATGTGACGGCAATCAGAGACAAGCAAACCCTGTCCCTTTCATCGTGACGGCATGCACGAAGACAAGCACGCAGACCCGCACGCACGTTCTTCTCCAGCTCCTCATCCTTCTCCATGACCACTTCCACGAGCTCAGCCCCATTGGTACCTCCCGCCAAAAACGTTAGTTTTTCCTCTAGATGCTGGATCTGTAGTTTCAGCTCAAACACCACCGATTCCGACATGGCTCCACTGTGCTTCTGTTGCTCCCCAGGGCCAGCAAGATAAGACCAGATGCGCGCTCGCTGCACCGCGAGAGTGGAGCCTTTCCCAAGCCAATCCCAACGGCCGGGGCGAAATTGACCAATTCAGCATAGAGAAAACGCCTTCGGGAGTTTCGGAACACCAGATTTTTCAGAAAAACGAAATTGAAAAATAATAAAATAATCTCGTGTCTGGTGCCCAAAAGCAAAAACCAAGAAATCAAAATACCACGCACAAAGGACTCGGATTACTAAAACGTGACATCAGCGTCGCGGAGGACGTATCTTTGGAACCTGCTGCTGCAATGCACGCGCACATAAGGCAGTAAGTATACTGCGACACCTTGTAGGTGCCAGGCATGTTTTCAGTACCATATTTTAACGTCGAGAACAATGCTCATATTATGATATGTGATAATAAGATACTAAAACTGTATGCACCTGCTGTGTGACGATGAGTTTTTTTCGTTTCCAGTTAAAAATCATTCGTTCATCTGTCATTTGGTTCGTTCGTTGTTCGTATTTCCGTCGCACGTCTACTCTATTCGTCCTGGAATACGATCTCTCCTGAGGGGAACGAACGCCAGCGGAAGCGTGAGAAGACGCTGCTGATGTTCCTGCTGGTGCGGCTGCTGCTGGACAAAACAACAGCATTTTTTCTTTTTTCCAAAGGTCGGCAAGCCGTGGTCAGACCAGGCGGGGACAACGGCTTCCTCATCCCTATGGAAAAAGCCCTCCGAATCGTCCACGCTGTGACCGGTTGGGTGTCCCGTCGGCAATTTATTTTCAAAAATCACGAAAACCTATTGTCAACTATACCTGGCATTATGGCTTATGATAGTCCCACAAGAACCGGACCCTTGGACCAGCGGTAGCCTACTGCTGCTGCTCCCCCCTCTCTGCCTTCAAGATATTCAAGATTTTATACCGGATACATAATAGAGGCCGGCAAGTAACGTTGCATCAAGAAACGAAATTTTGTCGTACTTTAGTTTTTGGGGCACCTGTCGAGCGGCTTTTATACTCGTCGTGGTAGTCGAACGCAGAGGCACACCAAAGCCAAAACCAAAAAAAAAAAACCCTCACCGGCTCGTTGTTCTGCAGCCACGACGCCATCGTTGCGCTCATCCTCCGATCGGTCCTCCCAGCGCGAGGTATGGTCATTCATATATCTCCCGGCCGGAATATTCTACCTTACCCCTCGTGGTCGGACACATCTATCATCACCATTGACGGCCATCAACACATCATCACACCCACCCACCCACGGCATCAGGGCGGGTTGGTTGGTATTTCGACGTTGCATCGTTCCTTCAAAAAAGAAATCCTACGTGTTGTGTGGTCCGAAATCTTAATCTTTGGGCATTTGACATCCCACCGGCATTTTTTGGCATCTCCGTTTGTTACCGGATCTCTCTCTCCTTTTTATCTTCGCCCCTGTCTCGCATCCTGGCCCTGCGTCCCGCACTTCTTGCCGAGAGACACGAAGCGACAGTTCACGTCTGTCTGGCATTCACCCATGGTCCTTGGCAGGGCAAGCTACGTACCACTACTACTACTACTGCTGCTGTAGAGGCATCGACGCACGAGTCGCCAGCTTCTCTCTGGATGCAGACTGCCGGCATGGAGCGGGTGAGAGAAACGAGAAACGAGGATATTGATATACTGGTACTGCTGCTGCTGCTGCTGCTGACTGCTTCTGTCTGTTGTATACGTAGTACCTGCTACACACTACTCGTCTGTACAGCAGTATGATACAACATGCAGAGAAACGAGCTACGCAGCAGCGGCACGAGAGAAGCACCCCCACAAAACAGTAGCACTGCTGCTGCTGCTGCTGCTGTAATTTACGATGATTCCGGACGCTCCCCGCCATGGTGTGCCGCCCGATCTGAGCGAGTATGTCCGTCGTCGCTAGTACTGCTGCCGTGTGTGGTAGACGTTGGAAAATCCACTACCTAGGGGAGAGTCTAACGTACGCAACTGAGTACGTACAGCCGTGTGTATGCTGTTTTGGTTGTCGCTTTATTTGTATGGGAAATGATCGACGCCTGCCTGTTGAGTCGTGCCGCGTACATCCGTGCGATTCTGCACGTTGAACAAAAGTTGGGACGAATGGTCTGTGTACTTGTGTACTGCTGTACCTGCTGTACTGCAGTGCTGCTGCTGCTGTGTACGCACGAGGAAACATACATAAATACCTGGTGCCCTCCGTGCTCATGGCCATCATGCTTTCATGCGCTTTTTTTGCTGTGAATTATGTAAACCTTGGGCATGTTTCAAATGATTATCCTGCTATTTTCATCCATTCCATTTCGTTTTGGTCCGGGTCCGAGGGAGGGGGCAGCCATCTGTTGTGCAATCAGTAAGTACGTGCGATCTGGGCGAGATTTGAGTCCAAACGACCGAACTCTTGATATTTGTCGATTGATTTGTCGAACCAATATTACCATTGATTTTCGACCCCCAGGGTCACAGACAGGTCGAGTAAGCCTTCGCGCCTCCACTAAAATATTATTTCCAGGTAATAGTTTACTCTGCAGTATACTGGTATGGTATAGATGCATGGATAGTTGCCGTGTTTAGTACTCTATATACGCTGTATACGGAACGCACATCATGATAGATAATGCCGTGCCTGCTAACATGTATTAAACCTCAGCCTATTGTTGTGTCGGGCAAGAAGCAAGCCAGCACACAACGAACCGACCACGGTTTGAAGGACCCTTTCGCTTCCGGTTTCGGTTCTTGCGCCCATACTAACGCCCCCCCCCCCCCCCCGCCCGCCCTCCCCTCGCCGTCGCCCCCCCGACCCACCCCCATCATCATCTTTAATATTAGGCACGAGAGCGGCTCCGAGACGCGACGACGGTCTTCGCTGCTGCCGAGGCTACTTACTGGGAACAACGTCAAGGCAACGGCGAGGTATGCAATGGGCACGTTGCCATGGCACCATTAATAATTAGCCGCATTAACATAACCAGAAGGTCTCAGTGCGGGCACACGATATGACGAGTATATGTAAGTCCAGTGATTGAGCATGGTGATTTATGCACCAGGTACCGCAAGTCTCGACTTTCGACTATTTTGCTATCACTACGACAAGCAGTAGTACAATGCACTATAATACTACAGGCCCTTTCATAAGAATGATCCCCACTATTTTTGTGTACGTGCAAGAAACCCATCATGGGTAGTCTGAGATTTCCGGGGAATAAGAAATCGGGGGGCAGATATTTATACCAAAGTTAGTGTGGAAGGCACCCGTTCTCAGACAGGAAATCTAGCCAGGGCCGGCCTCCCGGTTTCTTAGTATATAGAGGGTGGTTACTCCGTAGTCTTTGATGGCCTCTGCTCGTCCCCGTCGTTAATAATACCACTCTCATTTACCAGGTACAAGCAGCACATACTACAATTTACCAGGCGAGGGAGCTATTACGGGGGACCATAGTTAATAGGACCTATGGTAAACATTAAAACCTATATACTTACCTATTTACTATGATCCCCCGTGATATTAAATAGTTGGTACCATGGAGTCTATCGTCAGATATATGCCCTCGGGCGCACTGCTTCGGATTGGTGTATGTGTTGTGTCATTTGTGTCTGGGAGGGGAAATTTCCGGAGCTTGTTGGGACTCGTATACACGTATGTTGTGATGTTTCCCTGGAAAGCTTGCAAACACGAGTGGGTGAGTTGACTGCGCGGGACTTGCTTGGTAGGCGAAAAAGACTGGAAGGGGTTGTATATTGTACCAGGTATATACATACGTGTGAGTCCCAGGCATTCCTTACCCCAACACGTTCCTGTATCACTGCATCGTACTGGTATGTCATAGATACTTTTTTCTTTTTTTTTTCCACTCATGCTTTGTTTCCCCTCAAAAAGTCGAAAGCCCTTCCTATACCGTCTGTAGCTCTCTGGCTACCGGCACTTTCGCGCTTCTCGTGTGTGATCCGCCTCCGACGAGGGCCGGAGAAGTAAGCGAAGGGTCGTTGAAACATGCCGGCGCTTCCTTCTACCGATGACCTTTTTGCGAGCCTGGCTGATGGAGGGGCCGTTGTTTATCTTGGAAGGACATGTGCCATACATACGCTACACTATACAGCAGTACCTGGGACCACATCGTATTCCAATATTGAGTTAATGTCACGCAACACAGAGGGGCGGGGGGTGGGGGGGTGGGGGGCGTGATCATCACCTATATACCTGCACAAATCATATTACCACGCACGGTAAGAAGAGAATGTTGCATGCTGTGCACTTGAGACTGCAGAGGGAAACATTGGCGATAAACATGACGGTTTATTACAGCCACGTGCAGCCACTGCTTGGCTGGGAGATGATACGAGTTGGCGGCCGAGTTACCATGCAACGAGTCGTACGGTATGGACGCAAAATGATTCTCCCCGTGCTGCTAGGCGCTCGAGCTGCTCGTGGACGCGGCCGACAACACCACGGCCATCATCCGTTGAGTCGCATACATATTCTCGACACCCAAGGGGTAAAAAATATATATACCGGTATGTATGTAGAGGTACGAGTAGGTGAGATAAGAACGAAAAATCGCTGCCCAACAGACTGAAACTATACCAATTAGTGCAAAACAGTAGTAATACTTCGAGGAAGCAGTCTACGCTTATCTGTAGAATACGCTTTCGTTACTGTGTAGAGTCTGCGCGTATGGTTAGTTTTAAGTGTTCCTATCTGTGCATACCCGCCAGGCTGACCGAACGCTCCTAGTGTTCTATGAAACGTTTTCGACTTATTTATATTTTTTAGCACCTATCTAATATATCGGTGTCCCCGGCGGGTTGTTTTGGCGGTTTACGGCACCGCGGGGTGAGTGGTGTGTGCGTCGTGTGTGTGTAGGTGTGTGTGGCTTCGGCCGGAAACGTTTTTTTTTTTCGTCCGAAGTCAACCATCATGCGTGTAGGATGTCTGGTTACGTCGGTGTTGGCTTTCATTTGTACCGCACGTACGACGTCTGTATACAAGCAGCGCCTGTACTACAGCAGTAGCGTCGTCGTAGTAGTATACTAGTAGTTACGGGGGTCTATAGTTAACAGGACCTATGGCATACATAAAAACCTATATATTTACCTATTTTTACTAACAATATTTGGTCCTGTTAACTATGGACCCTCGTAATAGTAGCAGTAGTGATAGTTCAGTGAGTAATAGTAGTATTAATAGTGGTAGTGCTGTTAGTAATGGTAGTAGTACAGTAAGTAATAATAGTATAATAGTACAGTTAGTATTAGTAGTACTACAGTGAGTAATAGTATAATAGTATTAATAGTAACTGCCGCCCTCTCAGGAGGAGGCGCGGTTAGGTTACATTTTTTTTTTTCGAGTAGAAATATGGTACCAAGTAAGTTCCAGGTAGGTTCCATCGGTAAAGGTCATAAAAGCAAGCACAGAAGAACGAACGAAGAACGGCGCCCGATGTACGATAGCAGCGCTTTGCTGCGAATGTCCACGAGGGATCGACGACGAAGCTCACGCTGCACATTGTCGGATGGTAGTTTTCGAGCGGGTACCACACAAAAACCACCGAGTGTCTACCTGGTGCAGCTTTATTAACATCGAAAATGACATCACACTTCATGAAGAAGCACAATATTACCAGTACAATAATGACAACCTGATGGACAATTTACGTACCGTATGTACGTTCACGTTTATTTCGTTCACATACATAATATATGTATCGTGTTACCCGCGGGTGAGCGTGTATTCCCAAATGTGTAGTTGGCCCGGTTGGCACCGCCGGTAGCACCACTGTGCCTGTCTTGCCTTCCGTTTGTTGTTGTTGTTGTTGTTGTTGTTGGCATCGATACATGTGGCAAACCGAAATCCTCGACGACGAAAGAACAGAAAGACAGCACAGAAAAAAAAAAAAGAAGAAAACGGACCTAAAGCGTCTTTTTTGTTTGTTAGTTAAACCAGACCGTCCTTCTCGCACTCGTGTCTGCGCTCACGAGGCGTACTTGGCTATAATATACCAGGTATGGCCTCTAAAAGAGCCGCCGCCCTGTTCTCTACTTCGTTTCAATTCAAGTAATACACATCGACCGACGGCCATTGTTAGCTGCTCGTTGCAGACAGGCAGGCAGACTCCCTCCACGAACCATCGCCTCCTTTACTGCGTACGGCTCTTTTTCCTTTCAACGTGTATCCTTCATACTACTGACAAACTTATCCTACACTAAATCCAAGCGGCTTGTCCGCCAAAACATGATGAAAAAAAATACCCCCACACTACGTACGGAGCTCCAAAGTAAGTTTTGTCCCACACAACAAACGTGGTGCAAAAATGATCCTACACTAACTCCAATTATGTTTGTTTGTCCCCCACGAATGTCGCAAAAAAATGATCCCACAATACCTCCCAAGTAAGTTTGTTCCACACAATACGTGGCGAAAAAAAAGGGTCTCATACTTGACCCCAAGTACCTTGTCCCGTCTAAACGTGGGCGCTGTTGTTCCGAAGGGGTTGCCTGCTACTTTTATCACATTCGACTCGACGCGCTACTTCTCGCCCCCTTTCCCGGCCTCGACCGGTCGGTGTTGTGTTTTTGTTTTTTGCCGAAATTATGTTATTACCAGGTTGAAGGGGATTTTTCGCAATACATGGGGCAGCTGCAGGACAAAAAGCACGCCCTGACGGGGGAGGTCCTGAAGTACCTCGGCCTTCAGTGGGTGGCTCCCTCTGCCATTCCGAGGTGAGAGCTTGTTGTTCAACCTGGGGTGGGGGTTGTGTTGTTCGGACATTTCGACGCGAGAGGAGCAGACATCATTTTTTTTGTCTTGACCGGCCGGCGGCTATTAAAAATGTACGCCGAGGGAGTCACCGGGCCGACACTATATAAACCACGTTTCTACGAGTGAGTATAGGTCGCGGAGAAGAGCACGTTATATGTACTAATCTCGACACCACCAGGTGCCAGGTATATAAAAGGAACACATCGAGCATGTTTTTGGCGGCGATTTTTCTTGTGCGAGTACGGCCAATTCCGTACCCGTCCTTGGCCTTCGGCACTCGCTTCGGGCCTGGGCGGCCGTACGCATCCTGAGCGTGTGTCGGCGTATACACGCGTGCGTGATGCGCGGTGCTTGCGTCCGTCCGTCTGTCCGTCCGTCCGTGCGTGCATGCCTGCGTTTGTGCTTGTATCTGCGCGGACACAAAACACCTTTTCTTCATTTTTGAGCCGTTTACGCTGCCACGACCAGCAGTTCAGTCGCAGCATTCGACAACCGATTGGGTGTGGACTGTTGTTTCGGTTTCGTTTTTTTTTTTTTTCTTCCCCCTTCTGGTGGTGACCCCTCCCGCCGCCGCCGCCGCCGCCGCCGCCGCCCCCCCGTTGCCTTGTTCTTGTTCTTGCTCTTGTTGTCCGGCGTCTATCTCTACCTCTACTCATGTATAGCCGCTCTGGCGAGTCCGTCGAGTCGTCCCCCCAAACCAACGGCCTGCACGCGCCGCCACACGGCGCGGAGGTTGGTCCCCACGAGCAAGGGCGTCCAAGCGTGAAACCAGACGGGGCGTGGCCGGCCGGTGAAGAGTTGCAACTTCCGAGGAATCGACCAGGTTTTGAAGACCAGGTAAAACACAAAATCATGCAAACGTGTACTGTATGGATACCACTGGACTGGACATTAGGAAAGTGCACGCTTGCACAATAACGATGGCAAGCGACGGCGCGCGCTGTCGAGCCCGAGTGATGCTGCTTGCGTTGGACGGGCTCCCGTGAATGGAGTGTACGCTTCGTTCAATGCCGTGGCGGCGGCGGTAGGAGCAGCGACGGGGGTGTCTATCGATTTTTTTGAGACAGGTAGTTGCACGACTAGCGCGTTCATGTAACGGACACAACGTACCCGTTGATGATGGGTGCTTTTTTTCTGGCGTGCAGTATTGCGCGTGATTGATATACTCTCTGTCGCGAGGTGTTTCCCTAAAAGCAGCGAACATTGCATTCCACTGCTGCGCAAGGAAACGAGGGTTGGAGCGTATCGCACCGTCGGGGGCGTAAGACGGAAGGCGGCGAAAAAAACAACACACGAAAAAAACTTTCGGTATAGTCGCTACCCTAGCACGAAAGAACACTTGCCCGCCGACGCAACTGCTGCACTCTTCGTCGTGTGCACGATTCATCTTTGGACTTGATTGAAATGTGCATCTAAAGGCCGGTCTTCTTCTGTGTCTCTTCATGTGGGCGCGCCGAACAGTTGAAGGCGGCGGCGCGTTTATTAGGCGCCACGCCAAGAACCGTCGGTGATGCCAGCCTTGACAGAAACGAATAAAGCTGGCAGCAGCACAAGGTACTTCACATAATGAGCGGTATCCCACACCACTCCAACCCGCCCTCGTTTCCAGTCGCGGATACGCTGCCGCAACTCTCCCAATGCAAACCGAGCTCGTCGCAAGACACTAACCAACCGCTTGCGAGAGAGGCCAACTCGCCCTGCCCCCCTTTCCAACCCTCTGCCCTCCTCCTCGCTCCCCGTCCCTTGTTCCCCACCGCTACGAGACTAGGCTTCTACACTGCGAGGAGGAAATCGATGCAACTTGCAGCTCGAGGACGTGCACCTCCCCGCCCCATACGACGGAAGTACGGAATGGGACCACCGCGAGACCGCCGGGAACATCGCGCCGTCGACCCCCACTCCCGGCGGCAACGGCGGTGGCTGCACCACATCAAGCCAGGACGCTCTTACTGCGGGGCGCGTGCGAGGTGGCGGCGGCGGCGGTTTGGGTGACGACGACGCCAGTTTCTCGTGGAGACAGCCCTGCAAGCCGCTGCAACAGCACCACCACCGAGACCTCCCTCCCGCAGAGATTATGACGCCGCCGTGGGTGGTTCCTCCTAGGGTGGAAGACGCGGGTAACCCGGACGGCACCGGGGCCGGCGGCGGAATGCGCGAGCCGAGGCCACCTTCCCCGATTTCAGCGCTGCCCGCGGTCTTGGTCGAGTCTGGGCCGCCCACAGTCGTGACCGCTTTCACCCCCATCAGGCCGACGGTAGCAATGTCGCGCAGGCAGCTGCGCCCATGGACGACAGGGGGGCCGGCACAGGTTTGCGACTGGTTCCCTCGTTTGTCGTCTCCGAAGACGTGTCCTCCAGGCGCGTCTCGTCCACCTCTCTTGGGCGGGAGCCCAGCTTCACAACCAACACCGCCGCTAGCAGTCCCGGCTCCCCCGCCTTCGACTCGGACCACGTCATGATGAATCAGCATTCTCGCGGGTGGGGTGGCGGGCACATTAACACCGGCGATGATGCTGCCGGGAACGCGGCCGATCGCGTGGTGGTCCTTCGGGATGGGGTTCCGTCCACGACGACTACGTCGAGGGCGATGGTCGGGGCGAAGAGGTCCTGGGGGATGGACGGGGGGGCATCTTCGGAAGGCGTAGACAGCGGCGGTGGCGGCGGCGGACGTTCTTCTGTGAGAAGGCACAGCGTCGACCCCGTCGCCGCCGGCACCACCGCGGCAGGTGGACTCTCTTCATCCCGCAAGCTCCAGAGGCTGGACAGAAGGTACGCAACTGCTGCAGCGCTTCAACCTGTAAGCTAGAGAGATGGTTGCACTACTGCTATACATGTTCCCTCTGTGTATGATACGTGTATGATACGTAGTGGAGCGGTGTGTTGTACTGTATAGACCGGCCCTCTGGCCTGGTGTGATTGGTTGTATGGGGGGGGGGGGGTGCTTTAACATTTACTGCAACGCACATCTTGCGTGTCTTCGGCTGCTACGTGGTGATGACAACTACCGGAGGGAGGGACGTTTCGCTGGGGCGCGCGCTCGCACATATCTTTTTCGAACTTACTTTACTTGAGTCATACTATGTTGTGGGTCTGTTTGGGCACGGGTGTACCATCCCATGCGCGTGGCAATTTCCTTCCATGACAACTTTTGCGCGATCGGGAGGTCAACGGTAACTTGAACGGCACGTGCGAACGAATGAACCACCAACAATAACCGTCATTCCTTTTACCTGACCATTGCCTGCTTTGCAACGCGCGCCCTGCGGTTTCGACTTTTATTTTCGGCCAACGCGAACTCAGTAAAAGCGGAGCTGTGCGATCTCTCAAAGGTTCGCAGGCGTGCCGAGATGCCGGGTGCCACCGCCGGCCGATCTACGCTTTCAAGGGCGACACCAAAGCTCTGTGCTGTCCTATTCACAGGTGTGAAAGCTTTTGTTCTGCCCATTATTGTCCCTGTTCTGGCTGGCACACGACGAGAGCTCGCTCGGTCGTACGTTCTTCTGTTTGCCGACTGGAAGGAAGTAAGAAAGCAAGCACGTGACGCGGTAGTACAGCGCAGTAGCAGGGAAGGAAGACAATGTTTCCCAAAAGCGGCAAACGGTTATAAAAACACATTTTAAAACTATGCAAGGAAGGGAGGGAGGAAGGAACTAGAACAGCTTTGCTCCGAACGTGGCGACGAGATACAGCCGGTTGAACAAAACTCGGACGACCAGCATCCGGCGGTGCAGTACCCTGAAGGGTGGAGGCCAAATGACAGACCTACCCAGAACAACTCCCATTGATCTCCGACGGAATTTGCCCGTCCTTCTGTTGGTTATCATCGTAGAATAACTCACGATTCTACCGTGCAGATTGATATGTAAACCTGTTACCGGTGGTTGTCACTTGTTTATGGTGAAACAAGTTCGCCAAAAATGCCGGTGTAGAGGCACCAAACCGTCTACACGTACGTACTGCGTGTAAGAGCTGTACATCCTTGGGAGGCTTCAAGAGCGCCCGAGAGCGAGCCCACGTTCCCCCTTATAATCTTGCACGGGTCATCTAGGAATCCGTCCAGCTAGCGGTCAGCAAAGCATACCCTGGGCACACAACGTACCAAATCGCAACACCCCTGAGTAAGAAAATCCTCTGTTTTCCCGAGTGTTAAGAATACTCAATTTGTCTCCGTTAGAGGCTCCCCTGTTTCGCTCCCGTTCAAAATTCTCGATTTGCCTCCGCTCTTCAGTCCCCTCCCCCCACAGACACACCCTCGTTGCGATCACTATCAAAACCGCCCGCTTTTGACACCACGGCGCCTTCGTGCCCCACCAATAGGTCGAAAGAGATGGTCAACGTGAGGCACCCCCTGTGCCGACACGAGTCGTGCTTCCGCCAGCCGAGCTTCGGAATAGAGGTGAGCACAGAAGGGTAATAAAAGTGTGTTTTGTCCATCTTGCTATGCACATGCACAAGTGGCAAGCAGCCGACGACCGACCAAGTTTTAAGATGGCAGCAGCAAGCAGATAGCGCGTGCCACACGAAGCAACCCAAATCTTATGAAGCGACAAAAGGACAACCAAGAGGCCTTGTGGAGCTAACTAACTGTACATGCCAGTCATGAGTCGGAAGTCAGAAGTGGATGTATGACGCCATTGCCGCATGGTTGCGAGCGATTCACCCCCGTCTGACTGCCGTCGTCGTGACATGGCGTGGCCTCCGAGTGATATTGCGATTGACACACGCTGCACATTGATCGATGGTCGAATGGCAAGCAAGACAATTATAACACTAATAAAAATGATAGTATCGCCCCTCTAAATAACGTGGCCCAATGCTTAGCTGGTGAAGACAATACCTCACCCGCCCTTCAAGCGGTGTAGGTATGTAATGATTGCTGTTGTCCCTCTGCAAGGTCGTTCTGTGGGACCAGCACACTTAAGTTTTCGAGGTTGGGTCTCGCCGATTTGGTTTGGAGCTATATACGCAGGTGTTTTTTTTTTGAACGTGCAGCGAGAAGGGTTATTGAAAAAAAAAAAAATTACGAAAAAGATGCCCTATCGAGAGAGAGACCTCGACAGAAGCGACACGCGCCCCCCAAGAGGAAGCGATGCTTGATGGATAAAACAGAATGAAACAAAGACAGTCCGAGGCGGAGTTTCAATGGGCTAGTCAAGGGCGTTTGCCAGCTTCGATGTAACCTGAGGGGAAACTCCCGCCCCCCCTGCTTCCAACGATACGCCGCGCGGCCCGCAGTAGTATGCAGCCGTTTCGGTGGCGTTTGTAGCCTGGTTATGTCCTGTAGTTGCGCACATGCCCGGCACGCAAGTACCTGGTACTTCGAAGTACATTGTTGATACCCCGGCAGCCTTCTTAGTGGTTCTTCATTTTTTTTGTCTCGACTGGAAAAACGTGTGCGTCGCATACCGGTAGATCCTGGCCCACCAGCACAATGTGCTCGATGAACCGAAACCGAAACGAGGCCGATGAGCTTTTAATATTTCACGTACAGCACTGACATGTAGCTAAATGATGCCCGTCACGAATATTTCCAGCTCGGGACATGTAATCCCCTGTATGGGCTATTCTGTGAGGGCTATTTAATGAACCTGCGTCTCCTGTTTTCCCGTCAAGGAGCTCGGTCCGCGTCCATAGTGCGTCGGTTGCTGTGATGGGCCCACACCATTGTTGCTGCCTGTCGGCTTGCCCAATCACCTAGGGCTCTGAGTCAGCCGACTGTGAGTCCCCGGCTATAGTTATTTGTTGGCTTCGTAGACATTTCAAACTACAGTAGTCGCGAGCGTTGTTTATGCGTACTTTTGTATGTCCGACTGGCGCGTTTGCTTGTGGTTCGAATTGAGATGTTTACGCACAGCAGTATACGTATATAAAACTGCAAAAGTCAGTTATTACGGCCAAAGAGTTGGCTTTTTGAGGTTTGTACGTAAAAAGACTCCTCTCCGTGAGTTGGCTTACTTCGCCACTCGAGTAATAATAAGCCGTCACGTCCTCGCCGCCCTACCAATATCTAGCCGTCAAGTCCTCGCCACCTAACTAATAACTAGGAGTGAAGTCCTCGCCACCCACCGTAATATGCCGTCAACCATTACAATATGCGGTCACGTCCTCGCCACCCAACTAATAATTCGTCGTCAAGTCCTCGCCACCCAACCAATAGGTAACCTTGAGGTCCTCGCCACCCAACTAGAAACCATCCGTCTAGTCCTCGCCGCCCAACTATTGTAAGAAGCCGCCTAGTTGTAAACCGACTAGTCCTCGCCACCCCAAATAATACCTACCCGTGAGGTCGAGCCACCTCACAGTCCTGCCTATGATGCAACGCACTTTACACTTGTGTATCTCCACAGGGCGACCAGAGGGCGTCGTTCTGCTCCGAGCACAAGCTTCCCGAGATGATCAATGTGTCCAGCCGGCGATGCCAAGCCACCGGCTGCCTACGCCACCCCAACTTCGGGTTCCAAGGCGACCGCCGGGCGACCTACTGCTGGTGAGTCAACTCCCCCAACTTTATCTCCACAAATCGGAGAGATTATCGATAGATAGATCATGATCTAGATCGTTCTGGGCAGATAGATCTATTCCTGGCCTGTTTTATCTTACCTGCATGATCTATGACCTAGGACACGTTTCCTGGGTTAGACCTGTACCATACAGATACTGCTCAACTTTCTAGTAATAACGGCAGGTTTTGGATCTGCTGTAGATGAGCTCAGTAGTTCGTGATCAATCATTGATGTGCGGTTTTTTTCTTTGCGTCGAGAACAGCAGCCTGGTGTGAAGTACTTTTCCATTTTTTTCGTTGAGTCGAGTCGAGAACAGCTTGGCGTGTGAATAATTTTTATTTCGTTCTGGAAGATTACCAAATGAGCTTCGCCTTGGCCGTCCGCCCGCCCGCACGCCGGCCCGCCCACTCTCCTTGTCGCGGTCCACCTTGCGTGCATACATATGAAACTTGGCACATTTCTCCAAACATAGACCAGGTACGAAGTATTAGTAGTCCATGTTGTTGTAAAGTAGTTTTTTGTCGTTTCAAGCTCAGGTTAACCGCCTCCGGAAGAGGGGAAAGACATCACTATTGAAACACGAACCAACTCGAGCATCGCCGTGTGCTCCTCCTGTCCCCGCCGTCCCTCGTCTACTTCTCTCGGCGCAGCCGGCACAAAGCGCCGGGCATGATCGACGTGGTGAGCAGGCGCTGCCAACACCCCCAATGCGTGCGGCGACCGCTATACGCGATGACCGGGCAACGGGCCATGTTCTGCAGGACCCACAAGGACGCGGGGATGACCGACGTTGTCAGCCGTAGGTGCAATTTTGAGGTCAGTGGGACAAAAATAAATAAATAACAGGCGAAAGGAAATAAGTCGAGCCGTGCTATACAGCAGTACGGAAATGGGCGGGTTGAACTTGTTGCGCCCAAATATTTGTCCACCAACGGAGGCTTTCTTTCTATCATTCGAGGAACTATCCAATGTCTTCGGGTCTGTGGATATCAGGTCCTCTTCCCGTAGATTGTAGCGTCTCATTACACACAAGTTCAAGGTCACCAGAGGTCCGTCATTCCGTTCCGTGAAGACCCGAGGCATCACCAACCCACCCCACCTCGGTGTGTCCTCCTCCTCCATACCAAACCCCACACCAGAGAGAACCTACTGGGGGCCTTCCGGCTCCAGGCCCCGCACGCACCAAACCCACACATAAGAGAACCTGGCAGGGACTCCTTCGCACCCACATGTCTCTCTTTTTGGCAAAACGTACATTAGCTCAAGTCATTAGTTGGTAAATTTAATCTACCCCTCTTAGTTGTTAATGGTACCACGTACGCTTTTGCGTCCCTCTTTTCATGCATAGAAAAAACTACAACCCGTGCCCAACCCAAACCCAAACCCAGCCCAACCCGTCCCCAACCGTATGTAATATACGCTTCCATTGTATGTTATGCGATAATGCCGTGTAAACAACATGATAACGTAGCCCCTCGGACAAATGTTCTCGTTAGGCCAGGTACCTACTTGGTGCAGCCAGGTATACAGATAGCCCACGGGCTTGCGCGTATCAGAAGGTTGTTGTGGTGAGATGCACCACAAGGAGCGTTGAAATCGCACTACAGGGGTTTCGATTGTTTTTATCAGCGTTTTTTTTGTCGTTTCTCGACAACACTAACGGTGCCAAAAACAAGTCGAACATTACCGGTATATTTTTTGGAAGGCAGGTTCTCGATCAGACATTTTCTAAAAAAAAACGTTTTTGGTCGGTATTGGCATGGCAACATCAACCCTTCCCGTCCTGGAAAGAAAAGGAGCGCTGAAAAACGATCCCACCCCCCTGTGCCAACTCAACGCTTTTTACGGAACTCGTGGAGTTCCGAAAGCGTGGAAGGGGTCTCATAAATTTTTGGTGCCACCTCTCTATGTACCATCGTGGCACGCGGTAGTTGCTCCACGTCTAAACCCACGCAGTTTTGTCCCCAAAAGAGTGGTTGTACGGAAACCTGAGCTCAAATTGTCGGATTGGACACCATGTTACAGAGTCAAGCAGAGCGAGCATCCAATCTTGATGTGGAGGCAACCCTTTCGCCTTGTGGGCACGCCGTAGACTTCGTAGTCTCGTCCTACGAAAATGAACTTTATATTGATTATATTTTCCGGTTCAAGCAGCACTAATATTCGTGCTGCTAGCCGAGGGCACCTCTCATTCATTATCGTATATATTAATGTAAACGGGTTTATAAAAAAAACTCTGTTGCAACGTATATGAGGGTAAAGCAAGAGGGGCGACTGGCCCAACAATAGTACTGCACCGATTAGTTGTCGCTACCAAGAGACCGTGGTGGCCTCGAGGCAGTACAACCACCCCTCGACATGGAAGCGCTTCCCTTCGCTTTCCCTTGCCTTGCCGCCTACTAGTAGGATTCCAAGCAAAGAGGTACGACATACCACTCGTATCCGCAAACGCAATGACCCATGTTTGCATTACGGGGAACCATAGTGAATAGGACCAAATATTGTTATTAAAAACAGGTAAATATATAGGTTTTTATGTATACCATAGGTCCTGCTAACTGTGGACCCCCGTAATAGTAATATAAACACCTCAACGGTCCTCACCTTTCTGCACAGAGTGATGATGCATGTATTACGGGGGACCATAGTAAATAGGACCTACGGTACACACAAAAACCTATATATTTACCTATTTTTACCGACAATATTTGGTCCTGTTTACGATGGTCCCCCGTAGTAGCAGTGCCACGACCACTGAAGACAAATCTTTGTTGCGGTCGAGCCCCAGCTACCCACGTATATGTACTGGGCCTGTTGTAAAGCTGCTCGCGCGCGCCTGAAAAAAAACGAATTCGACTGACTTCCAACCGCGACTTGAAACGCGCCGACCACGGTTGTTTCTCTACGGCAGGAGGGCTGCGACCGCCACCCGAGCTTCGGGTGGAAGCAAGGAGACGGCAAGGCTCGCCGGTGTGCCCACCACCGCCTAGAGGGGATGGAGAGCGTCAAGGTCAACCGCCGCGGTGCCTTGAAAAGAGCCAGCGGCAAGTAGTCTCAGCGCCGAACGCGTGGTTCTTGTGACATGTGATCGGTCGATCCATTCGAACAAGTCTGCCCCGTTTCCGCTGGGCTGTTCGCTGGCCCGTTCGCTCGCCGGGCCCACCTGCATCCCTTATCCTGCCCTCTCCTCTCCACAAAGTTCGATCGACGGAGAACCAACGAAAGCCGCCAGCCAATCGACGCTACGTGAGTAGCAGCCGTTTGGTGCGCGATAACCACGGCAGCAACGACAACAACCACGACGACGACCAAGAAAAGTTTTCTTGGAAGAGGGGGAAGCCTTCTTCTGTGCGTTACTTCCTCGACACGGGGAGAATGAGAAGAAGAAGACGAAGAAGAGTAGATGGCGCGCCACAAGGTCTACGCACCCCCGGAAGGGACCCGCCGTCCGCAGCCGCCGCGTTGTATTTTCAGTTTTTTTTTTTTTTTTTTATTGGTGCACTTTTTTTTATATTATTATTGCCTGTGGCGCGGGCAAAAAGCAAAGCAGACAAGGAAATAGTCGGGATGCGCATGCGGTGCAGAAAAGGTCACCAAGATAGGAAGGTAACCCCCAGAGAAAAAGTTTTACAGCTGTATGGGCTGAGCGAGCTGGACGACGGAGAGCAAAGGCCGAGTGGCCGAGCGAAACGGCGGGTCCGAACTAGCGGATGTAGCGCTTGGGCGGACGGACGCCCTGCGAACGTATTATGAGGGAGTAAGAAAGGCCCCTCCCTCTCTCCCCGCCATCCGCCCTCGCCCTATCGCGCGCCCGACCTTATTTTTATTCCCTTGTGGTGGAAACAAGACAAGACCCTTGCGGGTATATCGGGAGGGTATGATAACGACCAGCCGCCTAGGAATTTTTTTGGGTCGAAAAGTTAAAAGGAAGGGGAGAGGAAGGAGGCCGTGTGTTCGCAATACAGTAGTGGTCACTCTATAGTGCCCGGTTGAGAAGTTCCGGTTGCCCGCTGCAGTATGGTGCCTGTGGAATCGCTTGACAAGGATGGGATCCACCAGTGTGGCAGGCAGTGTGCGGAGTAATTAGTGCCGGTTGACGCTCTTGCGCCGGTAATTTTTGGCTGGCGCATACATACCGGCACTATAGAGGGACGGACCACCGCTGTAGTTAGATAGTGGAGACGAAGAAAAGCCACCCTATCAGGGTAGATGCTGAATAAAAAAAACAGGATCCCCTAGGTGGGTTACGAAGTGCTTTATATACATATTTAATGTTGTTTCCTGTGGATCGACGCAGTTTTACACGTCGCGTCGTGAGGCGTTTTGCCGGGGGGGGGGGGGGGGGGGGGGGGGGGGGGGGGGGGGGGGGGGGGGGGGGTGATCTCTCCGAGGCCTCGAGTTTTAAAGCAGAGGTTGGGGGAGGGGAGAGGGAGGAGAGAGGGGGATCCTGTTTCTGTGTGTTCGGCGCATATTTTAGTTTTTTTGTGAGTGAGATGACGTTACGTTGAGGCGCATGTGCCGCGCCGCGATTAAGGATCCCGCGCCCCCCTTCCCCCCCCCCCCCCGCTAATTTGTTTTCGGTGTGGCCGTTTCTGCGGCGCGTTCTTCCCCCCCCCCCCTTGTGTGTCAAGAGAGAGTCTGCGTCTGCGTGTACGTGAGAGTTTTGTATTTTTTGAGTATGTTAGACGATGGTGGTGGTGGTGGTGGTGGTGGTGGTGGTGGTAATGGTGGAGGCGAGCGTAAGGCGGCGTGCGTGCGTGCGATGTTTGTGTGTATATGCGCTGCTGTGCATTTTTCTTTCTTTCTTTCTTTCTTTTCTGTTCTTGATTCCTTCGTTCTCTTTTTCCACTTGGAGCAACAAAAAAAAGGTGTTGTTTGGTGTAGGCATTACGAATCCGACGCAGTCAGTAGTGCCGCGCTGGCACCTTCAAAGGTGTTCTCAGCATGAGCACGCAGTCAGTGAGTGTTAAAAAGGTTGTGGACCTAGGAAAAAAGAAAGGGAAACCCCGTGTGCGTGTAGAGGCACCGAGCTGCACCTCGGCGCGTAAAAATTCGGAACATCATTAGCAAAGAGCCGGCGAAGGTTTTATAGGCGTGGCCCGGATAAACGCGGTGGAAGGAAGGCAGGGAGACAGGAGAAGAGTAATAAAACCCACAGCGTTATCTATCCCTGGTGTTGTGTTTTGGATTTTTTGCGTGCGGGTGGGCGGGGGGGGGGGGGGGGGGGGGGGGGGGGGGGGGGGGGGGGGGGGGGGGGGGGGGGGGGGGGGGGGGGGGGGGGGGGGGGGGGGGGGGCGGTACGGTAGAGCTTCACTTTACTAAGGATAGCGAACGCTTTCATTTTAAAGAAAGAAAATTCGCGGTATTTAGCCGTGTGATTCGCTTTGTGATTGGGATTTGCCTAAAGAGAAAGAGAATGTTCCCCGTTTTTAGACGACGTTTTTTTTTTTTCTTTCTTTCTTTTCTTTCTCCAAAAGCTGGTATTTTGCTTTTGCTGCTCAGGGCTGCTTGCTGCAGGCGAGCCAGAAAGATAGGGTTCCCCACGTCACGCCGTCCGTTACGTGGCGGCAAAAAGGGGGCGAAACCTTAAGAGACGTCAATTAGGTCAATTGTGTGTGCGTAGTTAGTTATTTACTCGTCATTGACGATAGCGTCTGTCTTCCGCCGCGCCCCCTCCCCCCATCCCTGATACTCTTCTCTCTGTCTCTTATTAGTCGTTTCTTTCTATTAATAGTTTGCGTTAGTATCCGCTTTTTAAAACTAACTCTTGTCTGTGTGCCGAGTTTCGGAACTTTAATAACTGTTCTTGAGCAGTGCGCGTACAAAGTAAGCAAGCCCCCCTCCCGTTCCGCGTCCCTACTGCGTCTTGCGGCGGTCTCTTACGTGCGACCAGTAAACCTGCTTCTTTTTTTTTTTTTTTTTTTTTTCCTTTTCTTTTTTTTCTTTTTTCTTTTTTTTTTTTTTTTTACGAGTTTTTTCCCGCAAAAACAAACTTCTTCGTATTAGGTACGGTAGCGAGCTGTAAATCTTGTAGGTTGCCTCATTTTTTACGTGAATTTGTCCTTTTTTGTATTTTTACGTCCAATACATAGAGCCAACCACAGATAGATCGCAGTTGTCGGCACGAACAAGAGTCATTCCTCGGGACAGACCGTGTGGTTGTTCGCCTTTTGCTTTTGTGAGAGGCGGAGCAGGATCTGCAAAAATGCGTAGTCGTCGTGCAGACGAAGTGTAGGAAGCACGTGCTGAACGATCGCGCAGATCATTTGTTACGGATCTCACCAGGCAACGTGAGCCAGATCATACAACAACGAAAAAAGTTCGAGAGTATTTCCCTGTGCCTTGAAGGATCTTAAGTCATGGAAGTGGGAATCGATTATTATTTTTTCCGAGGCTGCGCGAAAGTTTTATCGTTCCAAGCGGCAAAGCGGGGATACGAGAGCCCCCAACGGCAAAGCAAGCAAAGCACAGGACGATGGGAAGAAGTCAAGTGCAGTCAGTGTTAGCTTATTCTGGCGGGTTCGCTTGTTTTTTTTTTTGCGTTTTTGTTTTTGTTTTTGTTTTTAGTTATTAATATTAGGAGAGGAGTACATGTGGGGCGTGTTTGGGGGGGGGGGGGGGGGGGGGTAGGGGGGGGGGGGGGAGGGGGTAGTTAGCCCCTTGTTACCCTGTTGCCCCAGACGGCACAACAAGCAGCAATACGGAGAGCGGTAAAAAATATGTTTGACATACCTGGTGCAAACTATACTCTTGTACTTTCATGTTCGCTGTGATGAACAAATAATGCATGCACCACCATATATGACTGCACGTTGGTTGGGTTTTTTTTTCTACCGATCGATGCAAAGCACGATGTATGCGTCGAGAAGCCGTACACAGCCGGCTCGGGGGCATCATCTCAAAGGCTACCTTGCATTTATTAAAACCAGGGCTGTAAAGAAGAAAAAGTTGAGCTTGAGCTTTACTTTTACCAATCCGCCGGAGGACAAACAAAAAAAAGAAGAAAAAAAAAAGGGGCTGTTCACGGGTTCAGGCCAAACCTCACGGGTCGGGTCAGGGTTACCCGATCCGGCCCGTGAGATTTTGTAAATCTCCCACGCCCCGGACA
This sequence comes from Macrocystis pyrifera, assembly GCA_031763025.1. Classification (NCBI taxonomy): domain Eukaryota; class Phaeophyceae; order Laminariales; family Laminariaceae; genus Macrocystis; species Macrocystis pyrifera. The sequence continues at coordinate 8,635,610 of JASSKH010000028.1, forward strand.
GGCAGATCATGATCTATCTATCTATCTATCTATCTATCTACAGTATATCATCTAGTTCCTCGCCTGCCGTTGTCAGAGGTTGTGCTGCAGGATCTGCCCTATAGAGCAGATCATCCAACACAGGAAGCCTGTGTTACACTAAATCATGCAGACTATACGGCCCGGGTTCCATCCGGCAGCAGGGGCTCAATCCTACACATCGGGAAACAGATATGCCTTGAAAAATCTACCAGGTATATATATATATATATATATATATATGTGTATCATGAAGTGGGAATCCGTCGCCTGTCCTTTCGATGTCTCCTCACCCAACCCAATCCGACCCGATCGGACCCGTGACTTAATGCCTGGCACCTGGTATATATGATTTACTGTCCCAATCCAATGACGAGTTATCGCGTGCACATCGCGTCGAGATGCTGGACACGCGCGATAAAAAAGGAAGGCAAGCACCCTGGCGGGGGGGCGGGGGGGGGGGGGGCGGGGGGGGGGTTGTACTCGTGGCAGGCATAGCCATAGTCGCAAGACCATCGACCCTCGCATCACCCCTACAATGCCGGGACGGAGCAGGTCGGAGTTTTCCCCCACCAGGCAAACATTCGTTATTTGCACGAAACCCGAAGCGCCGTGAGGTTTTCGGCGAGTCGCATGAAGAGTGAGAGCTGCATCTTTGTTAACCCCTCTAGTACCGCAGTTCCGATTTGGGGACAAACCAGTCTAATTCCAAGTGATTTGTCCCCAAAACGGGACTGCGGTACTAAAAGGGTTAAGAGCTGTTTGTGAGACGGACTTTCTTGCATTGGGTGGCAGCGTCGAATTAATTGATTATGGCCGGCGCGGGGGGTCGGGGGGGGGGGGGGGGGGGAGGGTCGAACGGGCAATATCTGTGACCAAGGCATGTCGAGGAGGTTTTTGCTGAGGGTATAAAAGCTCTCTCCCACACGAATTGAGCTTCTAGAGATCAAAATCAACCAAACGTGATCGCAACGAAAAGTACACGAAGAGAAAACACGGCTAATATCTATCTATCTATCTGCTAGTACTACCGTCTTCTGCCACGTACGCGGCGCGTACGTGCCTTCTTCTTCTGCCTTCGGCTATATATGTGTGTACGATAAGGCCAAGGCTTGCTTTGATCGCGAGCGTCAAGTTGGAACGGAATACTATATGATATTATATGTGTGATTTTCGGGTTCTCACATCGTCGATTCAACTGAATATTGTCGGGTGGCTCATCGTCATCAAATGTAATACCATCATGCAATTCGTCTTGCGATTTTCAAGCCCGCCCCGGCGCGTGATGAACAGGCACAAACAAACAAACAAAAACAAACAAACAAACAAACAAACAAACAAACAAACAAAAAAAAAAAACAAAAAAAAGAAAAAGGAAGAGGGGTTCCATGAACAGTCAGCAGTCTGTACATGCTGGTAACAAAAACAATACGCGTACGTACGTAGCATTCATATAGAGCTCAAACATGTGTGCATCGTTATTAAATAGTAATAACATTGGTTTGAGTCGACTTTAGACTTTACGTCGTCGGCAGCTATATATATATATATATATAATAGCTGTGATGCTATGCTCTCGGTCACCAAACTACTGCTGTAGTATAGTGTAGGAATAAGCCGGTTCCCCGACGCACGTTTCACGTTGTTGATGTCGTACGTATTATTGTTGGTGGTCTAAACTATACAGCCAACCCCCCCGTGACTGAGCGCTTCATCATCTCACTCTCACCACCGGGGTTCAGTTGTTCGCTGCTGCTTCTTTCTGTATTGTTACTAGGAGGGCCGGCTGTGAGCTGGCTGGTACAACAAGTCGCCGATAAGTTAGTTGTCTGATAATAAGTCGCCGATAAATTACTGCTTGCTGCGGTTGGGTTGTAATAGGTATATATCAGAGTAAGTCGCATCAGGCATTTTGCAAGAGAGTTCTCCGTCTTTTTACACCCACGTCCGATCCGACGGGCGCGTTTGTTTTTCTTGTGGCTCGAAGTGTGTTTTTTTTTCGGTATAATAACTAGGTGGGGTAGTTTAGGTACTAGATAATAGTACTGGTAGTATTTATAGTCTTACATAATACCCAGGTCACTCACAGGTACTAACCGGCCGCTGAGTATTCGATACGCCGACTGAGCGTCCATTCAGCGCGGGGGGGCATGCCAGGCGAGGACCGCCCCTCCCAGCGCAGTAGGAGGCGCCCCATCCAAATCCGATACTTACATCAAATTATTCAAGGCAGTGAGACAGAATGCATTAATTATTGATAGTGAGACGAAGTCGGCTAGTTTTGGGTAGTTGGCTTACTTTCTTTCGCCATCCAACAAAACAATAACTGCTGGCCGTGAAGTCATTGTCCCCCCCCCTTATAAATAATAGTGTTTATTTACACTGAGCGTCACATGCTTTTTCCGCCGTCCGCTGTGGTACATACTGTTAATACTGCACAACAACAAGCCACCGCCGCGTGCACTATTACGGGGGACCGTAGTAAATAGGACCAAATTTTGTTAGTAAAAATAGGTAAATATGTAGATTTTTATGTATACCATAGGTCCTGTTAACTATGGACCCCCGTAATAATAATAACAATAATAATAATAATAATGTCACATTTTTTGTATTTCGTACGCGCGACGAGCGTACGGATTGCATGCATGTGTATGCATGCATGATGATATGTGCATGCACACACACACACGTGTGCACATGCATGTTGTTGCATGTGTGTCATGTTGTACCATACAACATACAAAACATGCGCACATACACGTGTGCATACACATATATCATTATACGTACGTATCAGACGCCGTGTATGTACACATACCTGAGCTGTGTCGTATCACATGATGCGATATTTTTTTTTAACGTACCAGTAGGTATACGCAACAATCTGACGTTCTGTGTCTCTTTCTCTTCTTTTCGTTGACCACCTCTGGCATAGACTACAGCAGCTGTACGTAGATGTTTGCGCTTTAAGATACTGCTGTTGATGCAAGAGAGAGGTCACTATCTCTTGGCGCGGCGGTACTTAAAGCTATACCGGTGTATACTATTTCTAGTCTATCATTCCAGCTTTGAAGAAATTAATAAATTATGGAATCAAAACGGCTTGGCACGGCGATACTAGAAGCTTCATACCGGTATTTTAATATTCGTTAATTTACCCATTCCGGTTTAACACAGTTTTCATTTTTAGGGTCAACATTGCTCAGCACACGCCTGTCTTGAACCGTGACCCCCACTGCTGTGCTGTAATGCCATCTATACGATATTGTACAACTGTTTTTAGTCCACTTTTTTACTGCTGTAATTGTGTATGGCATCTGTTGGAAGACTTTTGGCATCATCATGATTCACCAGTATCGCGTTAACTCTGCCATCAGACAATGTGCAGCATATGTACCAGGGAATATATATAAGCTCGACGAGCTTTGACGTCGATTACTCATAAAGCAGCAACAGCAAGAAGAGCATGGCTACAATATCAGCATCATTCACTACGTTTCTTCATCCATCTCCTTTTCATCTCCTCTGCAATGAGTTTGCCCGCCCGTCTGTCTCTTTCCTGGGGCGGCTTGAGACCACGCACGTAATGTACTCGTATCGGCGAAAAAGAAGCATGGTACACATTATTTACTACTTTATTACTATTACTATTTAGTAGATTTGCCATCTGACGTAGAGCGCTTGCTCCAATCCCACCATCCACTTATGTATAAAAGGGATTCCAGAAGCTACATATTCCCTACTATCTGTATGATCGGTCACTTTTCTTTGTTGTGCGAGCATGTGCAGCATGAACCGAAAAACGTCAACCATTCATGAACAGATCCATTAGGGTCGATCTTAACGAGGAGTGTTTTTCAGTATTTTCCTGAAAATTCGGTATTTTTAAAAAAAAAAAAAACGAAACACTGAAAAAAAAAAAATGAAAAAGCAAAAACTAAAAAACAGTCCTCGTTAAGATCGACCCTTAGAAAAAGGCAGAAAAGGCAAACAGGGAAGTCAAATTGTACACAACTCTACAGCGAGAAAACCCACCTCACCGGCGGTTCTTAGCATAGGATGCAGCTCACCCTTCATGCGACTCGCCCGACACCCCACCGCGCTTCGCGCTTGGCGCAAGCAAGCAAAATGTCTGCCTATAGCCGGTGAAAACCCAACCGTGCTCCATCCCGGCATTGTAGGGATGCGAAAGGGTCTACGGTCATATTGCACGACTACGGTCATGCATGACATGAGTACCCCGCCCGCCCGCCCGCCCGCCCCGCCGCCCGCCAGCCCCCAATCCGCTCCTTCTAGCCTCTTGGTTGATCCCGAAGGTGGAATTCGAAGCGAAGGGGCACACCGTCCTCGAGATTGTGACATCTGGGTAGTCACCGAGACGATCGGCAATAATAGTAGTTATTACGGGGGACCATAGTAAAAAGGACCTACGGTACACACAAAAAACTGTATATTTCCCTATTTTTACTGACAATATTTGGTCTTATTTACTACGGTTCCCCGCAGTAGGCGCTTCTTGACCATAATCCCCTTTTCATCGCCACTATGGTCCCTGCACCTCCCCCGCACCTCCTCTGTATGTACCTCGATGGGTTGGCGTCGAGTGGCGACGACGCTGTAAAACAAGTAAGTAAGTCACGAGACACTATTAATAGACATGCAATCTACCGACTGTCCCTTCCCGCACAAATGTCACATAGACCAGACATGGACACCATTCAAACAACAAGCTCAAAAACCAGACCCAACCTGAACAGCAAACACAAACACAACGGACACGAGACCACAGTAGTTATTTTGTTATTTTCCCATACTAAAACACAAACCAGATTTATTAGACATGAAATTACTCATTTTTTTTATTATTTTTTTTTCTCCCTCAATACCGAAACACAAAAACCATATTTATTTAGACGAGAAACAATTTAGTAACTTTTTTTTTTGTGTGTTCCTCTATCATAAAACCAACCGTAATTTAGACACGAAAGTACTCAACTATAACTATTACGGGGGACCATAGTAAATAGGACCAAATGTTATTAAAAATAGGTAAATCTACAGGCTTTTTTTTTTTTGTATGTATGTCCTATGAACTGTGGACCTTCGTAATACTTTTTTTCTATCATACCAAACACAAAAACCAGGCTTAGACGTGAAACAATTGAACTAACCAGTTTTTTTCCCCTATGACGGCAAGAATCGGATTCAGACATGAAATTGCTCAACTATAGCGGGGGAACGCAGTAATCAGGGCCAGATATGCTTGGTAAAATTGCTGGAATATATCGGTTTTTGTGTACATGATGGGCCCTGTGATTATTATAATACTATGCCCCTCCACGATGACCATTTTTTTCCCATGCCAAACCACAAATCAGAAGCAGACATGAAATCGATCACCTAAATAAAATAAGCGTTTTTTTTTTTTTCATACCAAAACAAACAAACCAGATTTTAGACATGAAACAGCTCAACTAACCCCCCCCCCCCCCCCCCCCCCCCCCCCCCCCCCCCCCCCCCCCCCCCCCCCCCCCCCCCCCCCCAATGTCAAAACTTAAACAGACGTAAGACATGAACAAAACAAAAAAACAGATACGTATATAGTTTTCCCCCCATATTGTAACACTGGTAGTAAAGGCATAAAGCACAGACCAAAAACCTGGTAGCATGGAGGCGCACCACCTCACGTGCACATACAGAGACACAGCACGGTCACCCCGACATGTTCGACTAACATGAAGGCTGGGTCTCGTGGCAAGATACACGTAAAACTTTACCGATTTCCGTTGGGCGGTTGGAAGTCTGACCTGACGCTGTTACTAAAATCCCCGACACTAGGTGCAATACCATGCGCCAAATGAAACGGGGGGGGGGGGTGGATGATGCATGACATTAAGTGGAGACCTGTTACTACTCATGAAACAAACACCTTGCTGTTGGCCGACCACATGACCGAAGAGAAGGAGCACCAAGTGGTACGTGGATACCGTGACATCATGAAGGATAGAAGTCGGCACAAAATGTCGGCGTGCACCTACGCGCTGGAGCACCGGAAGGGCACGGCCAACGCTAACGCCGACTTTCTCTCCCGGATTCCCCAACCAGCCATCGACGCCGACCCCACCGGACGCAGCCGCCTCACTGGCCTCGACACCGTCGGCATCTACCTCATCCGCCCCCGCGGCTTCGCACCGAACGACCTCCCTTCGCGAAAACGCCGAAACTGCGCTTTCGTGCAGGTGACCTGGACCTGCCAGCAAGAACAAAGAGGCATACCAGTAGCCAGGAGGAGGAGGAGGAGGAGGAAGTAGATGCACAGATGTGCCCGTGTGGCAAAGCAATAGAGAGTAGAACTCACATAGTAGGAGAATGTGAAATATACAGGGAGGAACGGGACGTGTTAGAAGAGGAGATGAGGGAAATAGACGAATGTGACATGGAGGAGTTTGATACGCTGAATAGCAGCGAGAAAACGATCGCTATCCTAGGAGATAGATGGTGGCCACAGGCGGCCAGACAGGAAGGGGATAATAATAGCAAAACGTTTTACGGAATATATGGAAACATCGCAATGAGCGCCCAATTGTTGGATGTGTCTCTATTAGGAGTAGGAACGGTGCTCTGTCTCGAAAGGGATACGTGGTCAATGGTCAAATGACGAAGGCAAGCAACAAATGAGTACCCCCCCCCCCCTCGATCGTATCACGTAGTGTGTATATGGTGAGGCACCCACGAGGCAGTTACATAGTACAACCATTGCTGTCTCTGGAAGTGGCCACACCGGAAAACAAATTAACTCATTGACGCTGCCATCCATATGCAGGATAATCCGCCCTTAAAGCGGTTCTTAGTAGGATGCAGCTCACCCTTCGTGCGACTCGCCGGACACCTCACGGTGCTTCGCGCTTGGTGCAAGCAATGTCTGCCTGGTTGGTGAAAACCCGGCGTGCTCCGTCCCGGCATTGTAGGGATGCGAGGGTCTATGGTCATATGACTACGACCATGCACGATAATGAGCACACACACCCCCCTCCCGGCCCGGGGTATCGGCTTGGGTGCGCTCGTATCCCCCCCTGCAAGACCCATCCCAACCATCCAGCCGCTTCCCTTCACCGACGACGATTTTCGCGACTTCCGCCCACTGGGACCACGTATGGAGCACCCCACACCTCCGTCGGGCCTATTGCGACCCACGACTCCACCACCGGACAGCTTGCTGGCACCGAGAATGCCGCCCGCGAACACCGGAGCCCCTCCGGGCTCGGCTTCCAGGCCGTCCGTCATCTCTCCGCCGTCCACCGTTGGCGCCACGGAATCAGCCCTTCCGGGTCTGATATCTTCTCGGGAACTCCTCGGCCCACATCGTTTTGGACGCCGACCACCACCCGTCGTACGCAAACGATCCACACCCACCTACCGTGCGTGCGACCACGCCCCCGGCCGGGGCCCAGCCAAGACTTCCTCATACGACGACGCCTCCAGCTACAGCCCCCGCGCCACCTGTACCATCGACTCCACCCGAACCATCGGCGCCCACTGTGCCAAGACCTACCCTATCAACAACGCCTTCTCCGCCGGCGCCAACGCCACCGTCACTGCCCCTTCCGGAGCCCGTCGTCGAACCCGATGACGACCCCTACCTTCTGGCCTGCGTCGAGCACTACACCTTCAAAAGACTGTGTTATGCAAGCCGTCCTTGGACCTTGCACGGTAAAAATAACCCCCCCCCCTATTATATACCTGGTATATATAGGTTGGGTTGGCGTCGGTTGGCGACGACGCTGTAAAACACGCCTCTCACTGCTTGATAGCTAGACAGCCAGGGTACCGTTTTTTTTTTTTTTTTTTTGGCGGGTACCACGGCTGGCGGTCAAGTTAGATCATTTTTGTGCGGGGAGAACCTTGACTCCGCACAAGGGGGATGATCGTATCACGTAGTGTGTATATGGTGAGGCACCCACGAGGCAGTTACATAGTAAACCCATTGCTGTCTCTGGAGATGGCCACACCAGAAATTAAACCAATTCATTGATGCTATCATCCCTATGCAAGAAAATCCGCCTCTAAAGCGGTTCTTAGTAGGATGCAGCTCACCCTTCATGCGGCTCGCCGGACACCTCACGGCGCTTCGCGCTTGGTGTAGGCCATGTCTGCCTGGTCGGTGAAAACCTGACGTGCTCCGTCCCGGCATTGTAGGGATGCGAGGGTCTATGGTCATACGACTACGGCCATGCATGATATCAAGTACCCCCCCCCCCCCGCTGGAGGAAAATAACCAGTACAGCAGCGGGGCAAGAAGATAGAAGATACGATCGTGGGACGCCAGGATGGATACCATGCAGATCGCCTGACACAAATGTGGGGTACTTGTGTTGAGGGTGTTGAACTTGGCTCCAGGCTACGAGCCCGTGCTGGAGACACTATTTAGTGTGTTGCGCCGGCGAAAGGACTGAAATAAACCAGACCCTCAACGAGTACTAGGAATTGGAAGTCCCACTATTTTGAACACATCCTGCTGCAAATATGAACACGAACAAGCTGGAGATATTGTCGGAAAAGGTTAGGAGAAAGACGGTGAGGCAGGGAGGGTAAAGTACTAGTAATGCTCGTATTCGAAGTTCCTAGCGACACGACGAGGGTTGAGTTCAAGAGGAAGTGCAATGAAGGAGGACTGTACTGCTTTGCAATAGGAAAGGTGGAGCGGGACGTGGAGAACACTCACGAGTGACGCTAAAGCCGAAAGCGAGCATGGAATAGCAGAGGATAGAAACAGAAAAAGCGTCGGCATTGGGTTGAAATACTAGGATGGAGAGTATGCATAGCTAGTGGAACAGCAAAACTAAGACGCAGTCCTAGGGCGAACAAAGGCAAGGGGAAGCAGGAAACAGTAAGTGGCTCAAAGGGAATGGGGGAGAAACGCAGGGGTGCAGAACAAGCAGACAAGAACCGGAACGGTAACGGAAAGAAAGCTCAATGAAGAGATGATAGAAATATTCGTAGCGACAACGGAGAAGGAACAACAGATGAGACTAGAGCGGATAGTGAAACGAAAAAGAGGCTGAGAATAGGATCATGAAACACACGTGGATTCGCCACGGAAGAGCTCAAAAGAATAGAAATTGCCGAACAAGTAGATAAGCGCGACCTAGACATAGTGGGAATTCAAGAGCCGTGGGAGAAAGAGGGGGGGGAGATAGGACGCAAAGTTGGAGAGTACGCATGGATAAGAAAAAAAAGGAAGGGACAGATTACCACGAATAGGGAGGCGGGGGGCGTAGGATTCTCAATCCAATGGTACGTGTGTGACATAGTAGAGGTGACCAAAGGCATTAGATTCGACGAAAGCATATGGATAAAGATACCAGGGAGCGGCGAGCGAAACATTAGTTCTTAGGAAACGTTTATATTCCCCCAGAGTCAAAGAGTACGGCGGAAGATGCACAAAGGAAGTTCGGAGAAGCAGCAGTAGATGCACAGAAGTACAAAAGGCGAGAAGTATGGTAACAGTGGGAGGTTTGGATTCAAGAATTGGAAAGGTAAGCAACTCCAATGAGAACATTGGACAATATGAGAAAGTACCAAATAAGAAGAATGGGGAAGGGATGTCGAACTCCCTCGAGCACAACGAGATGAAGACGTTGAACGAAAAAGTGAAGAATAAGAGCCAGAATGGACTAGACAGTGGATACAAAAGGGAGAAGCTCTATACTTAACTTTATAGTGGTAGAAAAAGGAAGCAGTAAGGAAACGGAAGCACATGTATGCGCAGCGGACGTAGGAACTGTATGCGCAGCGGACGTAGGAACTACGGATTACTGTCCAATATGGACAGCCAGTCAGCGGACGAGAGTTATTAAACATAGGCGAGGTAGGAAAGTGTGCAGATGGAGGATAGAGAAACTAGGAGAACAAGGAAAACGGGAATAGTTTCAAGAAAAGATGACCAAAAATGCAGAGGAATTTCCCCACTTGTTGGAAATAATAGGTACAACAAAGAATGATTCACTCGCAGAGAGGGATACTGCAGGAGCTGGCAGAATAGAAGGATGGCAGCAATTGGTCAAGACCATAGCAAGTCAGCGATAGGGAATAAGTTGATATTAATAGTATGCAACAGAGCAGTAAAATGGTGGGGTGAGGAACTAAAAGAGACTATAAGAGCATGGAGAAAGGTCACACGCACAATATACATAGAGTAAAACTACGACAGGGTCGGATGAGCATGCTATAGCTAGAAATAATGAAAATAGATGGTAGAGAAGAAGAAGAGATATGGAAATGCGGAGACAAATATAACGAATGAGACTTTGAGGGCGGGATGAAGCAGACGTGGGTAGGGATGAAAGGGATACTGGGCAAACAAGCAGGAGAGGTAGACACAGGAATAGCTACCTTGAGAGCACAGAACGGAAAAAAAAGTTAGTGCTTCGAAGGGGAAAAGGGGAGTACTAGCAGAGCATAACCGTACAGCTAGGAACGCCCACAGCCAACGGAACGTTCGACGCAGAATTCGAGAAGGGAATCAACGCGTGGGCAGAGGCAAACGTAGATGCATTAGAAAGGGAAGACAGTGGTTCAGAAGGGTTACAGCGAGAGTTCACAAGGGAAGACGTAAAGAAGAGTGTAGTTAAAAACTTGAGACTAGAAAGGCAGCAGGGGCAGACAAAATAGTGGATGCATTTATGAAGTACGGGGGAGAAGGAATGCTTGCAATGATGGTTGCGTTGTATGATTGGATATGGAAAAAACAAGTAAGCACCTAGGAGGTGGAGAGAAAGAGTAGCAGTAAACTTATTTGAGAAAGGAGATAACGCTTACCGGGGAACTACAGAGGGATAACGCCACTAAGCACGGTAGGCTGAACATTTTGTAAGATTTGAATGATAGAATGGGAACAGTGATGGAGAATAATGACGTAGGAACGGCATCTACGCTATTTTGTCAGAAGGCAAGCATAATAATAATAATAATGACAAATTAAGCGAAGGGCCAACAGGGTTTAGGCCAAACCGTAGCTGCGTAGACTATGTGTGCACATTAGGCAAGATACTTCCACGTAGGAAAGACGCGAGACTAATAACGCACTGTTTCTGTCTAGGTGTACAGAAGGACTACAACACAGCACGGACAAATGGATCGCGGAAAAAGCTGTGGGAAATGGGGATCGGAGGAAAGATGTGGAGAATGATGGAAAAATATGACGGAATGTGCGGAAAGTGCTGTGATGCCGGACGGGGAAGTATCGAAGCATGTTGATAGTTTACAAGGAGTTGCACAGGGATGTACGTTATCGCCCATCTATTCAAGATATAAATGAACGACCTGATAGTAGCAGTCGACTCAGCAACGCAGAGAGTCACAGTGGAGGAAGATGCCGTGTCGGCAATGATGTTTGCGGATGACTTCCGTGGGGACATCAGAAACAGCAGTATTGCAGAAACAGATAGAAAATAATATACCAGGCGATAGAATACAGCAGCAGTAGATGGAGAGTGACGGCGAAGGTCAAGAAGTGCGCAGTAGTTGTATGTAACGAAGATAGAGCGAACCCGGTAAATTTCAGTTGGGATTGAGGAGAAGACTAGTAAGCCATCGTAGACCAGTATTTGCGTACGTACCTTGGCGTAGAGATCTCAAAATACTGCTTTCGTTGTACAGACAGAGCGACCGTAATAGGAAAGAGTAAAGCACACGTAGGCAAGATGGGTGAGATCCCAACAGAGTCGCACCTTGACACTAGGATCAAGAGATGTATCCTGACGAATGCGATGGTACCAAAGCTAGATGATGCAGGAGATTCTTGGGAAGGGAGCGCGAAGTTCGTAACACAGTTGGAAACAGCACAGGTGACAGCAGCTAAAAAAATATAGACATACTCAAGTACGACGAGTAAACCAGTACTTAGAGCACACCTGGGAATGTACCCGTTCTAGACTAATAGAGACACGAGAAAGTTGAAATGGCGATATACAGTAAAACACATGCCCAAAAAAAGGTTGCCAGCCATAGTTGATAGAGCTATATGGGGGAAAGTAACTAAAGGCGAGCTGGAATAAGGTGGGATAGCGTAGTTGAGAACGTACGGAAGGGTGCAAGAGGAAACCAAGAAGAGATGATGTCCGCAGAGAAGTTTGGGAGGTACAAGACAGAAGTAGATGAAAGGACAGGAATAAGGGAAAGGCTAGCGCTAAGAAACACGGTGGAATCGGGAAAACACTTACAGTAGAGATATACGGGGGATTGAGGGAAGGGATATGAATGAAAACGTATTCGCATGGCCCAACGGACTTCGCGAAAACGCTGAAAACTGCGATTTCGTGTACGTGATCTGGACCCGCCAGAAAGAAGAAAGAGGTATACCTGTGGCCAGGAGGAGGACGAAGTAGATGCGCAGATGTGCCCGTATGGCAAAGCAATAGAAAGTAGAACTCACACAGTATTACGGGGGACCATAATAAATAGGACCAAATATTGTTAGTAAAAATAGGTAAATACATAGGTTTTTATGTTTACCATAGGTCCTATTAACTACGGACCCCCGTAATAGGACAATGCGAAATGTACAAGGAGGAACGGAATGCGTTAAAAGAGATGAGGGAAATAGATGAGTGTGACATGGAGGAGTTTGGCACACTGGTGTACCTGGGCCGGGTAATCGATCGATCTTTTACCCTCACAGCCCAGTAGGTAATATCTTCACATTAGACGTCGTCGACAGGTTACGGGTTCGAACCTCACTTCGAACGTTTCTTTTATGGAAACGCTTGCGCGTGCATTACTCAAAACACATCTGGTTCCCCAGGTAGTGAAACGAAGCGGGTAGGTTAGCGTATAGACGTATACGCTTCTGACGCCCCAAAGATCCTGCGGTTCAGAGGGGGGGAGAGTGTTATAAGGATTACCCTGGGCTGGGTAATCGATCGATCTTTTACCCCTATAGCTCAGTGGGCAACACCTTCACACTAGATGGCAACGAGAAAACGATCGCTGTCCTAGGAGATAGATGGTGGTCACAGGCGGCAAAACAGGAAGGGGGTAAGAATCGCAAAAAGTTTTGTGTCATATATGGAAACAACGTCGTGAGCGCCCAGCTGTCGGAGGTGTCTCCATTAGGAGTAGGAACCGTGCTCCGTCTCGAAAGAGGTGCGTGGTCAATGGTCAAATGACGAAGGCAAGCAACAAATGAGTACCCCCCCCCCACCCCTACGACGCTCGCGGCTTCACCGGGAATTTTAATTCACTCATTGGAGGTGTCATTCCATATGCAAGTGCGCCTCACAAGCGGTTCTTAGTAGGATGCAGCTCACCCTTCATACGGCTCGCCGAACACCTCACGGCGCTTCGCGCTGGGTGTAAGCAATGTCTGCCCGGTCGATAAAAACCCGACGTGCTCCATGCCGGCATTGTAGGGATGCGAGGGTCTATGGTCATAAGACTACGGCCATGCACGATATCGATTACACCCCCCCTCCTCATCAATTCATTGATGATATCATCCATATGCAAGAAAATCTGCCATTAAAGCGGTTCTTAGCAGGATGCAGCTCACCCTTCATGCGACTCGCCCCCAACACCTCACGGCGCTTCGCGCTGGGTGCAAGCAATGTCTGCCTGGTCGGTGAAAACCCGACGTACTCCGTCCCGGCATTGTAGGGATGCGAGGGTCTATGGTCATACGATTACGACCATGCATGATAATGAGTACCCCCCCGCCTCAGATTATATATAGGTTGTGTTGGCATCAGTTGACAACGACACTGTAAAACATGCCGCTCGAGACATGAGCTAGACAACCAGGGTACCGTTTTGTTTTTTTGGCGGTCGATCACAGCTGGCAATCAAGTGACATATAATTTGTGCGGGGTGGAGAACCCTTACTCCGCACAAGGGGAAGTATCGCACACGTAGTGTGTTTATGGTAAGGCACCCAGGAGGCAGTCACATAGTACTCTAATTGCTGTCTCTGGAAGTGGTCACACCGGAAATTGTAATCAACTCATTGGAGCTGTCATCCATGTGCAAGCCCGCCTCAAAAGTGGCTATTAGTAGGATGCAGCTCACTCTTCATGCGACTCGCCCACCTCACGTTTCGCTTCGTGCTTGGTGCAAGCAATGTCTGCCTGGTCGATGAAACCCGATGTGCTCCGTCCCGGCATTGTAGGGATGCGAGGGTCTATGGTCATACGACTACGGCCATGCATGATATCGAGTACACTCCTCTCCCTCATATCATAATAGGTTGTGTTGGCGTCGGTTGACAACGACACTGTAAAGCATGCCGCTCAAGACATGAGCTAGACAACCAGGGTGCCGTCTAGTTTTTTTTGGCGGTCGATCACAGCTGGCAATCAAGTGACATATAATTTGTGCGGGGTGGAGAACCTTTACTCCGCACAAGGGGAAGTATCGCACTACGTAGTGTTTATGGTAAGGCACCCAGAAGGCAATTACATAGTACTCTCATTGCTGTCTCTGGAAGTGGCCACACCGGAAATTAAATCAACTCATTGTAGCTGTCATCCATATGCAAATCCACCTCAACAGTGGTTCTTCGCAGGATGCAGCTCACTCTTCATGCGACTCGCCGAACACCTCACGTTTCGCTTCGTGCCTGGTGCAAGCAATGTCTGCCTGGTCGGTGAAAACCCACGATTGCTCCGTCCCGGCATTGTAGGGATGCGAGGATCTATGGTCATTCGACCACGACCATGCATGATATCGGTCCCCCCCCCCCCCCCCCCCCCCCCCCCCCCCCCCCCCCCCCCCCCCCCCCCCCCCCCCCCCCCCCCCCCCGACGCTCGCTGTGGTGATAGCTAGTGGTGCGCGTTGATGAAGGTGCCGTCCTTTGCCCCCCGAGACAGCCCCCAACTACTTCCACCGCGAACGTTGCGCACGTTACACACATATTCGATCCCCTTTTATTGTCCGCTTAGATGCCTTTTCAGAGGCAGATATATTACTAGATGTGTGCATTTTTCTAACTCGTGGCCGCCGGGTGATGAGAGCATTAAAGATGATACTTGTCAGTAGCCATCATAGTCGTTACTCGATAACACTCACGTCACCTGGTATACATTTACGCTTTTCTAGGTACAACAGACAGTTTTTCGGCCTGCGGATTATCGTTTGTTTAATACGGCACTTTTTTTCTTCTTTCTTTTAATCATCACTTTTACTTTCCAGCCTAACCCGTAGGAGGTTTTGCCTCAGCGATCTTCTGGACGAGTCGCGGTCACAGGTGTCGTCCCTTCTCCCCCCCGGTACGTGCCTTTATTTTTTTGTACTATACAGCAGCAGCACCTGTCTTTTTACACTATATACTGCTGTGCACTCGTACATAGAATAGTCCTAATAAGAAGTCGTATCATGGTAGAGAGAGCCGTGTAAGCCGTGCTCGATCTGCTGTAGGACATGTTTCCCAGCGGGGTCGGGCCTGTACCTAACTGTGCAGGTGCTGCATGCACACCCTCCCCCTCACAGCGGCAGGTCAGGAGGAAGCCAGAGTATCTCGCAGGTTTATCATCTGGCCGCGGTGTGGAGAGAGGTTGGGGCAAGGTTTGCGGTGGTTCTTTCTTGCTCGTAGAGGGATCCTCTGTCTGTTTTCCCGGCCAAAAGCGGAAGAGCTTTAGGCGCTTTTGAAGCGCTTCTCGGGCAGTGAAACATAGTAGCGGCGAGTTGACCCAACCACGATATGAGACGCATGCTATATACGCCGCAGAGAGTGCTCACCAGAATTTTCTGAGAGGCTCTCCACCTCAGTTGAGGGGCTGTGTACCAGGTCCTATGCCGTACATCGTACCAGGTACGACTCATCCCACGGTACGTAAGGGTTGCAGTTTTTCGCCTTCTAAGGCAAGATTTTTCTGACCGGCCGAGCCCCTCAAGTGAGCAACTCCCGGTCAGCAGTATACGTTTACTAATAATGCACTCGTTTTGCCCACAATCTAACCCTTCTTATCGTGAATCAACAATGGGGACCAACGATGTTGGCTAGTTCCTCGGTTGAGGAAGGAGCCCCGTCAGGCAAAAAAAAGATGGCCAGCACATGCTACCCCTACAGTATTTTTATCATAAGCACGAGACGTCAGCGCTGCCTCCACGCAGGTACGGGCGCTCTTGCCGGTTGGCGGTGGTGTGATGTCGAGGAAGATCGACTGTCGCGGTTTGTTCTCCGCCCGGGACGGGACGGGGACGGGGGGTCCCGAAGACCTCCACTATCCGGATAACCTTATATGTGCCCATCACCATCATCATCCATTCAGCTTTTGGCTCGCAAGGGAAAAAGGGTTCCTTCCTTCCTACTCTTCACTGGGTGAGGAACGAAGTCCAAGTCGCTTCGGAGTACGAGACATTCGCGTGAAGCAGTCAGTGCGGCTGGTGCTGGTGGTTCACCTTGCGCTCCAGCTCGGGGGGCACATTCTCGAGTGTCGCGCGTCTATGATACGCCCACTGCGTTACAGAAGGGGGGTGGGTGCTACGATATGGGGTAGTAGAACTTTTTGCCTTGCAAGGCAAATATTTCTGAACTGATGAGGCTTCTCGACTGAGGAACCACCCAAAACAATATCGGTTGTTCTCACAAGAAAAAACTCGATACAACACAAACCAAAGCCATGGGATTTGATTGCTCATGAAGATAAGAGTACAGTTTTTCTTGACGGCGTTTTTTTGGGGTGATACACATAGAGCTCCTCATGCGGGGGACCTCAGAAAAATTGCAGGTGAAACATACCGCAGCACTCTACCGTCAGGGGGGCACGTTTTTGCCACATAGTATGTACTCCTGGATGCTCAACGCTCTTCGGCCCATACCCACGAACCCCGACGCGGGAAATTGCCCGAAGGAGGTCCGTTGGACGCGCAAGAAAGGCAGGCGGTAGCTCTCTCCCCCGCTCCCGAGAGACCTCTTGAGGCTGGGGCCTTCCCCTCACGTCGCGCCGTTCGGCTCAAGCGGGGCTTGCCGCCTAGAAAAGACTGGCCCAGGGCAGCGGCGTGCCTGGCGTGGCGCGATACCCCGACCGAGTTTAGAACTGCAGTCCCGTTTCGGGGACAAACTACTTGCAGTGGAATTCGAGTGGTTTGTCCCCAAAGCGACACTGCGATCCTAGATGGGTTAACCGACCCAGCTTTTCCTTTCGCGGGGGAGCGTAGTAACCAATCAGAACCCACGATTAACCCTGGAATCACATAAATCCCTCTGCCTATGAACCATATTTGGTTTCGATTACTACGGTATGTTCTCCCGAAATAGCTCTTGTTGGGCTCAGCGGGAAAAAAAAACGAGCGTTTTTGCGGCGCCAAACATGTCACATTTTTTAGGACGGGTGTTGGATCGGCGGTCCTCCTCTGTGCCAAGACCTTACTCCGGCCAAGATTTCGGGGAAGATTTCCTGCCATCTCTCTGCCAGCAGTTTATTTTTTCTTCGGATCTCTCGCAGGTTCCTTCCAAGCCCGGTTGATGATTCTCGCGATTCAAGCAGCCCCGTCTTCGTTCGGTATCCTGTAGTATTCTGTCTCTCTACCGTGGATCATTTAATGTATGTATTGGATTGGATGAGGCCTCCTGCGCCGGGCAGGAGGTCTCGCCTGGTATTTCCCCCCGCGCTGAGTAAAGTAGCGAATCAAATACTCTGCGCGGGGTTAATACCTGTAAATGATCTGGGCATACGAGCCCAAGAATGCTAGTCCTGCTGCCGGGTGGGTGGCATGGTCTCAAGAAATGGCGCGACCAACTCTACTCCCGAGGTTTCGGGAGCGAAAGGAAGAAGTGACCTCGCTTCGATGCAAATTCCGAGACATTTCGATATCATCCATGGTTCCATTATTTGTGCCAAATTTGAGTCCATGAATTAGATCGTCATTTTACTGTAGTATTCTGTCTCTCTACCGTGGATCATTTAATGTAAGTATTGGATTGGATGAGACCTCCTGTGCCGGCCTGTGGTCCCGCCCATACTTCGTTATGTCAGATTGCCTTTATAGTTAACCGCTGGTCCGGGGCAGAGTTGTCTCACCAAACTTCTCTAACCAGAACTCAGCCCTTTCCCGCACACGCCGCAAAGTCCTTTCTGAACTCTGGCGACAATGGTAGTTCGCTAGCTTCCGCGTAGCTCTGGCCCCGTTTCTTCTTGCTACCCCGCACTTGCCCACTCGAGGTAGCACCGACGTAGTACTTCGTAACTGACTCTGTCTTCCAGCCCCCAATTTTCATGATCTCGTCCGCAGCCGTCCCGGTCAGGGATTTGCTGAGCGAGCCTCCCACTCGAAAGGAGTGCATCGTGAAGGGGGTCGGCAGGTCTGCCATCCGCAGATAGCTTTGCAGGTTCGCCGTCATACGGGCCGCGGAAAGAGAGAGACGGCCCCGGCCACCTTCTGCCGTAGCAACGGGGAAGAGGTGCCCGGTGGTTAAGTCCCACCCAATCTGCTGTGCGCCCGAGATATACACCGTAGCCGCCCGAAAGGCGCAAATCGCCGCAGCAGTCCCGGTCCGCTAAGACTACTACTGCCTCACTAGAGGCCCGAAGCGTCCTGCCAAACTGAAAGTTGAAAATCAAACCCTTAGACGCTGGGAGCTTCAAAACGTGCGACCCCACGGTAAAGGAAATATCATAACCCCTACGCATCGAATAGAAGGCCAAAGAATACAAGGCGATATCTCGGGTCAGAGAAATACGCTCTGCCAGAGAGCTGGCCACCTGAGCGCGCGACCGCATGTCGCTTAGCAGATCTATGAGTGTGTGTTCCAATATCGGCGCGGTCTGATTGACCTAAACCCCGTCTTCGTTCGGTATCCCGAAGGAGAATCGGTGAGATGCCCCACATCCTCCGCCAGAAATCCCCCCCCGCGCTTCCAATGGAAGCGTGCATCTCCCTCGCTGCTGCTGGTGTCGTCGATGCCAGCCCTCCAGTCCCCCATTGTCGACAAGAAGCGTGTCTGTACTTTGCTGGTGGGGCCTCAACGTCTTCCTCCTCCAAGGACGATTCATTGTGCTTCGGTTGGTCGCTCGCGGTATTTCGAGGATATGCTCATTTACGGCATACAGCGCACCCGTTGTTGGCCCTCATCTGCATGCTTCGAGGGATATGCCCGTGTCCGTGACGTGCTCAAGGTACAGTAGCTAGTTGTTGGCCTCAATGATTCGGTGGCGAGGAGGGTGGGCGATGGCTTGCTTGTCTCGGCATGCCTGCCAGGCAACACACGAGCAGGCAATCCGCACCCACCAGCGCCTCGCGCTTTACCACCGCGCACTCTTCGGTACCGATTTGGGAAGGTCCTCATTGCCGTCAACCCTCCCTCTTCTCTATGATTCGTACTTTTGTTTTCTACACTTTCCAGGAGGGAAACTCCTCCGTCGTCAGAACACGCGCTGCCCTTTCGGAGGTAGCGCTACGGTATGGAGAGAGTTAGCAACGATGTCAAGAAGTGTATGGCTCTGGCCGTGCTTGCCGTGACCCCGCACGGGGCTGGGGGTAATGCTGTCGATGTAGGCGAAGGCTTCGATCCCACCCCCCCCCTCTGCCCCCGCCGCCTTGAACTCCGCGCGGAACCACGTCAGCAACATGGTTGCAACGGCACGAAGAACGTCACCGGTTTCTTGGGGTCCTCTTGCTGCACCCCTCTGGAACAAAGGTGGTACGTCGTCCGATGCTTTCCTCGAATCCGCCCGAGAGAGAACACGCCACAAGATCTCTCGCTGTAGTGCTTGGCCTCAAAATGATGTGAGCGCCGACACCCAGGTGGCCACCTCCGCATGCACAGCCGTCCTGTTGACCATGTCGAACGCGTTCGAGGAGTCTGTGGGAACGAGCCAGTTGTCCGTCTCGTGCAGCGCGTTGTGCCACGAACCCCACTTTCTCGACCCCCCCGGCGCAGTGACCTTCAAGCTGCCGCATCTCGTGATTGACCTCCTCCAGCCGCGGTCGCCCCTGGCGCTTTTTGCTTTGAGGTATTGAGCCGCCTCCAAAGTTTCTGACACAGACCGGTGGGTACAGTCCCCTCAGGGTAGTGAGGCTATTAATAGGCCGCCCCAATAAGCTTTCAAGAACGCCGGTGGGAATACATCAGGATTTTCGGCACTTTCTCCCACCAGAAGGCTGCCATGTCCTTGCCAAACTCCCCTCGCCCGACTTTGGTGTGAATGGTAAAGTGGAGGTGCGCGAAGCTTTGACCGTCGTTTCCCGGGGTCCGACAGAGCGTTGCGGGAGCTGAAAATGTCGAAGGGGACGCTAACAGGCGTGCTTGTCGTCCAGGTTCCACGGGGGGGGAATTTATGTCCCGTCCCTCGGTGGCGCTCTCGCCGCTGCGGCCGCTGTGGTGACGGCGGCGTGGTGATCGGACCGGGATTTGGGCCTGCAGCATGTCTCGGGGACATGGCCCGAACGCTCGTTGCTGTGGACAGGCACAGTCTGCCTACGAGTACTC
This sequence comes from Macrocystis pyrifera, assembly GCA_031763025.1. NCBI lineage: Eukaryota > Phaeophyceae > Laminariales > Laminariaceae > Macrocystis > Macrocystis pyrifera. The sequence goes on from JASSKH010000028.1 coordinate 8,656,053, forward strand.
GTATAGCTGGGTTTCGTTAGGTAGAACTCAAAAAGCAAAAACCGTTATAATGTGTTGTTGGTTCTGTGTTTTTTCAACATCGCCCAGCACAAACAAATGCCTGCACACGTTGCCACACCTAGCTCGACCAACTGTGAACGACTTACCACCGCACCAGCACGAGAAGGTTTCGTTTGTGTGTGTGCGTGCACAGAGCCCGCCGGGACTGGAATTGGTGCCGTGTGTGTTGAGAGCGGTGGTCAAACGTGGCCCAAAAAAATGTTGAACCACGCACACCCACCCACACCCACATACAGAGAAACTCAAAACAAGGCACCCTACCCTCGTATCCGAGCCGCTATGAAGAGGCTTTTTTTTTCTTGGAAAAACCCAAGAAAAAAAAAACGCTCGCGCGCTCTGCGCGCTTCGCGCGCCTCGTTGTTAATACCAAGTTCAAGTAGACTTGTTTGTAGCTGCCACATCCGACGAAGTCAACATGATGACGACGACGAGGAGAGATAGTGTGGTATCAAATCAAAGGTCTAAATAGTATCCTCTCTATCCACCATATGCTGACTATGTACTCTGCTGCTGTGCTGCTGCTCAGCTGTCTGTCGTTGTTTTTGTACCCATCGCGTACAATAAGTAGTAACGGTTGTGTTGATGTTTCACTTCTATGCCGCGTACCAGGTAGGTACCGTACCACCGTACCTGATACTACTACAGAAAGTATGTAGTAGTACGTATCTGGTATTATTAATATTAGTGTATTTACTGTTTGTTGAAGTTGTTGGCGCATTGACGATTTCAAAGCTAAACACACCATCCGTGGTATATAAATACCACATCACCACCACCACGCCACACACACCACTTTATTACATAGTAGTACATACACCACCATCACCACCCACCACACCGTGCAGACCGTGCCCGTTCCATCTTTGTAAAAAAATGGAGAAAATGCGCTCGAAAATAGACCAACGAACGGGCGGGAGATGATGAAAAGATTTATCCGAATCCCATCCAATCATCGGATCCACCCGTACGTAGTCTCGTGGTTTGGTATCATATTATGACATGCAACGGTGAATCCAAATCCCAGCTATTTCGTTCAATGCCCAAGATCCAACTATCGTAACAGGAATGTGATACTATTACGGGGGTCCATAGTTAATAGGACCAAATATTGTTAGTAAAAATAGGTAAATATATAGGTTTTTATGTATACCATATAGGTCCTATTGACTGTGGACCCCCGTAATAGGTATGATAATTGCTTGCTGTGGAAGTGGAGGGCAATAACCAAGCTCACACGGGGGTCAGCAGCGAAAAACATATCGCAGTCAAATTTGAAAGCAGCAGCAGCAGCAACAACAGCTATTATTATTAATAGCTGCAGAACAGAACAGCAGCACGACATACCAGTACATATCAGTAGCACCAGGGCAGCGGATAAACAGCGGCAGCAGCAGCAGCAGTAGCACATTATGCACGCCCGAGGCTGCCCGTGGCCCAACAGTCGAGGCAGGGGAGCCCGGTGGCGCACGGGAGCAAGAAGCACGATGTCGACCTCGTCGTATCCGGTACATGTTGATGACTTAAATTAATTGTTGGTTGCTTGGCGGTTACACGATAAAAAGTAAAAACGCCTTCAAAATACAACCGAAACTCCACGCCTCCTGCGTGATGATGCTGGTGCCCAATGGCAACGACGAATACTCGTCATTGCCATTGCTGGTGCCTAATGGGAATTACTATATATAACCATCCCTCCACTACTTCCTCAGCAAGCACTTGTTATACCTGGTATCACATTCCTGTTACGATAGTTGAATCTTGGACATTGAACGAACTAGAGTAGCTGGAATTTGGATTCACCGTTACATACATGTCACATATGGTACCAAACCACAGGACTACGGGTGGATACGATAATTGGATGGGATTCGGATAAATCTTTTCATCATCTCCCACCGGTTGGTTGTCTATTTTCGGGCGCGTTTTCTCCATTTTTTACATCTAGATGGAACGGGCACGGTCTGCACGGTGTGGTGGTGGTGATGGTGGTGTATGTACTATTAATACTACTACTACTGTATAATAAAGTGGTGTGTGTGTGGCGTGGTGGTGGTGATGTGGTATTTATATACCACGGATGGATGGTGTGTTTGGCTGTGAGATCGTCAATGCGCCAACAACTTGAACAAACAGTTTATAACCTACGTGCTACTACATACTTTCTGTAGTACCAGGTACGGTACCCACCTGGTACGCGGCATAGACGTGAAACATCAACACGACCGTTACTACTTACTGTACGCGATAGGTACAAAAACAACAACAGACAGCTGAGCAGCAGCACAGCGGCAGAGTACATAGCCAGCGTATTATGGTGGATAGAGAGGATACAATCTAGACCCTTGATTTGATGCCACACTCTCTCCTCGTCGTCGTCATCATGCTGACTTCGTCGGATATTGCAGCTACAAACAAGTCTATTTGAACTTGGTATTAATAGTAGTATGCGATTGAACTGGGTGGTGTATATTATGCTTGTTGATGATGGTGACGACGACGTGATGATCATCATCATGTGACGATTTGGACAGAATACTACCAGGGTATATAGTATTACTCGTACACAGCAGCAGTATCTATGAGGGAGAGCTACTGCTGTAACGCGTCGACGAGTACGTAGAAGATGGATATATATACAAGTATACAAGGGGGGCCTCGCCGCGGCGGGCTGACGCCCGCCTCCGGCTCCGCGCATGCCCGTAATGGCTAAGGGCGTACCGCTGTGCAACTCGAGGCTGTTAGTGCGACAGTACTGCCAAGGGGTGCATTAAAAAAAAACAATTTTGAGTTGAAGAGAAGAAAGAAAACGCTGCAAACACGAGAAAAACAAACATTGTCATCCGCCATCCGGCCCAACGACGCGTTACTCGTTCGTATACTACAGCAGCGGCAAGCAGCACTACAAAGTGCTACGTACAAGACGGTCGGCGTCCGTACTGTATACTTCCTGTACAGATATAGATACTGGACAATTAGTTGAGCTGCAGTCGATCGAGTTAATCGACGGTACGAAGCGCCGGCGATTACGTTGGTGCAGCGCAAGTAAGTTCAGCAGCAGCAAGCAGCAGCAGCATAGCGTATATAGATAAATACATGTCATAAGAAAATTACGCTGGCACGAGACCTCCGCCGAGACGCCATATATATGTCAATGCGAGATGGTAGTCGTACAGCTTCCGAAGCAGATGGATCCGTCTTTCAGCTTTATAAGATGCGGAGACATATCACCCAGAAGAGTTGACTTGCACACGAGTATCAGAGCAAGCGACACAGACAGATAGATACCATGTGTGGTACGGTACAAAACGTAATGTGTATTTCGAATATCCAGTACGATGTCATATCTCATTGCGTTATCTACTAATACTCTCTCTTACAGCAGTGTTGTTGCTGCTGCGTTACAATGTAATGCTGCTTGCTGTTGTTGTAGCATATCTCTGTGTCGTGGTGTGACCGCAGAGTTTGCTACACCTCTCTCTCTCTAGGAGTAAGAATCGGCACGGACACTGGATGTGTGTGTGTGCTGGGTGTCGACGGGTAGAAATTATAGTATTTGTACTTTAACGTGAAGAACACACACACTCAATGAACCTGTCATGGGGAATTCGCGAGTATCGAGAGTGGGCGTGGGTGGTGGGTGCGATTGTCCGCCCGCTGCGTACGGTTAATACCGGGACTGTATGTAAGCTACAACATTGAGTTGAGCATTCGATGGAAATCGACGAGAGCGGTGCGTGTTATGATACTGCTTTGTGGTCCTAACATGCGCATGTGCTAAAAAAAAAAACCTATGCGCTATGAAAATTAATGTACGTACCGGGGAGGAGTGAATGCACATGGAAAACTTAAGAGACGACACCTACTACCTGTGACCACGGTCCAGAAAAGCTGGGGAGTAAAAAAAAATGATGATAAAACACAGAGGTCGCCATTTCTAGGAGGGTGTCGCGCTTCAAACTCCATGGCAGCTTAGGGACCGCCAGGAAGCGAAAAGGATCAGGGGGGGGGGGGGGGGGGGGGGGGGGGGGGGGGGGGGGGGGTGTACTCAATATCGTGCATGGCCGTAGTCATATGAACATTGGCCCTCGCATCCCTACAATGCCGGGACGGAGCACGTCGGGTTTTCACCGACCAGGCAGACATTGCTTGTACCAAGCGCGAAGCGCCGTGAGGTGCTGGGCGAGTCGCATGAAGGGTGAGCTGCATCCTACTAAGAACCGCTTTAGAGGCGGATTTTCTTGCATATGGAGGACACAGCATCAATGAAGTGGTTTAATTTCTGGTATGGCCACTTCCAGAGACAGCAATGGGTTCACTATGTAACTGCCCCGTGGGTGCCCCACCTTATACGAAAAGGATCAGGGGGGGAGGGGGTTTGGAGGCGGCTTAGGACATAAGAATAGAATGTAGAGAGCACATCTTGAGACGGAGGAGGGAGCAAAATCCTTAGGATAACAATGGAGTATTTTGTGTAGATAAAGCATAGCGGGAAGTAGACACAGAAGGTAGCTAGACCTTGTGAATCAACGTAGCCACGCACGCCATCGAGCTGCGAGCGGATAACAAGCATAATAATATAACATATAAAAAAAACGGAAACAACAACAACCTTTTTCACGAAGAAACACGAAAAAAATCTCCTTTTGACTACGACAATAAACCAGCACAACACCGAGTACATTGCATCAAGGGCATCCGAAATAAAAGGCTGACCTACACTCTTCCCCCCCCGCCCCCGCAGCGGGTCGAAAAAAAAAGAAGGCATATCGCCTTACAAAACCTTCCACAGATACGAAAAATCTGATGCACTGCCCGTTCAGACATACAATACACACAACAAAGCGGACCAGCAGCAGGTAGGTATACGTTTCCGAGGATGAGAGGTGGAGAATTCGGCCCTCCAACAACGGCTGAAATATATAGTAATACCTGGTGCCTGGTGGTATGCGCTATACGAGTCGGATAAATAAATTGCCAGGCGTTCGTGGCAGAGGGGATGGAAATTAACCACATTATTGCTCGGGAAGCTTATCTTTTAGATGAAAACCAGGGGTTTCCAGCGACGCGAGGCTAATCACAGCCACCCATCGTGTTCTACAGGAACGATAATAAAAAAGTCGCTGCTTTGAATGAGGCTGAAAGCCCGGTAAGTACCTGGGTTCAGGCATTGGGATCGTATTTGCAGTACTTTGGAGGCGTATCTTAGATGGAAAACCAGGGCTTTTCCCAGCGAGGCACGAGCTTGGGTCCCAGTCTCCTCGCGTGCACGAAAGGAACAGAGTTGTTGCTCTTCTTCTATATCTCTATTAAGCAAACTACACACGCGTGAGTACCAACGAGTACCGACTTAAAATAGGTAAACCTGCCCAAGGATACAAAGTGTCTCAACCTTGATCTTAACAAGTGGCGTCGTCGGCAGGACCCCAGCTGCTTTTCTTCTCTGCGAATCTGTAAGCAACCAACACGCATACACGTGGCGAGTAACAACGAGTACCTGCGCAATAATAATAATGGTATAATATATGCAAATCTGTGGCGAGCGACACAGGTTTATTAGGTATGGCGATTGGCGTGTATACCAGCTCGTAGCTGGTGTGTACGCCTAGACTCGATTGCCGATGGCCGGTCAATACACAGTCAAAATAAATGTTCGAGGCAAACGTATAGCCACTGTTAGGTGACTTGTACGAGAAGCTTCAATAGAAGAGAAGAAGAAGATGTGGTGACCCCAAGCCACAGTGTTGGTTCATTTGCTCAGCTGGAAGCTGATGATGGTGAGCAAAAGTAGAGTGAGCTCAAAGGGGAGCGATGCGCGTGTGCGCTCACTGCTCGAAACAAAGGACGACCCCTACAAATTCGTTCAACAACAAAAATAGGGAAATACCCTTGCATTCAGTTCAATATAAAACAACACGGAGACCCGCAATTCTACTGCTAAAAACAATAAAACTTGGGGTACGTACTCATGACCCTCTTGTAGCCTATATTGTTACTTCAATCACAACTAAAACTATGCTACTGGTCCCGACGGGGTACTGAAGATACCCTGTCCATTATTTACCAGTGCGCACGCACCAGGTACTGCTGTACATGTGTGCTGCTGGCTGTAGATTCTGTACGTACGTAATACAGTAGATCCACGATGCGCTGCTTGTTATTGAGACCTACTATTATGCAATATGCACGAGTGCACAGCAGTAGATATTATTGCAAGACTGCTGCTGCTGTATACTGCTACAGTAATACTACTCACAGACTGGAAAACTGTCCGCGGTACTTAGAAATGCGTAAATGTATACCAGATGACGCAAGTGTTATCGAGTAACGACTATGATGGCTACTGACAAGTATCATCCTTAATAAGGTTTTGTCCAGACCTCGATCTCATTACAGAATCACCCGATCGATGTATTTTGTGGCTGACACCCTCGCCGCCTGGAGGGCCGAAATTGAAGAAAAAAAAAAAAAAGCTCGCCGTGGTCATGTGGCTTTTTTTTTTTCGAGTGAGTGTGCTCTTGGAGTGCATACACAAAAAAAAAAAAACTGACACGCACAAGAAAATGAGGTTTTGGAAGATTTTTTATTTTTTTCGAACACAGCAGCAACCGCCAGAACTATAATAGTTTGCGTATTGTTGCACGTGCTCTTGTGCTTGTGGCTTGTGGTGCTGGTGGTGTATTATTGGTCACCGTATTCGCAGAGCGAAAAAACAGAGTATACGCGTACGTAGACACGCAAAGAACCATCACGAGAGGCCAGAGACAAAAAATATATATTTTTTTTATTTAGGTAAGAAAAAAATCTTACGAAACTTCGTCAGTAACAGCTTCTGTGGTGTAGTGGTTAGCATTCCTCATTTGGGTTGAGGAGGTCCTGGGTTCAAATCCCAGCTGAAGCCGTTATTTTTATTTTTTTTCGTTCTTGTTTTTTTTTTTTCCGTTTGTCTTTTTTTTTTCGCACGAACTGTTTTTTGGTTTGTGTTTTGGCGTGCCCACATAACAATAGTACTGGCTGTATAGACTTATTTAATAACTGGTACATGCCTTACGAGGTACCTGGTATGGCGTACAATACCAACATACCAGGTAAGTATGTGGCTTACGTACACAGCTCCGTGTGAGCGAAATGCTAAGAAAACAACAGTCAAGCATACCTCGGGCAAGACTGCTGTATGTACTCATATTCGTGTACCAGAGGTACATGTGTAACTCTGTCCCGAAATATAATAACCGTTTGGTTGAACAATTAGAGTAAAACCGGTCCTATTATTATGGAAAGAGCGGTGCATAGTTTCGACGAAGTCCTCGATCTCACAGCTAGCAGCTGTTGTTTTTGAAGTAGAACTACTTACTTAGATCTCGATCTCTGAGCGTGCTCGGTTGGTACATCCCTGGCCTCTCAGAGCTCCCACTTGGAAATCGCCTCCTTTTATTACTTGCCGGACCCTTCCAGCGGGTCTTTGTTTTCTCCATTTCTCGTCGTACTTTCAGTCCTTCTTTCCTTTTTTCTTCTTTGGTTTCGTGTGCGTGCGTGTACTCCGAGCACGGTTGCGCGGGCGAACCCGGCACCGTCGCGGGTGTCAGCGGGTGCTGGCGGGTAGAGGGGGAGTTGCGAGGAGCGCGGTCGCCGCTTTCGTGCCTCGGCGTCGCGTATGTCTCGAGACACGAGGGATGCATCAACAGGCTCTGTATGATCTCCATTTGTGTTGTTTTGATAGAGTACGTACGAGTATTTAAGGGTCGTTCGAGATTGTAAGATAATATTCAAGCGGTGCTTATTTTTGCGACCGGGCTGAAAGTCACAAGAGGGAGGTACCCCGAATGAGCACCAACATTGTCGAGCTTGCGTCGAGGTCCACCGTGAGCAACGGGCTTCACGCGAGGCGGGCGACGGGGCTCACTGTGGAAGAGAGGGAGGAAAGCTTTACCCGGACTGAATCGGCGGCGAGATGGTCGCGAGAGCGGCGGGCGGCGTACGAGGCTGAGAGAGAAAGCTCTGGTGTTTGATTTTTCCTTTTTTTCTTTTTTTCATTTTTTTTTTTTGACTGGTGTAAGGTGTTCCTATAAGGCAGGAAATTATTATACGAACGGGGACGGGGATTTTTTTTCTTTCAGATATTTTCGGTTTCGTTTTCATTGTATTTGCTGTGTTGTTGTGTATCAGTGTACCGTGCTGTGCTTCGCTATCTTTCGTACATACGAGTGCAGACACAGAGCATATCGAAAGAAGAAAATAAGTACTCTACCTGGGGTATGTTCGTATGTATGTACGACATGTGAGCGAGCGTAGCGGAAAACTGCCCGCGACGCGAAGCATATGTGGCGTCCGAGCTGTTTTCTCCTGAAGCATGGCAGCGGGACTCTTGGCATTATCAAGTCGCCAGTTTGCAACAAGCAATATTCAATCATGGACCTCCGCTCCGCATAATTTTTTGATGTACTTTTCCTTCCTGAGCGAGCGTAGCGGGCGGCGTAGGCCGCCCGCGGAGCGAAGCGCCTTGTATATAAATACTCGTTTGATACAGGGGGGTCCGTGAAAAAGAGAAAACGACACACCACATCCCCAGAGGTCGGAATGGAAAACGTTAACCTTGGCAACCGTTTTGTGATCACATGATGAAATAAGAAAAACATACATATTTTTCTTCATTTTTTCATTTTTTTCATTTGGTTCTAGTAACTCCCCCCCCCCACGTCTAGCGAAAAAAAAAAGTGTGACGGTTTACATTTTTTTTTCTGGCGCCCTTGTATGATACGAGTATTACCTGTGAGTAACAAGAAAGCTGTGGCCCAGGCTGGATTTCTTGTATTGAAAATGGGTATATTCTACAACTAATTTATTAGAGTACACATATATACGAGTACATACAGATACTCAATAATTCATGATTTCCTGTTAATCTCAAGCCTGCCTGTGCTTTTCTTATTGCTCGTTTTCTTAATTAGTTGATAGATGTCCTGTGCTATTTCTACTACTACTACTACTACACTACAACTACTACTACTACTACTACTACCACTATACTACTACTACTACTACTACTACTACTACTACTACTACTACTACTACTACTACTACTACTACTACTACTACTACTACTACTACTACTACTACTACTACTACTACTACTACTACTACTACTACTACTACTACTACTACTACTACTACTACCACTACTACTACTACTACTACTACTACTACTACTACTACTACTACTACTACTACTACCACTACTACCACCACTACTACTACTACTACTGCTACTACTAATACTACTACTACTACTACTACTAACCCTACTACTACTACTACTACTACTACTACTACTACTGCTACTACTACTACTACTACTACTACCACCACTACTACTACCACTACTACTACTATGACTACCACTACTACCACTACTACGACTACTACTACTACCACTACTACTACTACTACGACTACTACTACTACTACTACGACTACTACTACTACTACTACTACTACTACTACTACTACTACTACTATACTACTACTACTACTACTACTACTACTACTACTACTACTACTACTACTACCACTACTACTACTACTACTACTACTACTACTACTACTACTACTACTACTACTACTACTACTACTACTACTACTACTACTGCTACTGCTACTGCTACTACTACTACTACTACTACTACTACTACTTCTACTACTACTACTACTACTACTACTGCTACTACTGCTGTTGTACCGCTTGCTGTATTCTTCTCACATTGTAAGCAATCTGTACGTTTAATAATATTATTAATAGTATTTCTCATTTATTTGGGTTGAAGGTTGGTGGGGTGCATGTTATGTTCAAATCTCAGTTGAAGACATACACTGCTGCTGCCGCCGTAGACTACGAGTGCCTCATACGTATACCATCCATGTTGTGAGTCGCTTTTTTCGGACGATTTTTTGTCGGTTTATCAAGACCAAAAACCGGCTTTTTTAAGTCGTTTTTTTTTTTTTTTTTTAATTACAAATCCGAAAAAAAAACCGACTCGATTTTTTTGGGTCGTTTTTTTTTTTTCCCTGCCCCCTGCGCCAATTACGCTCACATTATGTATGGAAATATCAGCATATCCTACAATACAACTTCGTTCGGGCAAATTTGATACGTCACGGGACAGCTTAGGCGGACTTTAATTGCGCGCCGCGCAATGTATGTAAAACCCCTGTTGTGGCAGATACTAGAGCAATGTATAGTCATTCCCATTGACTGGAGCCAACTTTTATGAGAATCCTCGGCAGACATCGATCGACAATACCAACGATACCGTCATGAAATCTGAACGGAATGCGCTGGTTAAGGTCTCCGATCCAGCCTAGTGTCACAGTGCTCACATCTCGGTCGGTAATATGTGGCGTGGGCTGACCAGGCGTCTGATAAAAAAACATTTTGGCACTGGTGTGTACAAAAGACAGACGACAAAAAATCTCTACCCCTCTCCGATGGCAAAAAATAGACCATTTTTCAGGTTTGACATCGATCGACAAACCCAACGATTACGTCACGAACTCTGAATGAAGCGCGCTGGTTAGAGGCTCCGACCCACACTAGCATCACAGTTCTCACACCTCGGTCGGTGATATGTGGCGTGGGTGGGCGAGGCGTCTACTACAAACATATTTGGCAGCTGGTGTGTAGAAAACAGACGACAAAAACGCTCGATTCCTCTCCGTTGGCACAAAACAGAGCTTTTTGAAAGCTGTGACGAAGAGCATAGGACACCGCGGCCAACTTCTCGCCCCCTAGACGACGGATTCCAATTATACCTCCCAGGCCATAGTTAACACTCATTGGCCTTGCCCGGTACCAAGCTCGTTGACCGTGGGTGGATTATACGCCGAGATCGAAGGTCAATCGTCGCGAGACTGCGGGTGTGCGAGCTGCGAGCTGTTCCTTTCTTCTTCTAGTTTGTGTGCGGCATGATTTCACGTGGTTCCCGTGGTTCCCGTTAATACAGCGATTTTTTATTGGAAGATGGCTCCCGTCGTTCGCGTTATTTCAGCCATTTGATTGGAAGATAGCTGGCGTCAACTGCCCCGTGTTATTTTAGACTGTTTGCGATGAAAAAAAAATGACTCGACCTATGTGCAGCTGCATTCTGCACAGAAGGGGTGCGGGTCATATGTCTCATTGGTCAAGGCAGGTCTTTCGGCCGCCCAGTGTTTTTTTTTTAAAACGCCACCAAAACTCGCGGCGGAGCCGCGTGACTGCCCCTGCCGACCTCGAGGCCCCCAAAGGGTTGGGGGTTCGGGTTCGGGTTCGGGTCAGGCCTGGGGTTGGGTTGGTCTGAGTCCACGTGCAAGGTTGAAATTGACGACACACACCCTGCACAAAGTTTTGTGCAGAATGCAGCTGCACGTAGCGCACGTAAAAAAAAATACGTCCCAGGGTCCCAGGTCAACTTACAGGTATTAATAGTGTGTACTTGTATGTCCAAGCGCGAATAACGAACGATTTGTCTGTTTTCTCTCCGTTTATCTGTTTGTCTTTCTGTCTGTTTGTCTGACTGTCTTCGTATCTATTTGTCTGTCTGTCTGTAAGCCTGCCTGTCTATCTGTCTGTGAGCCTGTCTGTCTGCATGTCTGTCTGTTTGCCGGTCTGTTTGTTTGTCCATCTGTCGGTCTGTCTGTTTGTCTGTCTTTGGCTTTCTGTGTGTCTGTCCGTCCGTCCGTCTCTCTGTGTTTGCCTGTTTTCTGATAATTTGTTTGTAGGCATGCGTGCGCAACTCTAATTAGAGGATCCGTGGCCACGCAACAGTTTGAAGGCACGACAAGCCAGTGTGATAAGGACCCGTAGTCACAAGCCGAATACAGAAGGGTACCGTCAACGAAAACAACAGTCTATTTATTTACAGCAGCAGCCCAAAACAATAAAATAATAATGTTGCCTCCACAGTGACGTAATAATACACACCTTAGTGGATGAAGTACGTGCAGTACCATACCTGCTACTACTACTGCTGCTGCTGATAACCATACCACTATTATTACTATTCCATTTGCCACCTGATAATGTTCAGTTCTTATTCGAACCATGCCATCCACAAACGAAAGGGGCACCAGAATCTAATTATTATTATTCGAAACATGGAAAAGGCTATCAATCAAACCTGAATACTCGACAAAATTATACCAGTAATGCAGTGAATGACCCTACTGACCCCCAACCGATGTTTCACCTATCAAATTTGCAGGGGGACATTGACTTACGCCTTACCAACCTAATCAAACCAAGTGACGAATGCATCCGAATTGTGCTCCCCTTTATGAAAATATCAATACACTCACAACAAAAAGATGCTAAGGCAACGACCGGCCTACAAAATCCTCAAGGACTAAATTCTCATACTCATATTATTCCCCTTTCTGCGAAAAAGCCTTCTTCCGTTCAATTCTTATATTTCCCCACTCAGCATCTATGTGCCAACTCCATGCCATCTGCATCAGCCCCACCTCCCCTTTCCTCTCCACTCTCATCTCTTGACGGTCTCGTAATGCGAACTTGTATCGGTGACCTCGGCGTGAAATCGCAACCTGAGAGGTCACTGAAACTATCTGTAAAAGACATTCCCTGCAGACACCCTTCTCGGACATTGTCCCCCAATCTCTTCTTCCGACCACACTCGTCGCCAGCTGGTCGACGAATTCGATTGCTTCCCTTCCTAGACGCCCAAAGCTGTCCACCGCAAGGGTGGTGAGTTTATGGCTGCGCTCGTCGAGGGGCACTTGTCCAACGCGGGCGTAGTGGTTGCGCTTTCGAGTCTCGGAAGTTGAAGCAGCTGATCCGTCTTGGTCAGCACTGCCGCCACGCAGGTGAACCCTTGGGCGTCCGCGTAGGTGACGTCAAGTAGTATGCCCTTCTGCCGGAAGTCCGATGCCGACGCGTCTCGGAGGTCTCCCTTCTCGATGACGATGTCCGTAAGTATGTTCCTGTCGGCGTTAAAGGGCGCGCCGCTTTCCATTTGATAACAGACGGACATCCGCTTCAGGAAGCGGAAAGTCGCGTGGACCAACGGCTGGTGTTGGTTTACCTGCGCGCCTGTGCAGTGGCACCAACGTGCGATGATGCGTGTTGGCGTCCGCTGGACTACAGGCGGAGCACGTTGCCGTCAAGTGCTCCTCGATCCCCAAATATCGCCGCCCTGCGTTCAGGAACTCCTGGACTGGTATGATACGTTGAGCGTCCACCGCCCTCGCTCGTAACCACACTGCAGCTCCTGGTCTTGACTGGCTCCCGTTGCCTGGCCTTCGCGCATTTACGGGCTCATTCTCTCCGAAAGGGCCCACCCCCCCCGGTGGGCACGCATTAATGGGGAGTCCGTGAAGAGATGTGACGTACCGGTTGTACCGCATCCGGTTGACCTTTTCCCCCAGTTTTTCCTGGGCGTTATGGGAATTGGTTGTCTATGCGTCGTGTGCTGCCAACACCCCTCGACCCGAATTTCCAGATGGGCTTATCTCCTCAGGTCGGAAAGCCCTGTCCCTCCAGCCCCGCGTCACTACTTCACCCATCTACTCTTTCGTGATCCCGCCATCATCTCGGAGGCCTCGCACTCCCTCCCAAATGCTGGTCACCAGTTCTGAACCTGGTAGGTTCCTCCGCACCTTCTCCCCCAGACTGCCAGAAAGATCAGCCAGGACTGCGAGTAGCGTTTCCCCCAAGCTCCCCACCGATGCGGACATCCATTTCGCTTCTGCCATCGACATTCCGAACCTCCCGTCCCCCGTTGACAAAGCTGGCCTGCGAACATTGGTGGGGTAGCAGTGTAAGCCGCTCCGCCATGCACCCCTCCTCAAAGAACGACGATTCCTCCGCCGTTCCAGGAAGCTCAAGAAATTTTTCAAGCATCCACATTGCGCCATTATCTGTCCGTCGACAAGCTGGCAGGGACAGCTTTAGATCCATCACCCGCCCGACATACGCCGTTCGCTGCACCATAGAGCCGGTGGCTATGAGGTTGGTCGCTTGTTCATCCAGTATTCGTGGCAGCATCCGCGCGAGTTGTTCCGCCCTCCATGTCGTACGACCCCTATGGCGCTCTCTATCGCAAACTCGTCAGTGCCGACGGGTACCCGAACCACCTTTATCCCTCCATCGACACCAACTCCTGCCAAAAGTGATGTCTCTTCCGGCGTGGGCACGTGTCCCTTCGGAGCCAATATAACTGTCTTGTCCGTTCAGGTGTATGCCCCTCGCTGTCAACTCTCGCTCGAGGAAGGGCACCACTCCCACCGTTCCGGGTGATATATCTTGTCGGCCGCGATAGTGATGTCGAAGTATGCATAGGCTTCGACCCTCTGCGACTCGTATTCCACCCGAACCCTCGTAGGCACCGGCCGCAGCGGCAGACGGAACAGAGCCGGTCCCAAAGCGTCTCCTTGTTGCACCCCACGGGAGCACTTAGTCCTTTCTCCCGAGTCCATCCGGAAGAACGCTGAGGCCGGTCTGCCGCACTGGGCTACAATACTCGTAAGCGTTGGCGTGCAAGCGGCCACCTGCTCGAGCTTGGGCTTCCGTAAGACCGAGCTGAACGCACTAGATGCGTCTGTCTGGATGATCCAGCTGCCTATCTCGTGATGTATTCGGGCATGTATCGCTGCATGCTCCTCTCCTCCCAACACCCCTACCCCATACTTCGTTGCTTCGGGATTGAGCTCCTATATACGCGGTCTCCACTCCCTTATAATCCCTGCCGCAATGTGGCACCTCCACGTCATCCTCACACAGACCGGGGGGCGTTCACTTCTTAGGGCCGTGAGGTTTGACAGCAGGAAGAGCTTCTAAACCTCTGGCGGGAAAGCGTCAGATTCATCCACCATCCCCCTGCAGAAGGCTTCGATGCCGGCGCCGAAGTGTTTTTGACCAAATTGAGCCCTGATGATGGACTGTAGGTGCGAAAAGGGCAGATGGTCACTCCCTGCTCCTGATAGTGCGTTGCGAGAGTTGATTACCTCGAAAGTCACCTGAGGGCTAAATTTCCCTTCGGGGCGCCACGTAGGGCCACTCCTTGCTTCTGATTCTGTCATACTTGCCACCCTAGCTGCCACCGCCGCTTCCTGAATGGAGTTTAGGTCTTCTTCCGGGAATTTCGCCTTCGCCATTGTCCATGTAGCCTCATTGCCGGGCGCGCGCAGTTCCGCTAGAATGGCCCGCGCTGCTATTTTTATCCCCCCTTGGTGCCGTTACGCTGATTCGGCCCTCTGAAACTTGCCCGCGTCCGTTGCTTCGCGTGCCGGCCTCCGGAGATGTGTCGCCGTGCCTTCGATGCATTCCATAAGTCATGGGAGGATGTACTCCATAGGTCATGGGAGAATCGTGTTCAGATCCCCGTTTTCAGCAGACTTGAACCTCGCCGTCCGACTCATTCGTCTGTCTTGAGAGTGCAGCAGGGCTGAGAGGATGTACTGCAGCTTGAGCGCACGCAAAAACGGAGTTCGGCGTGTTCGGGCTCCCGCTCCGGTGCGCCCCCGCGCTTGCTGCAGACGAGCGGCGCCTGTGTCCCCCTTCACGCCTCCCCCGCCCCTACCTGCCACAAGCACGCATCTCGCATGGATGACGTAGTTCCCGTCCCCGCACGGTAGTCATACCACGCTGTGTCCCTGGTTAATCGCTGCGGTGCAGACCCCGCACGTTATGCGCGGCCAGGGAGGCATGCAGCCGCGCTCTTCCCTCCTGAGTCTCTGCAGCCCCCCCCACGTGCCCTTCTACCTGGGGGGTTCCCCTTCGGGCGGTCAGACCCGCTGACTTCCCCTGCCGGAGTTCTCCCTCCGGGTCCTCGCCTCTGCGGGCCCCGGTTGCCGTTCGTCGGGGGTGGAGCACTGCCCTCCCCTGAGACTCTGCATTCCCCGCCCCAGCCGGTACCTTTCCCGGCGCTGGCTGCTTGTGCCCCCCGTCCTCGCCCCGGAGATCTACCTTCCCCTCTCAGTCAGCCACCCACCCCGTTCCCCATCTGAAGCAGAAATCGTAGTTTCCGGTGCTACCGGAGCGGTCCCTAGTCACGTTCAGGCAACCCCTGCGCTCCGTAGTTGTAACTGCGCATCCCTCTCCTCTCCAGCGGCTTGATTGCCTCTCGTGCTCCCTCTTGTCGTTCCTCCTTGGTCTCGAGGGTTTTCTGCTCAACTCAAGGGGCCTTGCTTCCTGCCGGGCAAGCTCAACGACCGGGAACCGAGGAAGTGCCCTCCTCCCGCTTATCGCTTATCGTGAGTCGATACACCATTTCGTCAAGCACTCATCCCAAACAGAGTCCGGGTGTACAAGGACCTTTTGAACGCGGGGGCGATATAGAGCCGTCTTCCCTGAAGACTCAAAACAACGTTTGGGCACGGACGTTGTTTGCACGGATCAGTTGGCGGTAGCGGTCAACGACTTGTGTCCAGCCTAGTGGGCGAGGGCGCTTAGTGTAAGCTCCTGAAGGTAGACCTAAGGTATCACAAAACAGGGTACACAGGAGGAACGATGCTACTTCACAATGTCCCTGGGCTCACAATATATCCTCAAACTTGTTGTATACACCGGTGCTTTGGTACTCGGTCTGGTCCACCTGCGGGGATCCCCGATCGACTATTGTCGAGAACCACAGGGCCTCACACGTCCTCCACCACCTCCGATCTGCATCTTGCTCGGTCCCGGGTATTGCTCGGGCAAGTTCGGCTGGATGGGGAGTGCTCGGGCAAGTCTGATTGGCACTCGAGGCAAAACCGCGGGTCTGCGTCCCCGGGTGCAATACGACCTGCGCGTTCCAGCATGCAACGGCCTTGTACCCGCCCTCCATGGTTGCATGGGATTTGTATCGGTGCGTTTATGCCCCCCAGACCGTTAATTGGGTCATGCAGGGCCCATTCGCAGTAAGAGCATGGCTCGTCCCCCACCTCTATTACCGGTTTGACTCGGAATCGCCAGCCTCCATCTCGTGCGTCCTCTTCGTCCCCTGCCCCTGACGGCACGTCCTCCCAAAGTCGTGCTATGCGAAGCTGTTGGTCGCCGCCCCCACTGACAGCGCCGTCGATCCTCATATAGAGCCGCGTTAGGACGTCCACCAGGTGGACTGCGCCTCGCCTGGGCCGTCCGGCCTCCCCCACCACTTCGACCCCGAACCTGTCCTCGCCCGCATCACCCGCTCCCTCGGCGGTGATCAACGCGCATCTTGGATGGACTGCCCAGTCCGCGAAGGTGAACTTGTCACGTGTCTCCATGTTCTGACCACACGCCCCACATGGCAGTCGTACGTACTGATGCGGAGCAGACGCACAGCGCCCGTCCTCGTACGCGTCCGCCTCCCTTTGCGTCGTTGCAGCTCGTGTCAAGGCTGCCATTTCCTCGGCCGTGGTCGCCTTCGGAAAGAGTCCTTGAGCTTTTACAACCCTTCCCGTACACTGACTCTGTCCGCAAGGCTCGAGGCGTTCAAAGTGGTGTGTATCTGGGCCACGAGGGGACCCAAGATAATGTGTCGTCGTCCCGAGTGTGAGGCAGGGTTCGGGTAAGTGAATGTGGTCGATCCGGTTCTGCCATGAGCTGAGTCTTCCACGAACCCAAGCGCGCAGCGGAGGTGCAAGAAATATGAATAGGCCACCCGCACATGGGTCCGGTCCTCCACCACTCTGTTGAATATACTGCAGATAACGCGACTACCCCTTGCTGCATCCCCTCCCGCGGCAGACCTCGCCCTTTGTGCTGTTCTCTTCTCCCGTGGCCGTTGGTAACGGCGCCGTCATCACCTCATCGTTGTGCTCCTGCAGCCCTCGTCGGTCAGACTGTTGTTGTTGTTGTTGTTGTTGCTGTTTTCTTCACATTAAACCATTCTTTCTACCCGTCGATATCCAGCACAACCAGTGTCCTTGCCGATTCTTCAATCCTAGAGAGATGCAAGTTCTGTGGTCACAAAGCTACGCCACAGAGGTTTTACGTTGCCAGGTATGCAGTAAGCACAGAGGGCAATGCAACGCCATGTCATCATACTGGATACGACAAGCACGACATACGCATTCCATAAAGAGAGAAACGAAATGAAACAGAGAAAAAAAACAAAAACAAAGAAGACTGGCCTACCGTTGCGGTCGCCCTACACGTGGGCACCACATGTCAGTTTCGGCCCTAACGAGGAGAGCACAAAAAAATACGGTAGCTGGAGACTGTAAGTGCAACATTCCAGGTGTACCTCTGGACCACCCAGCGCTTTGTGGCACACGTTGCATTGTTCATCTTCTCCCTTGCACGTCTACCGTGGACCTCATGGTGGGGGCGATGGTGGTCGGGGTGGCGGCTGCGCCGATACGGCCGCAGGCACGGTTTCCGTGCCTGTCTCCGTCGTTGGTGCCCGAGGTGGCGACCGCAATTGCGGCGATGTCGGCGACGATCCCGTCAGCTGTGTCGATAACGGCGCGGGAAGAGATGTCGGCGACGACACCGATAGCAGGGTCGGCGGAGGTGCCGGCGACGTCGTCGGCGAAGATGTCTGTGCCGAAGCCACCGGTAGTACCTGCGGTAGTGTTTTTAATAGTGGCCGCACCTGCAGCGAGGTCGACGACTGCATCGACTGGGACGGTTGAGGCGGTGGGACCAAGTCCGGAGTCAGGATTAGCGGTGGGGGACGCGCGATCCTCAGTGCCGAGAGTGGCTCCCGCGGTGACGATGAAAGTGATTTGGAGGACGGTGACGAATCAAGAGGTAGCAGTGGTGTGCCTCTATGAGTATGAGCATGTGACAGCCTCTCCGAAACCTGTGGCTGTTGTGATGACGATGACTGCAGCGGTGGTGTTGGCGACGGTGGCGGCTGCGCCGGCCCCTCTCCTTCCACAGGCGGCGTATGGTTCTGCTTCTGCGCCACCGTCTCTGTGGTGCCCGCTGATGTGGCAGGCGGCAAATCATCCGAAGGTCCACTTGCGGGCGGCAAGGCTCCCTTCGGCGACGAAGTTGATGGCGCGACGCTTTTCTCCCTTGGAGACTGCGGCACCAAAATTGACGAAGGTGGTGGGACAGGTGTGACCGAAGGTGGCGGCGTATGCCTCTGAAGCGGCGGCGTCCCCCAAGGTGGCAAAACCAACAGTCGAACTACAAATACGGGGTGGGTCGATATCTGCGGATCTGAAGGGGATATCATAGCGCGGTGTAGTTCGTGGTGCAAGCTAATGAGATAAAAATAAAAAGAGCAGACAGGTCGGCACTTTCGTTCTAATGTTTTCGAACTATAATACTAGAGAAAAACCATACGGGAGCAAACAAAGAAACACACAGAAAGAAGCATACAAAATACCTGTTATCGTGTTTTGGAGAATAGAAGACCGTTTGGAAGCAAAAACGGGGTCTACGATCAAACCATGAATTGCGTGGCTTGCTACAAAAACAGAGACAGGCGAAATCCTACGTGCGAAGCATATCTAACATACGATACCATTGCGGCAAAAAGAAAAAAAACGTAGAAACAAGTCAAGGAACACAGCAACAACAATACAACAAAGTCAGCCACCCAGTGACTTCTGAAGGCTGGCTAAAGGGGCCAAGAAGGGGACTAAGGAGACCAACAGAGAGCCCCACAGAATGCGTCAGAAATCCGCAACACATTGTCAGCCACAACCCCTCCGGTTTAAACGACGTTGGAGGCACCAGGATCCGTAGATGTCGTCGAGTGGAGCAGTGTATATAGGATGGCGGTAGAAGGCCGATCTGGCTTAGCCGAAGGGTTCGCGCGACGAGGCCGTATCCTGGGGCGAGGAAAGTTTCGCCCCCGAGACCGCGATGCGTTTTCGAGGACGACGGGTCCGATGCACCTCTGGCGGTATGGGCGGTTAGTTTGGCGGTGTTATTTTGCGCTGGCGTGCCTGATCAGTGTAGGAAGATGTCGAGTCCGAAGTGTTGTATACTCAATCGAGCTCTTAAGAAGGGCTGAGGAGTCCGTTCGGCCCAGTGAGTTTCGTATTTCCCAGCGATGGTATCACCCCGACCATGGATGAGGTGGTGACACGTGATCGGCTCGACCTCGGGGCATGCCGGTGGCAATGGGATGCCGTCGAGGGTGACGTACCGTAGTACGGGAAGGGCTTGGTAACGAATGAGCTGAAGACGTTTGGTGACGTGGGCCGGAAGGTACTCGGACATGTCGTGCATGTCGTCGGGGTTTCGTTCGGCAAGACTTGCATCGAACAACATAAACGCGGCGGTTGGAGTCCCCCCCGTCCCGGCATGTCGGAAGGGAGGTCGAGGTAGATGAGTTTATCGTGAAGAGAATGACCGTTGAGGGTATCGGAGGCCAACGCCCACGCCGGGCCCACTGCAAAAAATAATGAAAGAACAATTCCAGTTGAGAGAGAGTTAGTTTTGAGCACGGCGGCGTAGGTGCCTTCCTTGGCGCTTTGGCGAATGGTGGCAGCGGGGTCGTAGATCTACACCCAACCGCCGATCGCGAATGGAGGAAATTGGCAGAGGGCGTCCGTGATGGGGGCGCGACGACGCTCTATGCATGGGGCGGTGACGGCGTGATGTTCGTGGACGATGCAATAGGAGTGTTGATGGTGGCCGGTGGCGAGGTCGCAGCAGGCTAGTTGGTCACGGTCCGAGTTTTGATGTCCTGAAATGGTGGAGAGATCGAAGGCGGTGAGGGGTAGACGAGGGAGGTGGCCCATGTGTACCTCAATGGGGGCAAGCCCTGTATTGGCGCCGATGGAGTTGCTTCAAGCGCTCTCGACAGACGGAAGCTGCATGTCCAAGTTGGTTAATTTTTCGTTGACCACCATGGCGAGCATCTCGGCCATCGTGTGATTGATGCGATCGATACTGCCGTGGGTGCTTGGATGGTAGGAGCTGGTGGTAATTTTGTTCGTGCGGAGGCGTGCATAGACGGCGCGGGAGATCTTGGAGAAAACCTGTAGTCCATTGTCGGAGAGGCGTGTTACCGGGCATGTGGGCGTCAGGGGACATCATGAGTTAATCCCCGGGTTTCCCAGGTGGATACGAGCAAAGCGGGGATTACGGATAGTGTTGCCCTGACTGACCACAGGCATCCCCAGAGAGAGGTGTAGCGGTCGATGAGGATGATCGCGTATCGGATGTGGTGACCTCAATCTCGGCCAAGGCGTACATGTCGGTGCTGCGGCTGAAACGATCCGTCGGAATAAGATTGTAGGCGTATTGCCGTGATGTTGATGGATTGAGGCTCAAAGCGGTCGACACTGACGAGGATGTCGTTTGGTAATGGCAGAGAAAGATTAGGCCAGCGCATTATTAGGCGTCGAATCTTGCGCGCCTGGCACTCGAGCAGTGGCAGAACCACCCGCGAGTGGACATGTCCATGCCGATCTATAAAAAAAAAAAACGCATGAGGATGCTGAGCGTGCGATAATACACCCATGTGATAGAACGTGGTGGTGTTGCACGTGTGCAGAACCCACGGGCGTATCAACATTGAAGGAGGCGCGCGTAAGTTCGTCGGCGGGTGAAGGCCGGGCCTTGTCGGCATGTTGTGATGTAGGCGTAGGTGGTCGGTAAACCAGAAGGACGGCGTCGTCGTCGGTGGTGTGGAGTTAGTTGGTATTTTGTGGAGAGGGCAAGGGCCTCCAAAAGAAACGGGTGGCAGGACTAGGGAATGGCGGCCAAGAGGCCGTCCGGCGGCGGAAAGGGAAGTCCAGGGCTAGAAATCGAATGGTGGCGGAGCAAAGAGGATCGGTGTGTTGTTCGCGCGCCCACTCTGTGCAGGTGTAGTGCTCAACGTAGGAACGGAGATAAGGACCGTCGTCAGGCTCAACGATGCACTCTGGAAGTCTAAGCATAGAAGGCGATGAAGTTCGTGCAGACGATATTGGTCTTGAGACGGGGGGCTCCACCATAGGGGGAAGGTCGCGTCAGGAGCGATTGGAGGTGACGGAGGGTTTTGTGAGGCGCGGGTATGAGAAGTACTCGGTCGTTGGGGGCGCAGCAAGGGTCTGACCCGAGGGATAGGCGGGCGACGGTGAAGTGTGAATGGTCTTGG
The DNA here is from genome assembly GCA_031763025.1 of Macrocystis pyrifera. Lineage (NCBI taxonomy): Eukaryota > Phaeophyceae > Laminariales > Laminariaceae > Macrocystis > Macrocystis pyrifera. The sequence goes on from JASSKH010000028.1 coordinate 8,678,108, forward strand.
ATAACACGATAGCGGAAATTCGACTGTCACAACCCTAGCCTGCAGGCGTCCGCGGGCTTCCAACGACTACGGCAAAGCGATGGCGGGCCCAATATCAAATCAGGCCTGGCGAAAGAAGAGAAGCGGTCGGATCCGAGAGGTCTGCAGTGGGCGATGGGGAAACGACGAGCGGCCTGTAAGCCAAGCCAGGAGGAGCGCCAGCGGTCACGGCGGCTTTCTCGGAGCTGGAATACGGTTCGGTGGCGGAGTCTTGAGCAGAATGTGGGTTGAGGAAAACGCCGAAAGGCGACTCGGCGGCGGGGTCTTGTGCAGAGAGTGGTGGCGGCGGGAACGTTGCGAAGCGAGTCGGTGGCCGGGTCTTACAAAATGTGGCGACGTACACGCTGCAAAGTGATTTGGCGGCGGTCATGAGAAAAACGTCGGTCGACGGGAATGCTGCTAGGCAATTTGGCGGCCAACTCTTGAGCAGAATGCGGACCTGCAGAAAAACTGCAGGGCAACTCGGCGGCGGCGTCTTCAGCGGATTGTCGGTCGTCGGAAACGCTGCAAGGCGATTCGGCGGCGATGTATTGAGCAGAAATCATGGCGACGAAGGGGTTGGGTGGGCGGAGGCGACCAATGATGTCCTTCCGTGGCCCGTGGCGACGAAAGTCACGAACGTCTTGGTCAGTAAAAGGAAGCGGCGGAAAGGAACCGATTGGGCTGGATGAAGGCGGGACGAGTCCATCACTCAAGCCGATACCCGGCTTGGAAGGCTTGCGTGGATAGAAACCACAGGCTCGGATGAAGTAGATACCCACGGTGTCGGCGCTGGTAAGGCGGCCGGGTTCGGTGCGCTCGAAGTCGATGGCTGGTTGAGGGAGGCGGGAGAGGATTTGAGCATTGCCGTTGGCCGAGCCTTGACGATAATCCAAACTGCAGGGAAGAAGATTTCCAAGCATGGCCGAACGCGGATGTTGTGTTCGCCAACCTCACGATGTTCTCGACAGCTTCGTTGTCAGATTAGAGGAAGAATGCGGTGGACCAGAGGTGATCGCGAGAAGCGTTTGATGGCCCGAAACGACGCTGCCAGCTTCGAGGTTGAGGGAAAAAAAAAACGGAAAGTGACAAGAGAAATGGAGAAAAAACAAAGAACCGCTGGTAAGGTCCGGCAAGTCATAAAGGGAGGCGATTTCCAAGTGGGAGCTATGAGAGGCCAGGGGTGTACCAACCGAGTACGCTCAGAGAGTAAGATATTTCTAAGTAGTTCTATTTCAGACCACGGCAGCCCACCGTGAAGGGCGATTTTTCCCAAAATATGCACTCGGGCACTTCTTGACCAATTGCATATTTAAAGCAAGTTTCCGAATAACTTCCAGCAACTAAACAGGGAGCACAGACAGGCACAGCAGCAGCACACAGCACGCCATCATTGCAATGCCCAGCCCAGCTACAGCTAGCCGCTTGGTGTAACACGAACCCAAAGCAATTAACCTGCTATGTGTACAACAACAGCGACATTGGCGGTGGTGAGAGGTATCCCGCTCATGTGGCCCAGCGGCGTGCCTCTACGAAGTAGAAAATAAGTAATATATTCCGAGAATCGAGTACACTGCGAGCCTGCAACGAGCAAGCACACACACAACACAGCGAAACGAATATCACACAGCACAGCACACAGACCAGCAGCATCCCAACGGCCAGCCAAACTACAGGTCAAATAGCAGGTGGAAAGCGCTCACAAGATCGAATGTCACATCATAGGTATCATTCATGAACAGCGGCAGAGGGCGACATGGCCCCTTGTTCTTGCTAGGGACCTAGGACTGGCGCTACCGGCAAAAAGTTCGCGACCAATCACTGGCCTCAAAAAAGTCAACAACAGTCAGGCGTTTGCTTCGGGAGAAACAATTTTTCCTTCATTTTTTTTCTGAACAAGCCGGTTCCAGGTACATACTCCAAGGCATGTCTATCAAACAATTTCGCACAAATAGGACCAACACTATCTCACTTTTAACGGCAGAAGGTGATCCTATACTGAAACGAAGTATTTACCAGGCAACACCGTACAATTTGTACTCAACAGCAGAGCGGGCAAAATTCATGACGTTTTTTTTTAGGTAAGGCCTCAAAACTTGCCCCTGCCAACCGCTTAGTGAAGTTTTTGTTTTTCGTCATTTCCGCCGGAATTTTGGGATCCCCCAAAGCACAAGTATCCCCAAAACAAAACCACAAGATATGTGGCGAAAAAACAATCCAAACACTACTGTTGTAGTCGGTGCAAGGTTTCAGGACCTACTGTACAAACAGTATCTCCAATAAACGGTGTGAACTTGCGACGAATAAAAAAAAAAAGAATCACGATAGAACCAGCCCGTAATTCCGCCTTTGAAGAGGATTGGGGGGTCGATGACCCTGGGGTAGAGGCAGTAGTGCCGGGGAGAGGGATGAGGCCGCTGCTGACAGTTACTGCAGGGCTACCCAAAAGCTTGGCAAAACTTATAGATAATTTGGCAACGTACGACCGGCAGAGCGCAGCGTCGCGAATCGTCAGGAGGCGTCGAGAGAAGCGTCCTGGAACAACTCGGCGTGCCCACCTCCTCCCACCCACATTACAGAGCAACCCATTAAGCAAAGGAGTAGTTCCTTGGGCGAGCGGATAGTGTTGATTGGAGAAATAGGCCAGGGGAGGGGTTGTGAACTTGAAGCGGGTCAGGCAGAGCACTTGGTTCGAAGACCCAAGGAAAAGTGAGAGCGAGAGCATCTTGCGAAATACTGAACACAATATCATGAACTGCCGAATGATGTTGATTTCGCTAAAGGGTATTTCTTCACCATCGGCCAGTCAGTTGGTGCCGAAAGTTGTGAACTTGAAGCGGGTCAGGCAGAGCACTTGGTTCGAAGGCTCAAGGAAAAATGAGAGCGAGAGCATCTTGCGAAATATTGAACACAATCTCATGAACTGCTGAATAATGTTGATTTCGCTAAAAAGGTTATTTCTTCACCATCGGCCAGTCAGTTGGTGCGGAAGGTGCCGAGCTGGCTGGGCTGGCTCATGCTGTTGCCCCCATTGTGAGACGGCCCGTAACGATTGTCCGCGGAGGTCGAAATGGCGGTGACCCTGGTCGCGGAGTTGGGGACGGTCAAGGCAGCAGAGAGGCGGAGGTGTCGGCCGGGGGTCTCTAGACGGAGAGGGTCAGTTGTTGGGGCCGTGAATAACTGTTACGAGATTATTGTGCGCGTTAGTCGTCGGCGGGGTATTCGTTCTAACGGGAAGCTTGAGAGCTGTGGAAAATACCGTTCGAGCGCTGCCCCCGGGAGATGCTGTCCGCGGCGATATGAAAGGATGCGTTGCTGCTTGGCGCACCCTCCGTCATGAGCGTGCCCAAAGCAGAGTCTAGCACGCCCGTGGCGCCAGTAGAAGGGCTTCCGATACCCCCACACACTATTATCACGACCTCAGCACTTGAGGCATTGTCTGCTGCGTGAACGAGGGGTTTCCCATTGCGCGGTGGCAGTGAGAATGGGGCTAAAACAAGTGGGTCGGAAGAACAAAGTGGTGCGAGACGGTGAGAACTTCTTGGAAAATGCCCGAGGGGCCAGTGGATGTGGTCGGTTGCAGCCGGGTCGGCATCCGACGCAGTACGTAGCATAAAGGCGCCATATTCGCGACAACAGGATCCCATTAAGTTTTCGGACCACCACGCGAAGAGAGATAGATCAAGCATAACAAAAAAATATATATCCAAGGTTATGTTTTCGGAGCATTACGCAACGAGACAGAGCTCTATTAATAGTAGAACACGTAAAAGCATGGTCAAGAGGAGACCAGCTCATTCACCCACCCAACAGCGCACGAACGCCGGGCAGGTTCAGAACGAAAACAGGCCGCCCTTGCCCCCCCCCCTTGCCCTTATCCCCCTTGTTCCCCAACACTCTTTCCGCCCGGTCTCGGCTAGCCCGAATTTCTCGAGCCTGCGCGTGGACTTCCTCCAGCTTCCGCTTCGCCTGCGCAGCTGTCCTGGGGTCTCGCTCCGAGTTGCGCTCGATCGTCTCCTTTAAGCGCTCGACCTTGGTGGCGAGCGCGAGCTCCGCCTCGCGCGCCCCGACCACGTGCGAACGGAGCTCCGAACGCGACATGTCTCCCGCTCTTCTCCTCGCCCCCGCCGCCTTCACGCCTGTGCCTTCGCCCGAGCCCGCCACAGCACCAGCACCAGCACCACCAGGCGTAGAAAGAGAAGAAGCCGAAGAATATTTAGAAGACGAAGAAGCTCCGTCGAACACGGGCCTCTGCCGCAGAGCGCGGTGGGTACCCCTCGTGGCTAAACTCGAGGAAGGACGCGATCCGCCTCCGGCAGGAGCTTTGCCTTTGACCGATGCGTGGATGGTGACGTTAAGAAAGTCGAACATGGCCTTCTGCGGCTCGCCGTCGACGGGTGAGGCGGAGGAAGAGAACCCTGGTTTCGGCTTTTGTTTGCGGTTGCCTGAGCTCCCTCGGGGTCCGGGACCGTCGTCCACTCTGAGGTGGTCCAGAGCCCGGCGCTCCGGCAGAACGCGGATAGGCACGGGCCGTGCGATGCCCTTCAGGGTTTGCAAAAACAAAAAAGACGGCGGTGAATGACACACACAACACGCATGCGGGTTCAAAGCGGACGCGGTGGTGGCATGCGTTGGCAGTGAACGCGTTAGTGCCGGTCGGTCAAAACCAAACGGACGTGTCGGTGGGGATGCACGCGTTCTACTATCGGGGTATCACTTGTTGGCCAAATTATGTCACTGGGAATGACCGGGCTCCTTAACCCTCAACATTGTTGGAATACCAGTACGGAATAGTTTTCAATACTATTCGTGATATACCTGCTGTACTGTCAGGGGTGAATATGGCTCATATGCCGCCGCAAATGTCTTATTTTTTCTCAACGACTAGGACAACCAAAATACACATATACATATATTCCCGCAAAGCGAATGTAACAGAATAGCTAGATTAAAAACTACACACGGGTTGAAACTTTGATGGACGATTTCTCGGGATGTGGTTGGAGTTTGCTCTTGATACTTCGTGGCCATGATAGTGTTGTTGCCGTGGGCGCAAGCAGCACTTCATCATTGTTTTTTTCGGAGATTCAAACTTGAAATAGAAACGATCAAAAGGCCATATATATTGTTTACGTCTTCTCGCGCAGTCATGGTCGCCACGTTGACAGTAGTGGGATTGCATGCCCAGGGTTGTTGGCTCTCTGCCAACTTTAAACCGCATTAAAATCCACATTGTTGGAGAGGACTAATCTGCTCCCAAAAATTGCGACGTTGGCTGATAATATTTTTTATGCTTCTTCCATAAGGAGAAACAACCCCCACCACCGTAACATAAAACTATTCCGGGGGTCCATAGTAAATAGGACCAAATATTGTCAATAAAAATAGGTAAATATATAGGTTTTTATGTATACCACAGGTTCTATTAACTATGGACCCCCGTAATAGTCACCTTGGTACAAGCAAGTTTTCGTTGTCCCAGGTCTCCGTCGCGTTTCACTTTCAACGTTCCCTACCAATTGCGTACGAGCTAAATGTAAGGATCGTTTTGATATCTATATTTCATTCAAACCATCCTTCTAGTTGCGGACAAAGTGGTAGTCTACAGGCGTTCACGATTGAATTTATTTGAGCTTGTCAAGAGGTAGACAATTGAGGAATGGCCATGATGGCTGCTGCTGTTGATGCCGCCGCCGCCGCCGCCGCTGCTGCCGTTGGCACATACAGCAACGCAAGCTAAATCTTCGCCGGGTATGGGCTGCTGGAGCTGGTTGGTGGTCGCCGGGCATGAGCTGCGACTGCAGTTGCGGTTTTCAAGAATAGCTCAATACCAGGTACGGAAAAACGCGAGAGCCTTCGAACTACGCATCTTTTCTATCCATACTAGATCATACACGTAAAATATTCCCCGATTACCACACTATATCGGAGATAAAAATTCAATTATTATGTGGTCAGAGTTCTGCACACGTGAGTAGCAGGCACGGTTGCTGCTGCAGCCGACCAAGCACCGCGGACGGGATCGTCGGCGGGCACGGGCTGCGAGAGGTCATCCTGCCGCTGTTGGCTGTCGCCTGTCAGAGTTGCTGCTGCTGCTGCTGCTGCTGCTTGCTGCTGCTACCGTGGCGTGGCGCAGTCATCGCTATTAGAACTGGAATTCCGCAAGGCGAGCGGGCTTGGAATGCCTCGCTTATTGTGGGCTGTGGGTTGTGTTGTAGAGGGTGAGTGCTTACCCAGGAGTTATTGAGCAAGGTGCAAGCAGCATCAAGAGCAGAGAGTACAGGCAGCTCGAACGAAGCCGTTCCAACATCATTCCCGGTACGTATGTACGAGTGAGCAAGAGAGCTGAGCTTGGAGTCGTTCATGGCGAGGATAATTCCCCTGCCTTTGACTGGTTTATTTTCTAAAGGTCGAACAGTTTAATTTTTCATTTTTTTTTCGATGACACGAAAATCGCCGATAACGGCAAGGATACCCGTTCATTGTCGCCCCTTACTGTACCTAGGTTTTGGGATTATTCGAAGGGGTTTTTAGCTTTTCTCCAACCCAGTTTTTGGGTGAGATGCAGAGCTCCTTAAGGGAGGCAGGCGTCTCAGAAAAAGTACCAGTCCCTCCTACCGCAGCACGCGTCTGGCAAGATGAGCTGGGCACCCCTAATCACACACCAGGTGTTGCAAAAACATCTCTGCACACCCTTAGCATATGCTGGTTTTGGTTTTACTGTCGGCCATTTTGTCGAAGCAGGGGATGATATATGTATCTAACCCTAGCCCTAACCTTAACCCTGAGACCCTCCAAACACACGAACACCAATGACGTAAAACTACACCTTGGGAGGCATCACGGGCGCGAAGAGATACTTTTGCTCCCCCGAGTTGTAATCAGGTTATCACCAGGTGAGAGAGGGAGGGGGTGTACTCGATAGGAGAGATGTACTCGATCTCATGCATGGTCGTAGTCGCATGACCATAGACCCTCGCATCCCTACAATGCCGGGACGGAGCATGTCGGGTTTCACCGACCAGGCAGACATTGCTTGCACCCAGCACGAGAGGGAGGGGGGGGGGGGGGGTGTACTCGTTAGGAGAGATGTACTCAATCTCATGCATGGCCGTAGTCGTATGACCATAGGGGGGGGGGGGGGGGGGGGGGGGGCGTACTCATTCGTTGCTTGCCTTAAGTCGTTTGACCATTGACCACGCATCCCTTTCGAGACGGAGCACCGTTCCTACTCCTAATAGAGACACCTCCAACAATTGGGCGCTCATTACGTTGTTTCCATAAATTACATAGAAACCTTTTGCTAATCGTATCCCCTTCCTGTTTGGCCTCCTTTGGCCACCATCTATCTCCTAGGATAGCGATCGTTTTCTCGCTGCTATTCATTGTATCAAACTCCTCCATGTCACATTCGTCTATTTTCCTCATCTCCTCTTCCAACACATCCCGTTCCTCCTGGTATATTTCACATTCTCCTACTATGTGACCATAGGGGGGGGGGGGGGGGGGGGGGGGGGGGGGGCGTACTCATTTGTTGCTTGCCTTAGTCATTTGACCATTGACCACGCATCCCTTTCGAGACGGAGCACCGTTCCTACTCCTACTAGAGACACCTCCAACAATTGGGCGCTCATTACGGTGTTTCCATATATTATATAAAAATTTTTTGCTAATCTTATCCACTTCCTGTTTGGCCTCCTGTGGCCACCATCTATCTCCTAGGATAGCGATCGTTTTCTCGCTGCTATTCATTGTTCCTCCATGTCACATTCGTCTATTTCCTTCATCTCCTCTTCTAACACATCCCGTTCCTCCTTGTACATTTCACATTCTCCTACTACTGTATGTGAGTTCTACTCTCTAGTGCTCTGCCACACGGGCACATCTGTGCATCTACTTCCTCCACCCGGCTACTGGTGTACCTCTTTCTTCTTTCTGGCAGGTCCAGGTCCCCTACACGAAAGCGCAGTTTCAGCGTTTTCGCGAAGTCCATTGGGCCATGCAAATACGTTTTCATTCCTATTCCTTCCCTTAATCCCCCGTATATCTCTTGAGTGTTTTTCCGATTCCACCTTGTTTCTTAGCGCTAGCCTGTCCCTTCTTTCTATCCTTTCTTCTACTTCTGCCTTGTACCTCCCAAACTTCCCGGCGGACATCATCTCTTCTTGGTTTCCCCCCATACACTTCCATACTTTCTCAACAACGCCATCCCACCTTATTCCAGCTCGCCCTTTTGTTACTTTCTCCCATACAGTTCTATCAACTATGGCTGGCAACCTCTTTTTTGGCATGTTCCTTACTTTATATTGCCAGTTCAATTTTCTCATGTCTCTGTTTGTCTTGAGTGGGTGCATTCCCAGTTCTGCCCTTAATACTGTATTACTAGTCGTACTTGAGCATCTTAGGTTTTTTTTAGCTGCTGTCATTTGTAATGTTTCCAACTGTTTTACGAGTTTTGCGTTCCCTTCCCGTACTTCTCCTGCATATTCTAGCTTTGGTACTATCACATTCATCAGGATACATCTCTTAATCCTAGTGTCAAGGTTCTGGTCTGTTAGGATCGCATCCATCTTGCCTACTTTTGCCTTACCCTTTCCTAATGCTTCTGCTATATGTGTATCCCAAGAGCAGTCCTTTGAGATCTCTACGCCAAGGTATGTATACTGGTCTACGATCGGCAATTCATCTTCTCCCCACTTCCAACTGAAATTTACCCGGTTTACCTTATCTTCGCTACAAACAACTACTGCGCATTTCTTGACCTTCGCCGTCACCTTCCATTTCCTGGTGTATTCTAGCGCCTTCACTATTTGTTTCTGTAATCCTTCGGGTGTTTCTGATATCCCCACGAAGTCATCTGCAAACATCAATCCCGACACCGTATCTTCCCCTACCGTGACTCCCTGCCTTGCTGCCTCGACTGCTACTATCAGGCCGTTAATATATATCTTGAATAAGTTAGGTGACAACGTACATCCCTGTGCAACTCCTTGTAAAATATCAACATAGTTCGATATTTCCCCGTCCAGCATCACAGCACTTCTCGCACATTCCGTCATCTTTCTCATCGTTCTCCACATCTTTCCTCTGATTCCTATTTCCCACAGTTTTTTCCACCATCCATTTCTCCATACTGTGTCGTAGGCTTTCTGCACATCTAGAAATAAACAGCACGTTGTTAGTCCCGCGTCTTTCCTACCTTGAATAATCTTACCTAAGGTGCACACATGGTCTACGCAGCTACGGTTTGGCCTAAACCCTGCCTGCCCTTCGCTTATTTTGTCTTCCTTCTCCATCGTCGTTCCCATTCTATCGTTCAGAATCTTACAAAATGTTTTGCCTACTGTGCTTAGTAGCGTCATCCCTCTACAGTTCCCCGGGTCAGCCTTACCTCCTTTCTTGAATAAGTTCACTACTACTCCTTCTCTCCACCTCCTAGGTGCGTACTCGTTTTTTTCCATATTCAGTTATACAACATCACCATCATGGTAAGCATCCCTTCTCCCCCGTACTTCATAAATTCATTCACTATTTGGTCTGCCCCTGCTGCCTTTCTATTCTTAAGTTTAGCTACACACTTCTTTACTTCCTCCCTTGTGAACTCTCTCTGTAACCCCCCCGAACCACTGTCTTCCCTTTATGATGTATCTACGTTCGCCTCTGCCCACGCGTTGATTTCCTTCTCGAATTTCTGCGTCGAACGTTTCGTTGGCTGTGGGTGTTCCTAGCTTTCGGTAATGCTCTACTAGTACTTCCCTTCTCCCCTTCGAACTACTAACCATTTTACCGTTCTGTGCTCTTAAGAGTAGCTATTCCCGTGTCTGTCTCTCCTGCTTGTTTGCCAAGTATCCCTTTTATCCCTACCCACAGATCTGCTTCATCCCGCCCTCAAAATCGTCATTCGTTTTATTTACTACGTCTTTCCATATCCCTTTCTTCTTCTCCACCATATATTTTACTTTCTTTCTAGCAATAGCATATTCCTCCCACCCTGTCGAAGTTTTACTCCATGTATACCTTGCGTGTGCCTTTCTCCTTGCTCTTATTTATAGCCTCTTTCACTTCTTCGTCCCACCATTTTACTGCTCTGTTGCATACTATCAACTTCTTCCCCATTACTTTACTTGCTGTGGTCTTGACCAACTGCTGCCATCCTTCTATTATCCTAGCTCCTGCATCATCCCTCTCTGTATCGTTCCTTGTTGTACCTATTCTTTCCAACAGCTCGGAAAATTTCTCTGCATTTTTGGCCATCTCTTCTTGGAACTCTTCCCGTTTCTCTTTTACTTCTAGTTTATCTATTCTCCATCGATACAATTTCCTACCTCTTCTATGGTTGATAACTCTCGTCTGTTGATTGTCTGTCCATATTAGATAGTGATCCGTAGTTCCTATGTCCGCCCATATAGTTCCGTTTCCTTACCACTTCCGTTTTCTACTACTATAAAGTCAAGGATAGAGCTTTCTCCCTTTTGTATGCACTACTGTCTAGTCCAATCCGGTGCTGCCTTTTTTACTCTTGTCGTTCAACGTTTTCACGTTGTGCTTGAGGAACTTCAACATCTCTTCCCCATTCTTATTCTTTGTTACTTCCCCCATATTGTCCAATGTTCTCATTCAGTTTGCTTGCCTTCCCAATTCTTGAGTTAAAATCTCCCACTAGTACTACTTCTCCCTTGTCTCTTATACTTCTTCTTCTACTGCTCCAGTACTTCTCCAAACTTCCTCTGTATATCTTTTATTGTATTCTTCGACTCTGGGGGCATATACATGTTTCCTAAGAAGTACTCTTTCGCTCTCCGCTCCCCTGGTATCTTAAATCCATACGCTTTCGTCGAATTTAGTGTCTTTGATCACCTCTATTATGTTCCACAGGTGACCATAGGCGGGGGGGGGGGGTGTACTCATTATCGTGCATGGCCGTAGTCATATGACCATGGGGGGGGGGGGGGGGGAAGAGAGAAGTGGGTACTTTTGCGGGCTTACGTCTGGCGTACGGAACGCAGTGTCTGCCAAAGCGGGGGGGACGCGACGCGCAGGGTCCGACTTTAATTAAGATGAAAGATAGAAGAGACAGAGGGAAAGATGAAGACATCGTCACAGGGAGAGAGACCGTAAGCAAAACGCAGGATAGCGACAGCGAGCGGTGAGAAAACAAAGAGCTAGCTGGGTGTGGAGACTGGTATATGTACGGGAAACGCAACTCGGAACAGCGGAGGCGGTTAGGTCTATCGGCTGAGCGGCCATTGATAAGAGCGGGAGAGACCCGTGGCATGCACGGCGTACGTATAATATGTCGCTTAACCCCTTCAGTACCGCAGTCCCGATTTGGGGACAAACCAGTCTAATTCCAAGTGATTTGTCCCCAAAACGAGACTGCGGCACTAAAAGGGTTAACAACTGTGAATACATACCCAGAATGATAAACCAGTCAAAAAGTGGACCTCAGATGGACAGAATTTGGATGCGAGACATGTTGGTAACATCAATACATTTATTTTGCACGTCATTCATCCGGGGGCGAAGGAACCTAGCAATGAGCTCTCTCTCTCTCCACGGGAGGTCGCCTTCGTGACCCACGACAGTCGCGGCATGGCCATGGCCTACCGGGGAGGTAGTTCGAGCCGGGCCGGGCTTAAAAAAAAAACAAGAGGGCCGCCCCATCATCCTTTCAGCCAGTCCGCTCATGCAACAAGCCACGCCTCACCTGTTTCTCTTTACCAAGCCCTTCCCCTCGCCGATAACCCATTCGCGACATCATGCGGGAGCCGAACCCCTTGGTGTGCTGCTCCCAGTCGCCGACTATGTACGCGTCAGAGCACGACGCGCCGCCTGCTGCTGCTGCCCCCTGCTGCACCTTTTGCCCCGACATTCGGCCCGCTACCGCCACCGCCACCACCCCGCCCCCTCTCTCCCCAGCACCCTTTCCTGGAAGAAACCACTACCCCCGTCTCCCCGTCAGCATCTTTCGTGGTAACATGTGCTGCGTCCGCCCACGCGTCTTCGATTTCGTTTTCCTTCTCGTCTCTTCCCGGAGACCCGTCCAAACCTCCTCCGCCACCGCTGCCGCCGCCGCCTCGAGACAAGCCCGTTGCCCCGTCAGCCCGCTCCTCGACAGGTGCCAAGTGGGAGTGGTCCGCGGGAAGAAGAGACACCGACCCGTCGTCCTCAAAACCTTTGAAGCGCACAGCCAGCGACCCTCCCTCCCCTGTAGCGCCTTCCACGGTGGCCTCGTACCACACGCGGTCGTGGTACCTCGCGAGAACGCGATGCCCATGGCCAGAGCTTAAGCTCGCCAGCCAGTCGTCGTCCCCAGCATTCGCGCCGCTGTCAGAGCTGCCCTGTCCCCTGCGCCCCCCCCTTTCTCCTCTCCCCCTCCCCTCCCCCCCCGTCTTTTCTTCGAGCGTTGGCGCCGACGCGTCGCCCGCGAGGTTGGCCCCATCGGGGTTGAAGGGGAGTAGGTCGGTCAAGGGTACTTCGATGCCGTGGGAGAAGGGGCAGTCAGGACCGGAGTGCTTGCAACTTCTATCCTTTTTTTTCCGCAGGCAAGTTTTCCATAGGCACGAGCGGCGGGCGGCGGGGTGAGGGGCGGCACGATAGCCATAAGAGTGGGCAAGATGCCGAGCGTGGACGACTTGACAGAATAGGGAACAGGGGTAGATGCGTGCGTGTGTCGGTATTGTGTGTAACATGGCAGGGAAGAACGAGGGCCGAACCGGTGCCTTCCCGTCGTTCGTTCGACGGAGCCGGCCGTTCGCGCGCGACTGCAGCGCCGCCGCTTCTTGCGTATACACCAGTCGCATGTGCATCGCCGTGAAAATAATGAACATGGTTGACGATCGTTTTTATTTCTACAACCATTGGTGGTTGGTTGGTGGGTGATGACGATAGCGTTGGCTTTTTTTTTTACGGTGCCGCTATTTTGTTTTCGTGGAAACGAACGACTGCGGGGGTCACACCGTATGTCACGCAAGATAACACAGCCTCTGGGACGAATTTCAGACCCGGCTTCCTCCAAAACGCGGGGGGGGGGGGGGGGGGGGGGGGGGGGGGGGGGGGGGGGGGGGGGATTAGCCCAACGAAAATGGCGTCTTCGGACAGATTTCATCCAGAAGGTTGCATAGACGCATTGCTCATCGTACTCAATACGCCCTCCCCGTTGTCGAGAAACCCAGCTTTGAAAATCGCCCGAGGGGGTGTGTTATCTCATCACCCTAGTGTGATGCGGTACACGCGTATTCAGTCAAGGCCATCCATCACCCGACGAAAGACGGCGGTGACGGTGAAGCGAAACGTCTTGCTTGGTTCACGTACGCAAGGCATTTTCCCAACAAAAAACGGGCACAAACGAAGACCAAACAAAATCCATCCCCCGATCAAAACCTCATTCGCTCGTTCTCAAGGCTCGCAGCCCCCGCGTACCGCTTGCTGCATCAGACTCGAGAGCGACCAACGTGGGACACCGACACGGGCACGCGCCACATGCCCCTCGGACAACGTACCGGTACGTGTTTGGTACGTAAATATATATGTACGCTGATTTCACGTGTATTTCCTTGTCTTGAGGTTGTACGACTGACTTGCTTCAGACATTACGAGTGTTATTTTTGCTTTTGCTTTTATTAGCTGAGGTGTTTTTCCACCCCAGAGCTATTGCAACCCGTCCTGTGACCACCCACCGGATTCTGACGACATGTTCATAGTGTGATGGACCAACAACAACAACAACGACAACAACAACAACAACAACTTGGCCTGGCGGTATGCAGGATCGGCGAATACCCCCCAAACTAATGCAAAGGTTTGCTTGCGACCAGGGATGGACGAATACGTTTCGTAGCGCGGTTTTCGCAGTGCGGCTACGAAGCCTCGACTGCAACTCTTGCGACCGTACACCCACTCATCTATTTTCGTCTGCGAATAGCGGAACACACCAAAAACACAGCAGCAGCAGCAGCAGCAGCAGCAGCAGCAGCAGCAGCAGCAGCAGCAGCAGCATGCAGAAGTATACGTGGAGGAAGGAAATAGGAAAGCAAGCTGGTAGGGAAGGGGGGGGCGGGCGGAGAAGCAGAGACAGAGAGACAGGAAGCAAGCGCCCCGCCCCCTTATGACAACATGTCACCCACCTCCTTCCAGTAGCGGCAGGGGAGCTCCCCCCTCTGCCGAGGGTGCACCCAGGTCACGAGAGAGGTGCCCTTCGAGACGTCCACCGCCTCCACCACGGCGCGCGCCCGTCGGCGATCAAATATTCGGGGAGCCAGGCACACGTCGCCGGCTGCGAATATCGTGGCTACGATTGCTCCTTGCCCGCTACTGTCGGGCTCCTCGGCGAGCGACGAGGCTGCTGTTGTCGCTTGGTCTTGACGTAGCCTCTGGTGGATGCCGGCGATGGCGACGTCTAACTCTGTCTGTGACGGACGGGCAGACAAGACCGACGGGACGGACAGATAGGACCGACCGACCGACCGGGGGCGGACGGACGAAACGGGCGGTGCGGCGGAGAGAGAGGGGGGCGTGTTGGGGCGGGGAAGAAAAAATAGGAACGTCATGAGTTCAGTCAAGTAACTGAGGGTAAAAAAACGTCAGCAGAGAGCTCCCAGGTACGCCACAGCAGTCAGGACATACACACCGATAAATACATACTTGCAAAAAACAACCAGGAGCGAGGAGGAGTGTTCTCAATCAAGGAAAAAGCAGTGGTGAAAAGAAAACACAATGGATACTCACAATAAAACAGAGCTATCAACACTGCGATAGTGATCGACTTCATTTTTATTCATGCGACTGATGTGCAATTCAAGACAGGAATTACAATTCGCTTTCGATGCAAACGATATTCAACAAGAAAGACAGGACGTCGAGTTGAGCGAAAGCGCAGGCCAAAACGTGTAACCGAACTCGCATTGCCTAATACTGCAGCAGCTGCGTACGTATCTACATCGAAAACGGCATCCTGGTATATATGCCAATACCAAGCCACCTGATATTGGATACCAGGAGGTATGCATGCGTGTACGTATGCGCTCGCATGTACAATGTCGAAGTTTTTCCGCCAGCCAGTAAAGAACGAACAAAACGATGAAAGGACCGAGGGACGGACGGAAGGGCCGACAGACGAACGAACGAACGAACGGACGGACCGACCGTGCGGACGAACGGACTGACGGTACAGACGAACGGACTGGCGGACAGACAGCGCGGGAAAACGCTCACGAACTCCGCTTCTTCTCCTTCGCCAGCTTTCCTTCGGAAGCACCCAGGCGAGCGAGCAATCATGGGCTGAGGGTGGCCCCCATGCCTCTCTGCCCCCCCCCCCCCCCCCCCCCCCCCCCCCCCCCCCCCCCCCCCCCCCCCCCCCCCCCCCCCCCCCCCCCCCCCCCCCCCCCCCCCCCCCCCCCCCCCCCCCCCCCCCCCCCCCCCCCCCCCCCCCCCCCCCCCCGCTTGGTGCTAGCGACGTCTTTCTTCCTGGTCGGTGAAAACCCCACGTGCTCCGTCCCCGCATTGTAGGGACGCGAGGGTCTATGGTCATACGACTACGGTCATGCATGATGATGAGTGCACACCCCCACCCTGCCCGTATGTACGAGAGTGCCCCAAAATATGCTTCCGGAAAAAAAGGCCCCCTACACAGCAGAATGATCATGTACTGCAGTCAAAGAACCGAATAGCAGCCTTGAAAAAGCTGGCGCAGAACGTTCAACTTTGTGGTATATCAACAGGAGACGTTGACTGAATATCGTGGCGGAACCATCAGTTTTAGATTTTAGCATAAAATCTCGTTTTTCTACATGTATATCTGTTGTGAAAATGGGCCATTTTTCAACCAAAAAGAAAAAGTTTTCAGCATAAAAAAGGCCCGGGTTGAAAAAAAAAAAAAAAAAAAATAACCTTCTCCTTCCTTACAATTACAATCTTGTCGCAGGGATATTTTATTTTAGACTTGGGGCTGTTGTACAGTACTCGATTGTGCCTCAGTTTTGTTGCCGTCCGGCGGCGGGGGATCTGGGCGGTTGGTGGACCCTCCCTCCCTGCCGGCGGCTAATTGCATGCATACCCATCCTGTTCACGAATATCACGAACATCAGGACCTTTCGTATCAAGAAAAAAGACACAAAAAAACCGTCCCTATATTTCGGAAAATAGTACTACAGTAGTAGTATCCAGGTTCACCTTTAGGGCCGGGGTCCATCCAGTCGGGATCAGATCGGCGTGGGATCGGGGTGCCAAGCCGGAGGGAGCACGGGGGGGGGGGGGGGGGGGGGGGGGGGGGGGGGGGGGGGGGGGGGGGGGGGGGGGGGGGGGGGGGGGGGGGGGGGGGGGGGGGGGGGGGGGGGGGGGGGGGGGGGGGGGGGGGGGGGGTGGGCCTCATGTTCAAATATTTTCAATTTTTTGGTACTTGGTCTGTAAGAGTTTGTACTGCTGTACTCTCTCAGACCCTGGGCCACTTTAGGATAACTTCAATTGGATAACTTTACTGGCGGGTTTTGAGCCCTGGAGTTTCGTAAGAAAAAAAGGCCATCTCTTAACCCTTTTAGAACTGCAGTCCCCTTTAGGGGACAAACTACGTAGAGTTTGAGTGGTTTGTCCCCAAAATGGGACGGCGGTTCTAAAACGCACCCTCGAATGTTCGGGGCTGTTCACGGTCCCTCGCTACGATTCGGTTAGGTTTGGTTCGGCTCGGCCATCCCTCTTGCGCATTTTTTTACCAACCATAGAGCATACGCGGGTTTTGAGCCCTCTATTTTTCAGGGCTGTTTACGGTTCCTCGCTACGGTTCGGTTCGGTTCGGTTCCGCTATGTGTTACGTGCTCGGTTCCGAATCGAGCCGATCCGTGAGAATTCCTGCGGTTCCGTACCGTTACTATATCTTCACACTAACTGCAAATAATTACGAAATAACCGCAAGGTTTTTTTTTCCTACAGTTCGGTTCGGTGCGGGGTTCCGAACCGAACCGAGCCGATCCGTGAAATTCCTGCGCTTGCAGAACCGCGGTTCTGACTCGTGAAAATAGCGTAATGCGATCGTAATGCGATCTTCAAGTACTTGCGAAAGAACCGCAAGGGCTTTCCCAAGGTTTGGTTCAGTTCGATTCGATTCTGCTCGGTTCTGGCGGAACCGAACCGAACCGAACCGAACCAACAGAGTCCCAAGATGCTGGAGTTGAGGGGCTCGCACCCAGTCGAACCGAACCGAACCGTGAGATTTAAAAATAACGAGATCCGAACCGAATCGATCCGTAGGAGTGCACAATTAACGAGAAACAACCGAACCGCGGTTCGGAACCGTGAAAAACCTTGGAATTTTGGTTGTCAAAAAAAAAAAAAAAAAATAATACCAGATTTCACTCGTTCTCCCCCCGAGAATGACCGAGTCTGGCTCGCTCCCAGAATGGGAAGGCTTGTAAGGAGACTCTGGAACAGATAGAGAAACAATCCGTGTTTTGCTGTGAACGGGAGAATTGCGAATTTAGAGGTTGAAACATTCTATGATTGATGAGCGAAAAAAATACAACACATACTTAATGTATATCCCTGAGGAGGTCAGGGACTAGCCGAACGAAACTAAGCATGAGCAGGTTAAGCGGACGTCAAAAAGTTACGACGTAATTAATACGAGTCCAAGATTTAAATACCTGGTAAACAAAGAAGAGAGCTCGCACACGAGATCATTCTCACACAGTCCGACAAGCACAGCAATCTCAAACGGGAAGGGCGAGACCTCAGCTGACCAGTGAACCACGTGACCAAGAGCAAAACCTTCCTGGAAAATTGAAGATCCAATCTACCAGAATTTCCGTAGTTTCTAGTCCCTGGGCCGTCCGTCTCCGCTGTTGTGATTTCTGTTCTTCAACGCATCAATCGGTGAGAGTGTCCTTACACGGTATCAATTGCCATGGATTTATGCATGTGGCAATTCCGGGGGGCACCCAGCTCCTCGGAAAAGGTCGGGACGACAATTCACCGCATCAATCGGTGAGAGTGTCTTTACATGGTGCGTCAATTGTCACGGATTACGCATGGCAAATGTTTCTAGCATTTCACCACGCCGTCTGGTAGGTAACAGAGGCTCACCCCGTGGGAATGCGCACTGGGTATGATAAAACGGAAACCGAGTCACGAGATACAACCAACCCAGGTTACATACTTGATAGTGTGGGAGCAAGTTTTCATTTCATGTGACCGAACTAACTCATGTTGGTATTGATTGTATGGTACCGGGAAGATACTGACTGCATGAGCGAACCAATGAGTGTAAGTGCACACACATGATTTGATATAACGCACGAACTATCATACGGCGACGCGAGGTATGCTGTACTCGTATCAGTCCTCGGTGACATGTCAATGGTAGTAATGATCGGTGGGTGAGTGTCGTCCCACGACGCGTCTTCGCGACCACCGAGCTTGTTTCTCTCTCGGGTGAAAGAATCAGCACGAGCGCAAGTAATTAATGTGTTTGCTGGACGCCCGCGAGCAGAGGGACAGCAGTTTCATGTGAAGTACAACCACGCGCCAGGTGACGACAAGCAACACACGAGCTGGTCTTGCTCGCTGCACCACGACCGCCGGACGCGCTCACGTTAAACGTGGGTATAAGAAGTCCGCAATACAATTTTTGATAGATTCGTGTACACGTGTGGTACGTACATAATCCGGTAAATATAAAAAACACTGTTCATTGTCGTTGCGGCTCAAGTACTCTGCATACCAAGAGATACATAGTCGCCTTGCGTGCATGGTATTTGGGAGCAGGATATGTCGAGCTGCGAGCAGGTATCGTTCGTACCTGGGATGTCTAACGCGTCCGGTACGGATCGACCCTGGTGGATGACCGGCAGTTCTGCACTCAAAGGAGATATAGAGACGGCCGGCATGGTATACAGGAGGCCTTCGTGGCTTGGATATCTATCGACTAGACAGACCAAGTCATTTATATACATGTGTGTGTGTGTGTTCTTCACATTCAACCGTTCTTCTACTCGTCGACATCCAGCAAGCCCAGTGTCCGTGCTGATTCTCCACCCTAGAAAGATACGAGCTCTGTGGTCACAGACTACGACAGAGATAACACACCCAGCACCGTAATGCATTACCTGGTATATAATAATAGCCTACGCAATACCATGCCTTCGCACTATTAATAGGTGCGGCCGACACAACATACATACATAGGCCAGCAACCAAAATACACCATAAAGAAAGAGAGGCAAGAAGAAACAAAACCGAAAAAGAAAAATATATACACCATTGTTAACAATAATACATCACGTCTGTCTCCAACAGGACTTGGGTGAACGCGTGAACGCTGAATTGGGTCGGACACGCAGACTCCTTGTACAGGTGGGCAATAAATTGATGGATCGAGCGTATAGATAATATCAACAAAACTGACAGGTACTACTAATGCCAGGTACATTTAGTACATACACTACCCGGGGGAAGATGGCTTCCCTGGGTGGCTATCTCCACCACACTTGATGCCCTCGATGTTCTTGGGGGTCTGGTCCGGTTGACATACTCACGCGCATGGTAGTTGCGGCCGGCGCTCATGTTGCAACGACGAACACACTCATCGTATTATATTTATGGCCGTAGTATGGGAGCTTGAGCTTTATCGTACGAGTACCTATCCACCAATGTCTCCAACAGGACCAAACGGGAGCCAGGCATATATACAGAAGATAGGCATGGTCTCCGAAACCCCGTACAGAACCGATTGTTCTATGGTGTTACATACAGATCGACGAAACGGATCAAGTCAAGGTATACTCTGCTGTTAGCACACCATGCATCCAACCTACCGCCATCCGTGAGACGATGAGAGGATGAGAGCTATATAGTTCATCTTTTCGTCAGGGGCCATAGTCCGATTTGTAAGTTTTTACGGTACTGCCGCTTTCGGCAGAAAAAAGAAGGACGTGAGTTCCAGATATCTACACTACTGCTGTATGGGCCGATTCACCTGCACAAACTAGCACAGCCCCTGTATTTCATTTTTTTTTTTCGGAAGTAAAAATAGTGCCACACAGAAAGAAGCTTACTACTTTACGAAATACCCGGTATCTGCTATTTGTGTTTAGGAGAAACAGAAGACCATAGGGGAGCAAAAACGGGGTCTACGATAAAGCCATG
This sequence comes from Macrocystis pyrifera, assembly GCA_031763025.1. Taxonomy (NCBI): domain Eukaryota; class Phaeophyceae; order Laminariales; family Laminariaceae; genus Macrocystis; species Macrocystis pyrifera. Next base: position 8,698,259 of record JASSKH010000028.1, read on the forward strand.
AATTGCGTGGCTTGGTTATACAAGAAACCAAGGCAGGCGAAATCCTATATACCAGGCAGGTGCCACAGCTAAGCTTCTTTAACACACGATACCATTGAGGCACAAAGACAAAAAAAAAATGTAGGAAACGACTCGAGGAACACAGACAGCAACAAAAATACAGCACACAGCAGTCAGCTAGCTAGCTATCCAGTGACTCCTGAAGGCTGGCTAAACAAGGGATCACGAAGGGCACTAAGGGGACCCAACAGCCAGCGGGCGCCACATAATGCGTCAGAAATCCGCAATACGCTGCGAGCCACAACCCCCCGGTCTGTTGATGTTGGAGGCACCAGGATCCGTGCATGTCGTTCAGTGGAGTAATGTATATGGGATGGCCGTAGAATGTCGATCTCAGTCGGGTCCGGGTCGTCGAGAAGCCGAACGATGTACTTTGGTAGTAGTTTTTTGAAAGGGTGCTTGCTATCTATGGACGATAGATAGTGGCGAACGCACCAGAGCCCAGTGCGGGTCTTGTGCCAAATGTAACGCGTAACGGTGAGTTCGTATCGATTTTTTTAATCGACTTGGAGGGAAACGCGCCGCTGTTCTGCCGCGCTGTGCAGTTGTAGCCATCGGAATACTTCAAGCCGGAACCCTAAAGAAACGGTGAACCGCAAACGGCGTTGGATTCCTTCCTCTCACGGAAAAGGCTGCGTTAGAAATCGAGCAGAGTGGGGCCCGATTCGCCCGCTTCCGGGCTCTCAATCATGCTTGCTTGGTGCCGAAACCTCCATTTTCGGGGGGGGGGGGGGGGAGGGACCGTAAACCTAATCCGTTGGCTTAAGAGAAGGCCCCATCAAGAATGCCCGAAACTGCCACGTTGGGCGCGTGCGCGTACGCGCACGATGATGTACGATGTGCCCTTGTATGGTATGCCAGGTACATCTCGCCCGCAACTCGGAGCCGAAGATACCGACCCCAGGAAGATTCCACTTTTCATCCGAGAGGTATCCATGCTATAAAATAGTACGAATAAACGACAGGTTCCGGTTCAAGCGCAATAGTACGAATAAACGACAGGTTCCGGTTCAAGCGCGTGGGTTTGGACTGGATACTGGAGTCTATTTTGGGGCTAAAAAACGAAAAATACACGGAATTTCGAGAGTGAGTGCGTTGAAATTCCGCCCACAATTGGAAAAATTAAAGTTCTAAACCCAGCAACTACGTACTAAACCTCTTCAACCAGCAACTTCTTCTGTTGACACGTTCTGTGCCTCGAGGTCGGTAACGCCAGCAGTTGCGAGTTGCAGGCGAATACACCGAGTCTCCTTCGTAGGCGTACGTGCGTACGTACGTACGTACGTACGAGTAGGCGTCCGAAGTGACATTATTCTTGGGGGGGCGTTCGCCCTCGTATTATGTTGTCATATGTTCTCTTAAAAAAATGCAACACTATTAAAAATAATAGGGGGGTACATACTCGCAAGATTTTCAGGAGGACGATCGCCCCCCATGACATGATGGATACATTTATATTCAGGCAGGTCGACACGAACATGACGACAACAGGTGGCATGTGGTATTTGATATTTGGGAAGGCCGTACGTACGTAGAGCAGCCGTTACCATTCAGCAGACACACACGCTTCCCAACCCTACGTACTCGTACGTAGGAGGAGTGGTACATTGGCCGGTTGTACGCCTCACGGGCAATGACCCCCGCAATTGTGAGGAACGTGTGGTATCATGAGCTGCTGCTGTGCTGCTGCCTGAAACCTTTTCTGTTTTGTCAGACAGCCCGGGAAGACATCGCGATCGTTCATCATTTTTCGTGAAGTAAGGTGGTTTTTTTGTTCGATAGGTTTTTTTTTTTTTTTTTTCGCTGCTGCACGCTCGCGAGTCGTCACTCTGACAGCACCCCCGACAGCAGGCGTGTGTTCCTTTTCTGTGTTCACGACCACTGACTACCGCCGTGCGTTTCGTACGGTGCAGGCAGCAGCCCAGACAGCGACCGCTGTAGTCAGTAGCCACGCGAGTTGGATAGTTGTGGAATCGGGGGGAACTTTATGCTGTAGTTGATTGGATACCCGCCGCGCAGGCCATGATATCAATATTACGGGGGACCATACACAGTAAATAGGACCAAATATTGTTAGTAAAAAAAGGTAAACATATAGGTTTTTATGTATACCAGAAGTCCTATTAACTATGGACCCCAGCAATAAATAGTTCACTTTGCACACTGATTTCTTTTTGTGTGTGCGTGCGTGCGTGCGCCTTCTGCGTCTCGTGTACCTTTAATTTAAGGTGGGGAGCGTCGTGCTTCCCAACCGAATTTTGATTCTTCATGTTTTTTCGTATCTTCCTCTGGCTCCAGCACCTATTAATAGCATCCAGCACCTTTGTGTGACCACGGACGAGAGAGTTAATATGAGAACAGCAGCAACAGCAACTTGTCTAAAAAATTTCAGCAGGAAATAACGGACAGCAACAGCGAGTAAATACCGTATATGATGTAAACGGTTATTAGGGCTGGGCACTGGCTGACTCAGTCAGCAGCGAATATGCTGCTGTCTGTCGTCAAAATCAATCAGTATCACCGAATTGAAGCAGTATTCTGCTGGCTCTCCTCTCTACTGCTGTCTACTATATACCCTCTCCTCCTGAAATGCATTTGGTGGGTTTCGGAACTATAGGATGGCGTGTTTTTTGGTCGAACGTAAGATAAAACTACCGCGGGGCATGGCACATATACTGGCCTGGCCAGTCAGTGGACTATCCTACTTCCAGTACATGAAGCAGTTGTTGTTGTTGTCGTTGTTGTTCTCCCATTAATGCATCGCCACAATACAATGCAGTCCGTAGTCGCAGCAGGACAGGCTCCAGTTAGTTGTGTCGGTACCCTGCCCTATAAACAGCTCTACCGGCTCTACCTGGTACGTGGTGACTTGCACTGGTACTACTCGTACGCGTACCGCTATCTGCTGCTCTGCTGCTCTTTTGCTTCAAGTACAGCATACACACATGCACACGTACACAGCAACAGCATAGCAACAGGCCGAGTGAATCGTGAATCGGCGCGCGGTTGGTCCGTTCGTCGAGACAGAAAACTGGCTGCTGTACGATATATCACTGCGAAAAACTGACCCCACTTTCCAGTTCCTCGATTTATCGTCATGCGTTTTATTAATTATTTGTCGTGGTGGTGCCCCGTATACCCGTTTATATGCACACAAGGCCGGCGTTCCCGGTGGCTTGGTAGTAGGTGGTCCGCGTGCCTATCAAGATCAATTCGTGGGTTCAAGTCTCACCGAGTGCATGCTCGTAGGGACTTTTTCTTAGATAAAAAAATTGATTAGCGGAAAGAAGCGCGAGAGCGTGAGTTAGCTACATTCGATGAAAATCGACGAGCAGTGGGAATGCTGGACCCTACGCGCGACAAAAAAAATAAAGGCACGTACCGGGGGGGAGAAGGGACGACACCTACCTGTGACCACGGCTTGTCCAGAAGATCGCTGAGGGTAAATAAAGCCTTCTACGACAAGTTAGGCTGGAAAGTAAAAGTGATGCATTAAAAAAAAAAAAAAAATGTATTGGCCCCTGGGTTCTGCCTCGTATTAAAAATTAAGAGTATTCTGCCCAGAGCCCAGAGTACTCTCGTATGTATGTATTAATATTAATAGTCGCATGTTTCACATAAAACGTAAAAGTGTACCACTCTGAGGGGAAGTAAAAGGACCGTCTTATTAACTGACATAATAATGAAGACCAAGTATTAATAGTCCTTCTACGAGCGTATTACCGCCCAGAGTGCATGTACGTAGATCAAAGAGGGCGAGATGACCCCCCCCACCCTACTACATACACCCTGCACCCCCCTCTTCCGGCCGACGGGCGTCATCGACTGTCACCGTCCGTCCGCCCCTCTGTCCGTCTCCCGAGGGGCTGGACAGCTCCGGGTCGCCTTTTTTACGCGCGAATCTAAGCCGACCAACTATTATATAGTAACAATCAGCAATCAACAGCAGTCACAAACAATCAGAGCAAGCACACCACCAGTTGGCAGGCACGGCGGGTTGTGCGGCAGAAACAGACAGATAGATACCTGGTATAAAGCAGGTGGACGCAAACATTGCACGGATTCAAGTCTAAGGCAACGATTGCCCACAGGTCACGGTGTCCCAACCCGCATGCGCACTGCACTCACTTGTACTCGTACTCGTACGAGTGCCCCGACGAAAACTAAAAAAAAAAATGACGGCAAAGGTAAGGTGTGCGTGTTCTTCCCGTTCTCCTACCCGTCCAGCGTCCACATCTACTCAAGCACCAACCAGTCTCCGTGCCGATTCTTCACTCCTAAAGAGATAAAAGAGCTCGAGATAAAAGCTCTGTGGGGTCACCAAACTTCGCCGCAGAGATACTAAAGAGATAAAGAGCTCGAGATAAAAGCTCTGTGGGGGTCACCAAACTTCGCCGCAGAGATACTACATAAAGAGATAAAGAGCTCGAGATAAAAGCTCTGTGGGGTCACCAAACTTCGCCACAGCAGAGATACTGTTGTGTTAATACGAACTTGCGCATTGTTGCAGTAAGAAGAATAGACAGCAGCAGTGTGCAATGCAATGCCATGTCATCGTACTGGATACGACAGGCACGACATACGCATTCTATGAAAGAGAGAAAACGAAAAAAGCAAAGAAAAGGTTTAGGCCACAATAAGGTAAATCTTGTGCCAAAACCAGCTATCTATATACAAGTACATACAAAAATCAAGCGCAAATCACAAATCACACGCCAGGAGCCTCACATCGTACACGTTTTGCGCTTGAAACTATGAAACTGGCCGGAGTTATATCTGGATTTTTTTTTCCTAATTTCAACTGTTTTTGCCTGATTTTCGGCCAATCAGACTGGCCATACGTACACTGTTTTTTCTCTTGCGTATGCGGTTTCCGGTACTGCTGTACTTCGGTTGCAAAATTCTTATGTATGTCTCAACTCTGAACGTACGTATCTATATACATACGTACGCTGGTTTTTTTTCTCTGGGGTGTACGATGTGACTATGTGGTTCAGCGCTTCAGTTACGATGTTCGTTCGTACTTTTGTTTGTTGCTGTACATCCATCGTCATTGTGGACACAGACGGCAGTCCGTCTGCCTCACCCCGCGTCGAGATGGCCTCAGGTTTGGTACGGCAAATAACTTCGCGCCGAGCAGGCGGTTCCGCGAGGATCTTCAAGAGGCTTCAATTCAAAGCTGGCAACGGGGGGGGGGGGCGCCAGAACAAATACTCTTGGCGTGCGCCCGCCATGGCGAACTAACGAAGCCTGGTGAACCTCTGCAGGTCTAAGTATAGCCCGTCGTCACCATACCCTAGAGAAAACAAAACATGCAGAATTTCCAGGCCACACGCTCAACGTTGAGGCGTATAAAAAAAAAAAGCTCGTGGGGTGTGATTTTTACTTGGTTTTCAGTATTTAACTGTTTTGGGCTCAAATGGAACAAACAGGTGTATATTTACATACCTAATTTGGTCAAGAAAAAAAAAAAAAAAAAAAAAGAGAAGAAAAATGGAAGAAAACAAAAAAGTGTCGGTGTGTGTGTTCTTCACATTAAACCGTTCTTTTCTACCCGTCGACATCCAGCACAACCAGTATCCGTGCCGATTCTTCAATCCTATCATAATAATAGAAGAGATACAAGCTCTGTGGTCACAAAGCTACGCAACAGAGATACTACGTTGCCACGTATGCAGTAAGCACAGCAGTGGGCAATGCAATGCCATGTCATCATACTGGATACGACAGGCACGACATAAGCATTCTATGATAGAGAGAAACGAAACGAAACGAAACAAAGAAAAAAAAAATCAAAAACAAAGAAGACAAACCGAAAGAGAAGAAGAAAAAAGAAAAAAAAAATATGTAAAAGAAACAAGCAGTCGTGCCCCCCCCGCAGGGGATGTGGCAGACACTTGAAAAGAACGAGCTGGAAAAAAAAAAAGGGAAAATAAGAAAAACACCACTACTTGTAAACAGAATAGGACTAAGAACCAAGGGAAAACAACAGGCAAACCAAAGCATAAAGCATCCTCCAGGTGGCGGCAGCAGCAGTTTGTGGTACGAGTAGCATAGCCAGGTTCTCCCTGCTAGTCCGCCTGGTACCTTGCTACCCTGTCTGCCGCCTCCGTCCTGCATTCATCAACTATGCCCGGCCCCTCGGCGTCAGACAATATGAAACAAGCAAAGCAGGCTCGTCATCCACCCACCCCACACGACTCCTTCAATAAGGCTTATCAATCGAAGAAAGGAAGAGAAATAAATAAAATGAAAATCACAGAAGATCAGCGCAAGAAATATTTGAAAAAGGAAGACAAAGGAAGACCACGGTCACACCAGATGCACCAGTTGGTGGTACAAGTAGTATAGGCAAGTTCTACTTCCTAGTCTGCCCGGTACCTTGCTACCCTGCCTGCCATCTCCTTCCTACTTTCGTCCACTGTAGTTTCCCTTCTATTCCTGTTCACCCCCCTCTCCGCATTCCCTTGGTCGGGTTTTCTTCCACTCCGCCTGTTGCCCCCCCTTCCCCCATTCCCTTGGACACCACCCACGGCGGATGCGCGGCGCTGCCTACTCAGCTCAGCCTCAGCCTCGTGCCACCTCACCACAAACCGTTCGGCTGCTTCGAGGATCTCCCGGTACCATTTCCCCGTCTTTTTTTGCAGCAGTGGACCACAGCGCGGTCTCAACTCCAAACACCAAGGGGGCACGTTCCGTTGACCCTTCGGTGGCTCGGAACTCCCTAAGGTCTTCGATTATGCATCTATCTATATGCCAAGTCTTAAATCCGCCAGGTCTCCGGTTCTCCCTACCAGCCATCGTCCCGAACATTACCCGACTGGGTAATCGCTCCTTGCTTTGCCGTGCCACCCCCCGCGCAAAGAAAAGCCGCCGTTTGCGAATGGTCGTTTCGATGCTCTCGCAACGGGTCATCTTGAGGGCCTTCGCGTTCGAGAGGGTGGCACGGTCAGTACGAAGTCGGCGCTAGAAGCCAATGACTCGCAACAGGACTTGGTGGTGAGTGGTGAGCCGTTCGAAGCTTGGCAAAGTGTTCCGCTCTGAGGGTCCACGTCACAAACCCGTACAGTAGGGTCTCAATCACCTCGGCCTTCAGCATTTGGACTTTCAGGCTAAGGGGTCGTCCTATCATACAGCTCCGGGCCGAACCGTTTGAGGCATGCTCGCATGAGACGGATCCGTCGGTCGATTTCGAGCGAGAGATCAGCGTTTTCGTGGATAATGCCGCCTAGGTATAAGAACTGGGCAGTTTGCTTATACCTCTGGCCTGCTGCTTCGATGACGAGCGGTGGTGCCAGGGTTTCTGGTCTGGTGTTTGTAGAGGCATTGTCTCTGTCTTCTTTTCCGACACCGTGAGCCCTGCTGCTTCGAAGACAGTCACGATGACTGTCATCGTTTTCGCGAGCCCTTCAGCCGACTTCGAGACAATTCCTGCGTCATCGGCGTACAACATGCCCCATACAGCCCTTCGCACACGTTAGCGGCTCCTGCTCCTCCGTTCCGACTACTCCAGCATCACTGTGAGTTGGACCAAATCCCTTACGATGGCTTCGTCTTGGCAGAAGCGTACTAGTACGACGTGCAACGCAGCAGCGAAGAATACGTTGAACTGTAACGGTGATGGCACACAGCCTTGCCGCAGCCCCTGCGTGACATCGAACCATCCCGAGTGCTCGCCGTCATCCGTTCGCACGCGAGCCCGCATGCCATCGTGGAAATTACGGATAATTCTCAGCATCTTGGTTGGTACGCCAAAACGTGTGAGACATCCCATAACAGCTCTCGGTCGACAGAGTCGTACGCTTTCTGCAGATCGAACAGGGGGATCTTCCTCTGTCGTCCAAGCTCTTGCAACCGGCGCACGACGAACAACATATGAATCGTTGATCGTGCGGGGCGGAAGCCGCACTGCTGTTCCTCCGGGAGTAATTCCTCGGTCTCGCAGTAGTTGCTGAGGCGGGACGCGACGATTTTCAACAAAACTTTGCCTGCGTGGGCAACAAGCGAAATCCCTCTGTAGTTGTTGCAATCAGTTCGGTCGTTCTTTTCGTGAAGGGCCTTGATGATCGCATCTTTCCATTGTTGGGGGACTTCTCCTGTTACCCAAACATCGACAAGGATGTTGTGAAAGCACTGGGCGAACGCGGAGTGGTCGATTTTCAGGAGTTCGGCCGGGAGACCATCTGGCCCGACAGCTTCCCAATTTGACATCCCCTCAAGTGCTTCCGTCGTCTCGTCCATGTGGATGGTTCGTCTCCGAGCGACAGCAGTTTAAGCGGTGGTGTTGGCAAGAGGTCGATGATCGGTGCGCTCCCGTAGAGTATGTGGCAGACAACTAGCCTAGAAGAGGATCAGGCTGTATTTGGCGGCGTTTTCCCAGCCCAATTTTGCGACTTTCGAACTGAAAAATTGCATGGGGCTTTTCCCGTGCGCAACGGGGGCCTGTATTCGTGATCATTTTGTTTTTTTTCTAGATGCGGTGGACTTATTGCCGTTTCCGAAAAACCCCGGCCGACGTTTTGGACAAAAAGTATAGCACAAAGAGTAAAAAAAAAAAAATGAGCACGAACACGTCCCTGGGCAATTGCGTCTGAATCACGTGCCAAAATTGTCAGATACAAAAAACAAAAACTGGGCTGGGAAATCTGGATTTTGCGGTTCTCATCGTAATCACAAACACACTACTTCGTATTGTATATCTCTTGACCGACAACGAATCAGGTGATAGTGAGGGTGTGTCTAAACAGAATCGAAATCGAAAATCGAAATGATAACAAGGCGCTGATTGGTTCCTGGTCAAAACATGTTCTCCTTCGTTTTTTAGGTTCCGAGGAAATGAACGATTTACAAAACCCAATGCCAAAATCAAAAAGTTGGCTGCAAATCGAAAAGGAAATCGAAAGCACGAACAGCAACAATTTTTCAACGCGTCCTACTGGTCAGCGCAGCCACGTCAAAATATCACATCAGGACCGCCGTACACAGCATCCAACCCACACCGCTAGCACGGCAACACAGCCGCACAGATCCCCGTAAACAGCCAGCAGGCGAACCACAACACCAGCCCCGACGTTCTCGGGCCTTTGTTTCCCGGCGTTCGAGCCAGAGCAAACATAATTTGAGGAAAATTCAGGATGATACCCTCGAGAACGAGGTCGGAAGTTCGTTCTCAGTATAATTTCAAGTTTGATCTCTTGGCGTCAACGTTGGACGCGCCACCACCTCCATGGGCGGCCCAACGACCTCCCGGAATCGAATTGCCGTCGCGTTTGCATGCTGCTGTGGTGGATCTGTGTTGCCGAGCGCTAGATTGCCGGCATGTGTGCACAGATGCGAACGGCCTAGTATAGTAGGCTCTCCGTTGCTTTTCGCCTGGATTTCTATTTTCACTTTTCGATTCTGTTCGGACACCTCGGCAAATTTTTATCGAAAATCGAAATGAATTCGATTTTCGATTGAGCTTTTCGATTCTGTTTAGACGCACCCTGAGGATATCGATCGTTTCGCCATGCCTCAAGGAATGTTCACACCTAGAATCAGCGTCACATCCACTGCTGTACATATTTTTCGCGGTTTCGTATAGGCTTTAGTACGGAAATATCTACGTGAGTGACGGGATTTATTCAACATGGCTTTTTTCGACGAAATCAACTCGGATTCCAAACCTTAGGGTGTCTGCAAGTGCGCTGTAGGCTCAGGAACACGGTTGTCAAATTCGGAGTCAAAATATTTCCAAATGCAAAACCGCCTGGACCATAAAGAAACAATATCATTAATACGAAGCACGTGTACACGAAGTAGGACTAAAGTATGGTCCAGAATTGTACGATAGGACGAACGCACCGCTTAGTCTGAAAGTCCAGATGCTGAAGGCCGAGGTGATTGAGACCTTGCTGTACGGCTGCGTGACGTGGACCCTCAATGCGGACCACTTCGCCAAGCTTCGATCAGCCCACCACGAAGTCCTTCTGCGAGTCATTGGCTTCCAGCGCCGACTACGCACCGACCACACCACCCTCTCGTACGCGAAGGCGCTCAGGATAACACGATGCGAAAGTATCCAAACGACCATCCGTAAACGGCGACTCTTCTTTGCGGGGGCTCTGGTGCGGCAACACGAGGGGCGATTGCCCAGTCGGTTGATGCTCGGGCAGATCTATAGTGGGGAGAGCCCGAAACCAGGCGGGCAGCTCAAGACTTGGCCTAGGGCCATTGTTGAGGACCTTAGAGTGTTCAAAGCCACCGAGCAACGGAAGATTCCCCCTTAGTCTTTGGAGTTGGGACCGCACTGTGGCCCACTGCATGCAGCAAAACAGACGGGAAAGTGGTACCGGGGAATCCTCGAAGCAGCTGAACGGTTCATGGGCAGGCGGCACGAGGCTGAGGCAAAGCTGAGTAGACAGCGCCGCGCATCCGCTGCGGGTAGTGTTAAAGGGAACGGGGGGAGGGGTAACAGCAGGAGGGGTAGAAGGAACACCGTACAAGTGTATGGGGGCAGGGGGGGGGGGGGGGAGGAGTAGAAGGGAAACCGCGGTAGAAGAGAGTAGCAAAGAGACCGCAGACAGGGTAGCAAGGTACCAGGCCGACTAATAGGTTGGACTTTTCTTTGTTACTCGTACAGGCAACTGCTGCGGCCGTTCGGTATGTATTGGCTTCGTGCTGTGATTTTTTTCCATGACTTAACTTTTTCCTGTCTTTTCCCCTTCTTTTCCTTATGAAAGAAGTACTACGTAGTGGGTGGATGACGAGCGTGTTTATTTTGGCCCACTCATTCTTTCTCTTTGTACTTAGTTAAGTGTTCCCCGGGATGCATATTTCCCTTTTTCCTTTTTCCTTCCCGTTTCCCCCTTGCACGTCCATTTTGGCTCATGCTCAGGGTATACGTGTCTGAGCTTGGCTTCCCATTTTATTTATTTATTTGGGATTCTTCTCCTTTTCTTTTTCGGTTTGGTTTCTTCGTTGCTTCTCTTTCTTTATGGTGTATTTCGGTTGCTGGCGTATGTATGTATGTTGTGTCGGCCGCACCTAGTGCGAAGGCATGGTATCGCGTCGGCTATTAATGCATTACGGTGTGTTATCTCCTCTGTGTCGTAGTCTGTGACCACAGAGCTCGTATCTTCCTAGGGTGGAGAATCAGCACGGACACTGGGCTTGCTGGATGTCGACGAGTAGAAGAACAACACACAGCAGTCAGTACACGCGCAAAGAAATAAAACTGAAAAGGCAAACCGGAACACAACAACAACAAAAAAATGAACAAAAAGCACCCTCTCCCTCTGTCAACCAGCCGAAGCAGTTTGGTGTTGGTTGTAACATGATATATACCTGGTACCAGGTACGTACAACCACTGCTGTACCGTAATATACAGGGACCATTTATATACTAATACTAAATAAAAACAATCCTTATATTTAGGGACAAAGTGGTACTGCCGGTGCGAGGTAAAAGAGGGCCTATTTTTTATTTTTGTCACACATGATAGTTGCCTCGTACCGTGGTACAATAAACAATGATGTAAAACCTGATACGAGTTGAAGAAACCAGGACGAGCAACGAGCACGGAATACAGCGCACAGCACACATGCATACACACATACCTGAAGCTGCGACAGTGGGCCCTGTGGGTCATCTCCGAGTAGCGACGCAAGCTGCTTCCTCTGAGCCTCCAGGCCTACCAGCTGCTTCCTGAGTGCGGCATCTTCTTCTTCTGCTATTATTGTTGTTGCAGCTACTGCTGCTGCTCCTGCTCCTGCCTGATCATCCATCCGACGCACTACAGCAGCATCACCCGAGGGTAAAAAAACCCCGATGCGATCGAATACCGGAGTGTTTGCTGTCTGCTCTATGTTGCTTTTTTTTACATGTACAAGTTGTGATTCTACAGCAGCAGCAAGGTAGAAGGAATACCGTAAACAAGACCTCGGCAGTTTTTTTACTACCAGTGTTTCGTTGCTGCCTCGTCCCTCGGAGCAAAATGCAAACTGCAAGTCCCCCAAAGCCGAGATCCAAACACAAAAAACCTGATGCACTGATGCACGCGTATGGTGCTCGCAGCGTGGTGAATTTGTATCGGTACAAAGCGTGTCCGATGTGTCAGTCACTGTCCGTGCCTCCAGATCCAGATGTTCACATCACACCCATGGTCTCCAGAGGCCAGAGACAAGGTGCACGGGGCCCCGGTTGGGTGGGGGGGAATCGGGCACTGGATGGAGTTCCAAATTCCCGCTTTTTCATATCCGGGAGAACCATTTCTGTTTTCACCGCTTTTTCGGGGTGGGCCAACTAAAAAGATCAGCGAAACTTCAAAAATTAAAAAAATTGTTTTCATTGCCGACTTGCTGGGGTCGACCCCCCCCCGGGTCTCACACCAAACATATTCCAAGGTCTTCAAGCAGGAGCTAGACTTGCAGCTTGCAAGAGAGAACAAAGACAGCAGCAGCCAACCCAGCGTTGTTGCTCTCGCCGAGAATTAGGTAGGTAGGTAGGTAGGTAGGTAGGTGGAGTGTGCTGAGACTTTATTCGCAGCAGCTGCCACCAGTGCAGCTTGCTTCCTTTCTTCCACAGAGCGCAGCAAATATGTTGCATCATGGTGGGGCGGACCCGAGACGAAGAGCGGCACGATTTCTCGCTGCACTGGCCGTGCTGCTGCCGGCCTCGGCAGCAGCAGCGGACGAGCGGGCGGCATCGTCGCTCCTCGCAGCAGGAGCGGCACGAGAGGCAAGACCGCTGGTCGGAGACGAAGTGGCGCTGGGCTTGAGGGGGCGATTAGAGGGCGCTGCTGCCTTGCGACGGCTACAGGAGGGCATAGACGAGTGCACGGCCAACACGTCCGTCGGGGATGCTGAAGTGGGAATTGCGATTTACGAGGACGAAGAGGCTTGCGATCGGGAGGGTCCCCTGGTGGGATGCAACGGTGAGCTATTAATGTGCTGCGTTGCGTTGTCGTTGCGTCGGGAGGCGGCTCCGCGCTTTGCACTGCTGTTTGTTCCTCGGCGTGCGCAATCAATTTTCGCAGCAGCAGCAGCAGCAGCAGCAGCAGCAGCAGCGGCAGGATTCCTGTTTTGGCAATGTTCTGCGTCTTGTGTCCAGCCCGCCTCGCGTCGTTTTCGTTTTTTTTTTTTCAGAGGGTTCGCGAAGTTACTCGAATTGGAAGTTGGAACGTTGGAATTCTTGGAAAAAACGTTTCGGATCGTGCGATTGTTGTCGAGAGAGAACATCATACGAAACGTTTCTCGTTGCTGGGCTGGTATACCTGTACCATCCTGTTCGTTTAGTTGCCATGCCGGAGACGCATGCATGCATGCACCGTCGCACAGCAGTACCAACCCGTCCATCTTGAGTTCGCGTCGGTATCTTGTGGCTGTGGCAACACCGCCTGCCTGCTGCCTGCTGCCTGCTGCTTCACCACGTCGTTTATTAAATAGCTTGATTTGGAACCCACGACTTCGTCCCCTCGGGTTCATGAACATCGTAACGTACCGGAGATGGTGGGTACGGGTACAACATTATTTATTTACATTTCTGATACTACTGCTGTTATAACGAACACTACTTCTCGGCTGTCGTTGTCCGACATTTTGTTGTGGAGTTTCATTTCACCTCACAGCTCATCTGTGCTCTGTGCTCTCGCTGGGTAACTCTGGCACGATGGCATCCCTGGTACCTGGTGGTATACGACGGCACAATGGACTGCTTGACGACAGCTCCTTGCTGCTGCTGCTGTGGTACATGGGACTGCTTGACGACTGATGTTTGCTGCTGCTGCTTCTGCTGCTACTACTTCTTTCGGAAATATCGGCTATGCGTGCTCCGTTCGGTCCGAATTCGCCCATAAAATTCGGCCGGTACATATGTGCAGCTGCTGTACAAGCGATGTCTTGGATCATTGATGCACTATACTTGACTTGTATAAAGTATAACATGTGGATGCCGAGTTCAACTTTTTGCGAGATTTCTGCGGGGGTGATGCTCGTGCATGTGAAATGAAACAGCAGTGATCGTGAGTGCCTAAGGCTCCCGTCCCGGTCTCTGGATACAGTCCTTCGCACTTTTGTTCGTCGTGCTTGCGTCGTGAGTGAAACATGTATGATACCTCGTACGTACGTACGTATGGTCCGTATCATATCATATCATACACACCTTCAAACGTTGTTGCCGTTGCTTTCTTGCTGACCGCTAATACTTGATACCCACCTAACCTAACCTAACAAAACTCGAACAAACTGCTGCTCCTCGTATTTTTTCCGTCTTTTGCTTTTGTTTGCGGCTGTCATGCTCGATCTGTTCTGATCGGCGCTCGTTCCTTCCGTGTGTGTGTACGTACGTGCGGGACTTGATTCGACGCAACAACTACGAACAAACCAACAGTTCTGAGGAAGAACAACTGCCGGTTGTGCGTCACGAGCAGCGGGGGGGTGTCCTACCTGCCGGACTGCCCCGACTACGTGGAGGACTACATCGAGGAAATGTTTCCTCACACGAAGAAGACGCCGGCCCCGTCCCCAGCAGCAACACCGACACCATCTGCATCCTCGCTGGCGCCTTTCGAGACGGCGACACAGACACCGGCGGCGTCGACCGCGGCCCCCGGTGCCGCGACCCGAGCACCGGGCGCTGTGACCCAATCGCCGGGCGCTACGACCGCGCCTGGTTCAACCATTACTCCCGCAACAACCGCGTCGCCTGCTTCTACCGTTGCTCCTGGAACAACATCGGCGCCCGGAGCGACTACGGCGCCCGGAGCGACTACGGCGCCGGGAGCGACTACCGCACCGGGAGCGACTACCGCACCGGGGGCGACTTCGGCACCGGGGGCGACTTCGGCACCGGGGGCGACTTCGGCACCGGGGGCGACTACCGCACCGGGGGCGACTACCGCACCGGGGGCGACTACCGCACCGGGGGCGACTACCGCACCGGGCGTGACTGCGGCGCCAGGCGCGACTGCGGCGCCAGGCGCGACTGCGGCGCCGGGCGCGACTGCGGCGCCGGGCGCGACTGCGGCGCCGGGCGCGACTACCGCACCGGCCGTGACCGCGGCGCCAGGCACGACGGCCGCCCCGCGGGCGACTACCGCACCAGGCGCCACTGTGGCGCCGGGAACGACGCTTGCGCCCGGCGCGACGCTTGCACCCGGCGCGACGCTTGCACCCGGCGCGACGCTTGCGCCCGGCGCGACGCTTGCGCCCGGCGCGACGCTCGCGCCGGGGGAGACCTTCACCCCCATCATACCGAGGGAATCGATCACGTTGTCGCCGGCCACCTCTCCAGCTCCTACCGTGTTCGCGTCTGTGACCCCGACTCTATTGGTGCCTACTATGACCCCCACAGGATCTCCATCAGCGGTGGCGGTGCCGGAGCAGTCCCTGTCGGGGACTATCACCATCGTGTCCGACGGCGAGCCGGCCTGCGCTGCGACTGACACCTGCGAGGAGGCGGCCGAGGCTAGCCTGGAGGAGACCCTGGTGGGGGAGAACGGGGGGAGGATAGTGAACGTGACGAGCGTTGCGGTGACTCCTTCTCCTGCTTCGTCGGAGTCTGAAGGAGTCGCGGCCGACAACAGCGGCGGCGGCTTGAGGAGGTGGCTGTTCGCCGCCTCTACTGCGACGACAGTATACATCAGCGGTGACGGCAGCGGCCGTGGTGGTGGTGACGGAGGCCGTAGCTACTACTTGCGCGCCGGAAAAAGACGCCTCCAGAGCGACGGCGGCGGTCAGACGGAGACGGCGATCGAGTTCGTTTCTAGCCCTGATGAGGCGGCGGCTAACCCGACGACGGCGGCGGGGCAGGCGGCCGAGCAGATCAACGCCCTGGCGAACGGGGGAGTGGAGGACCTGTTGGCGGAGCTCGGTTTGCCGGCGGACTCCGACGTCACCCTCGACTTGACATACGTCGAAAGTGAGTACATGGAGTGTACAGTAGTACTACTCTGTAATAAATAACGTATTGATAATCCTGCGGCACAGACTACTACTACCTCCTTGCCTACAGCAGTGTGTTCGTTTTCGTTCTTTGCCATTCATTTCCTGCTTACATCAGTGTTTTCGTTTTCGTTCTCTTGAGATTTTTACTGATTTTCGGAATGAAAATAGGCCCTGAGATTCTGTTGATATTTGTTGTTTGATTCATCTACACTACTGCTGTAGGCTACCTCTCTACCTTTCATTCAGTACCAGGTAAGTGTGATTTTACTGTTCTTGTTACTGTTTCACCTCGCCCGATTCAGAAGCACTGGCCTGCCTTGCCTCTGGCCTCTGCCTGTGATTTGCGTTTTGGAGCGATTTACAGCAAGCATGATATTATAGTCACGCAGCAGCAGTCGTTGGTCGCTCCATTTCTCACTTTTTTTACGCATGAACCAAGTATTATTGCCTCCAGTTTTTGCATGTGTATCATGTGTTCGGTGTGTTCTTTCTTCTGTCTTCTGCCTTCGAAGCGGAAGGATGGTCGGGTGCGTTCATGCAAGTAATTCCGCCGAGGCGTACATGTAGCAGTATCGGCGACGCACTATTTCCGCCTGCTCAGCCCTGAGACTACTGTTAAAAGTGTTCCCGCTTATCCTGCTCGGCTCCCCCGGCTGTGATATTTTTATGCATAAATTACGCACCAGGTATATATAAATATATAATATATATATATATATCTATATCTACATCATATATTACAGATAACATTATATACTTCTATATCCGTATGCGCGTCGATCTTCATCTGCGAGATGGTCCGAGACCGAATTGCACAAACTACTCCCGTACGTAGTTGTACAAACCACGTCACAAAACGTTGGAAAATACACTCCTGTTTTCACCTATTAATAGCATCATATCTATCCTATGAAGGAACAATTTGCCGAATTTTCGATTTTCCCACCGTACGGGCCGAGCATGCCCTTGTTCCACACCACAGGAACTTTTTAGGGGCGTGGAGGGGGGTTGTGCGACTCGAACACCACTGCTCTGTACAAATCACAAGTCACCCTGACTCACCAGTAAAACGGTTCGGTTTCAGGCAAATTACGTTGACGTTTGTTTTTTTTGGATTTCGTTCTCCCATCTACAGCAGTATCTACCTCTTGCTGACCCATGATGCATTTTCCTATTATGACGGGGGACCCATACATAGTAAATAGGACCAAATATTGTCAGTAAAACTAGGTAAATGTAGAGGTTTTTGTGTTACTATTAATAGGTAAATGTAGAGGTTTTCGTGCAACCGTAGGTCCTATTACAATAGGACCAAATATTGTCAGTAAAAAAACTAGGTAAATGTAGAGGTTTTTGTGTTACTATGAATAGGTAAATGTAGAGGTTTTTGTGTTACTATTATATTAATAGGCAAATGTAGAGTTTTTTGTGTTACTATTAATAGGTAAATGTAGAGTTTTTTTTTGTTACCGTAGGTCCTATTTACTATGGTCCCCCGTAATATGTAGTAACTGTTATCGATCAACCCTAACTAACGCAACGTAACGTGCCGATTCATGCTGGATGTCGCACTGAAATGTGCGAGCTATCGGTACATCGCTTTGAACGTGTTTTGCCCTTCCGCCCACCGATCCAGACAGGGTGGCATCCCCTACGGGGGGACACGACACTTTTTTTCTATTCTTTTTTCTTTCGATTTGTTTTTTTTTTTTTTTTATTATTTTATTTTCCCTCCTTCACAAAATATTGTATGCCGTGCCTGTCGTATTGGGTACGATGAACATGGCATTGCATTATCCACTCTGCCTACTGTATACCCGGCAACAATGTACAGCAGCAGTAGTAGCTGTATCGTTGTATTTTTTTGTGGCCACAGAATTCTTATCTCTCAGAATTGAAGAATCATCACGGACACTGGTTGTGATAAATGCCGACGGTTAGTTTAACGTGAACTACTATTAATAGTACTACATACTGCTGTGTACACATCCGTCCACCCCCTCGCGTCCGCGTTTTTTTTTTTTTTTATTGCATATACTGAAGGAAACCTTCATTCGACATCCCAGCACAAAACACCCCCGCCCCCCACCCCCGGCTCCCTCCGCTCCTTGGTCGTTGTGCTATGATGTCTTGCTTCGCTTGTATCGCAGCTGGGGCGGTCGCGGATTCTGAAGAGGATTGGCCCAGCGTGCTCCCTTCCGCTTTGACGGAGAGCTCGGTGTCCACCTCGGCCTATGTGGCCTTCGCTTTCGCACTGGTGAGTGATGAACCCCACTTTGTGTTGTTCGTTTTCACTCGAATTTCATTCGCGTCGTCCCATGTAATTATTAATTAATAGTGGGAGGTGGGCCTTTCGTACAACTCACTCGCAGGTCTGTTTGTTTTTGCACCGGGAACTCTTGCGCCTTCTAACCAACCACCGTACCATAGCCGTAAGCAACCCTCTCTAACATACATATACCAGGTATAGAGGTAGTAAGTAGCATGCCAGATGCCAGCCAATTCATGATTCGTGGGTAGGTAGCCCGGCCTTTGAATCATACGCGGTGTAATTTTTTACGTCAAAGTGTATTTAATTAACCATTTGACGTTAGAACCGCCGTGCATGCTATATATACTACTGCCGTATATACGAATATGCCTTGTACATACTACAGCAGTAGTAATACTGCTTTAAGTGAAATGTTATTATATTAAGTAGGAGGTTGCCACGCGGGAGTACATTTTGTGTTCCGACTCTCGAGTCTACTCGTACAAGTTAGGTACTTTCTGGTACGATATTTTTTAGGTTGTTCTGACCTCTGACCTGTGTATGGTGCTTCAACTTTTTCCCGCAAAGAGCAAGAAATCACTGATAAAAATTAAAATTCTGAGAGCGAGTAGATCGTGAACAGCGCTGTTGTTCGTAGGGCAGTGGAGGGTGCCGGTGAGACCCGCCTCGAGTGGCGTGTGGATCGTAGGGGAAGCAAAAACGCCTCGTTGTCGACGCACTCAATTGTTTTACCAACAGAAGCATTCGGCCAAGAAAATGTCTTGTTTGTGGGTGAAATATTGTT
The DNA here is from genome assembly GCA_031763025.1 of Macrocystis pyrifera. Classification (NCBI taxonomy): domain Eukaryota; class Phaeophyceae; order Laminariales; family Laminariaceae; genus Macrocystis; species Macrocystis pyrifera. Next base: position 8,717,299 of record JASSKH010000028.1, read on the forward strand.
AGTAGGGACACCTGCACTGCTCGCGACGATGTTTGATGGGACTACGTACCTGTGGCGAGAGAAAAATAGCGCTACTATTAAGGTCATGTGTATGGATATTCCTTCCCTCCTCCAACCCTAACCCTCATTCACCCTACGACAACCCTGTTAATCTAACCGAACTCTGACCTGGTTGTAATCTAACCCGAACTCTCTATCCCCCCTTTCCCACCGCCTCCTCCCGTATTTCACTCCCGTCCCGCGATCGTGTGTTTTCGCGTTCGCTCCCTCGCTACCTATCTTCCTCCCTCCCTCCCCCCCCCCCTCCCTCTCCCCCTTCCTCCCCCCTCAGTTCATTCTCGCGCTCCTGACGGTGATGTGCATGTGCTGCTGCTTGTGCTGTTTCCTCAAAGAGGACGAGAAGAAACGTGCGGCGGTGACCTCGGCCAAATTCGACAAGGACGACGAGAGCACCTGCCTCGATTATGGAGGAGACGAGGTGAGATTTGCTTGCCGCGCTCGCTGTCAGTGTCGACCCCGAAATAGTAATTGTGGGACGGAAGGAGGTGGGGGTGGGGTTGGAGCGAGAAGGTGGAGGGCGGGGACGGAGTTTGCCGGCCAAGAGAGGCTCTACTATAAATGATACCAGGTGTACGGTACTGCTGTAGCATTGTTTTCATGGCCTCGTTTTTTTTCCCGCATGCATGTTTATCACGTATGGTGCCGAACATTCGTTTTAATCGGCACGTTTAACGCTTCCATTTTTCGGTAAGTTTTGAGTGAGATTGCACAACCAGGTCTCTTTTGCTTTTCCTTCAGATTTTGGCTTCGATGTATTTATTGCTCGGTTTTTCGGAGTGCGTACTACGTGTTACTGAAAAAAAATGTCCAACACTAATTCCAAGTAATTGGTAGTATCTCCCGAAAAAATGGTCGTAGTGGTTAAGGGGTCAACAATATGCCTGCAAAATCAAAACGCCGTGAGCTCCCTTGCTTCCTTCTCCCCGTTGTGCGCGGTTTTAATGGAATTGGGGTACAGAAGAGTATAAATTGCACAGAAGAAGGAAGCATTTGGTGTAAGTTGCAGCAGTCATTCTGATTGACCCCGTCAACGCTCGGTCAAATGACGAAACTAAGGAAAGCAATAAATGAGGATGCCCCCCCCCCTTCATTCACCCCCTCACCTTTCTTCCCTGGCCCTCTTCTTTCGGCGTGCCTTTTTTATTCGCAGTTCGAGCTGCCTCCCACAGGTCGAGGAGCCAACAAGAAGAAACCTCCCTCACGGCAAAACAGCTGGCCCTTCGCCACATTCCCGTGGTTTGTGGGATCCGCTTCCCCGACGGGGCCTCCTCTCGAAAAGATTCAGGACGTCGAGGGTGAGAACTGCGCGGATTTTGCAAAAGCACCCGTGTACATATGCACCCACCCACCCACCCGCGCAACCGAGTTGAGCGTTGCCGGCTTCTTTTTGTGGTGTGCGAGTAGTGGTCGAAGGCGTTGGAACCACTACTACAGCCGAAGATTGCCGTCGGTTTCGCTCGTAGTGTATATATATAGTGTACGAGAGAGTTGTTCATGCAAAGCTGGCCGAACCGGCAGCAGGCATCAGCCAATCAAGTCCGCACCCGCAGCACCTCGGTCTGACCGCGTTCTGGGTCGGAGTGGTGTCAAGCAACGTCGAACCGCTGGAATAGGTTGAGCTTTTGACGCATTTGTCACGCCGATATCACGCCACCACACCCTTCTCGGATCGGCTCTCATCGTAAAAACTTGCTCGTTCCCCTCTACCTGGTATATACCAACCAGGTGCATGTTCGTTTGCCCCCCTGTTCCCGTGCATTTCCCCTGTCACCCTTACTCACCCACCCCCACCCCCATTCCCAACATCCCCACGTGCTGCCCGCCCCCTGCGCCGCCTCTTCCCTGTCGTTTCCAACACGACCTATGGTTATTATACCTGTCGGGGCGGGGGGGGAACAGGCGGCGAGGCGAGGGCGAAGATGGTGGTCCCGGAGGACGAGGTCTTCGCGTACCCGCCCAGATCCGGCCCCCATATTGCCGGAGACCTCGTCTCCGGCGGCGCCGGCGGTGGCAACACCGGGAAGACTCCGGAGATCAGCGACCTGGAGCACATCACCCTCGGGTCGCCGAGCGGTCTCGTGTCGGCGTACGACGAGTTCTTCTGCGCGACCCAGAGGCATTCGGTGGCGGCGGGGACGGCGGGGGCGGCGGGGGCGGCGAGCACCCTGCTGCGTGGTGAGGGAGGAGAACGTAAAGAAGCAGGAGAAAGAGGAGGAGAAAGAGAAGGAGGAGGAGGAGGAGGCGGAGGGAGGAGGAGAAAGAGAGGGGGGGGGGGGGAAGGGGGGACATCATAGCAAGGGTGGACAGTGATACTTTCCCGTCCCCTGTGAGGGGGGACTGGCGTAACACAATCGGCATCGAGGTTTCCGGCAGCAGCAGCAGGAGCGACGGCGGCGGCGGCGGCGGCGGCAGCGGCGGCAGCGAGAGGGAGAGGCACTTGGCCTCCACCGGCGGGTCGTCGTCGGTATCCATGGAGACCAAGCACGACGTCGGCCTCGCCTCGCGCTCTTTCGCCCTCTCGCCGGCCGGCGTCGCGGAGATGTCGGAGAAAGGCTCGCGGGTGGGAGCAGGACCCGCGGTCGACCCCGAGGACTGGCAGGAGAAGAACGAGGACAACGAGGACGAGGAGAGGCAGGTCAGGATAGCGGGGCCCGAAGACGTGCCCCCCTTGGTCGAGGCGGGGACGGGGGCTACTAGGACTGGGGCAGTGGCGGGGAGGGATACTAGCACTAGGACTGGGGCAGGGGCGGGGTCGGGGACGGGAGTGAGGACGAGGGCAAGGATAACATCCTCTGCGCCGTCGGCGGCCGCGGTGGCGACGGCAACGGCGGCTCTTGCGGCGGCTATGACCTGGGACAGCAAGCCGGAGGAAAAGGCCGTCAAGACCGTTGTCAAGGACGTCAAGGACGGAGGAGACGGGTCCGGAGTCGTCGTGTCCGGCGCGACGGCGAAGCCGGCGGTAGCAGTGGCGGCGGCGGCGGGGGGGGCTGGAGAGGTAGCTTATAATACAAGTTATTTTTGTATGTGTCATTTTCGCTCGATTGAGCTTGTGACGCGGCTGCTGGTTGAGCGTGACTTGAGTTGGATGGTTGGTTCGTTGCTCTACTAGAACGTAATGTGCTCGTTTTTGCGATGTGCTGTTTTTCTGTACGTGGGTGGGTCTTTCGTCTCCCTCACTTAAGTGATGTCAACCGTAACTGCAAACGCAGTAGCTTTGCTGTGCGTGGTGTTGCAGACTCGTGCAGAGGGCGGCGTGGGCGTTGGCCACTTTCTACACCACTCTCAGCTCACTCACCCCCTTCGTTCGTCTTGACCGCTCGCGCTTGTCCTTTCCCCCTCCCCCTTTCGGTTGTTGTCGTCGACTCCTGGGTTGCCCTATTTTTCCACTCACCTACTCGCTGCTCAGGAACCATATATATATATATATATATATGCTCTCGGGAAAACGGAGCGGGAACGAATTGGTACCCAAATAAAACATACTGACTGAACAGATGAGCTGAAACGCTAACATACTGACTGAACAGATGAGCTGAAACGCTAACTTCATGTTGCAAGCAATGCATGCAGGCACGCGCTCGCTAAGACCACTCTCAACTCACTCACTCACCCCTCCGCGTTCGTCTTGAAAGCTCGCGCTTTGTCCTCCCCCCCCTTCGGTTGTTGTCGTCGGTCGGCTCATGGGTTCCGCTCTTTTCCACTCTCTCGTTGCCCAGGAAAAACTCACGCAGATTGGTGAAGAGGAGAAGGCCGTTCGACAGGACCGCGAGGCGACGCTGAAGGAGATAGCGGAACGCGACCGACTAGCACTGTCCAATTTCCTCCTGGGCACTTCGGACATGAAGAGCCCCACGGGAGCTCGCATGCATACCCTGTCCACCGTCATGGAGGAGGGGTCCCCGACCGAGTCTACCCCAAGTGAGGGAGATAATGATTACTTATGAATTATTGTATATATATGTATATCTGGCTTAAGAAAATCTGGACATAAGTGTCAGCCAGGAACGTTGGGTTATGTATAAGCATGAAGATCAAAATGTCCTTGGATTCCCGCCCAGAGTGGTCTTGATTTGATAATGGTTGGCACATACCGTGAAAGGATAGAATGGGTGAGTGGGCGCATGCATACTGTGGAACGATGGGATGAGCGGATTGGGTGTGGGTGCAGTGAGACGATAGTATGAGCGGGCTCAAACCGTGAAAACGGTCGTAGGATTAATCGAGTACATAGCGTGAAACGATTATATGAGTGAGTGCACAACGTGAAACGATAGAGATGCGTGTACCGTGAAACGATACATACAGTAAGACGGGTGAAATACGTACCGTGAAACCACGAATGAAAGCACACTTTGCACTCACGCACCACTGGCAGCGGGGTAGAAGGCAAAAACGAAAATTGCCTGGTACAGCACTCTCCCCCAGCTCAACCGTCATTCACTCACCCCCAACCCAACCAACGTCAACCCAACCCCAACTCTGTGCTTACCACCCCCCCCCCCCCCCCAGCGCTGCCCCTCCCCCCCGCTACCCCTCACTCATCCCACCTCGTTTTTTATCGCGCCCACCCACCCACCCCCTCCATCATCAACCACAATAGCTGCGGCTGACGCGTACAACGCCGGGGCGGCCCAAGCCACCGAGGGCCGCGGCGTCTTCGCTCTCGAGCCGGAGCAGGAGAGCGGCGAGTCTACGAGCGCGAGTGCTGCTGCTGCTCTCTCGTGCTGACCCCGAGGTTATCCATGCCACCGCCGACGCCCACGCGCGCCCTGCGCAACAGGCCTATGCTTTCCACGGACCGGTCGGAGTCTTCGGAGTCGTCGGAGGCGTCGCCGTGCGAGTCGCAGCAGTGGTCCCCGCACGTGCCGCCCATCCTGGTGCCCAGTAACAGCGGTAATGGTAGCAGCGGCGGCCCCGCCAGCGGGGGCGGGGGAGCCGAGGGCGTCGAGCGCGAGAGCATGCGGTCGACCTTGAGCAGCAGCAGCGCGGGGTCCAACCTCGTCGGGCTGGCGATCGTCGGCGGCGTCCCGACCTCGGACTCGTTCGACCTGTCCCCCGAGTCTTCGCCTCGTCGTCGCCGGTCTCCGGCACCTTCCCTTCCGCCGGTGCAAGAGGCGCCGGTGCAGCAAGAGGAGCCGTCGTCCGGCGGCGAACGGTCGCCGGAACGGAACACGACGAGGGCGACACCGACCACGGTGGCAGCGGCGCCAGCGGTGGCGACGGCGGCGGCGGTGAACGCGGCTGCAGTGGTGGCGGCTGCTCCGGTACCGGTGATTGCTCCGGCTGTGGCCACGGTTGCTCCGATACCGGCACCGGCATCGGCACCGACACGAGCATCATCAGCTCCGGTGGCGGCGACGGTTGCTCCGGTACCGTCACCGGCATCGGCGCCGACACGGGCATCAGCTCCGGCGGTGGTGACGGTGGCGCCGATATCGACACCAGCATGGGAACCGACACGGGGATCAGCATCAGCGCCCGAGGAGGTGGAGGGGGAGTTGAGCGAGGAGGCTCAGCGGAAAGACAGCGCCGCGGCGACCGGCCCCGGCGACTTGCCGCCCGTCGTCGTTACGGTGGTCGCGGCGCCGGCGTACTCGCCCCTGCGCGAGCCGTCCGACTCGCCACCCCCCGGCGTACTCGCCGCTGATGAGGACGGGATCGGGCGGGTCCTCGGCGGATGAGGGAGGGTCCGCGGCGAAGCCTCTACAGTCGGCGGATTCGAAGCTTTTCGCCACGGAGGCTCCCACCCCGCGCATCGCTCGCACGGACTCGCACACCACGGAGACGGCGTCGGAGTCGGGCTCTCAGATGTCCAGGACGTACCGCTCCCCCCCCGCGCACTTCGCGGCGTTCCGCGGCGTGGGGGCGAGACGTGCCGAAGAAGGTCGTAGTTCCGTGGAGATCACCTCTTCGTACGACTCCGCGGCGGCAAGCCAGGAGGAGACTGCCGCTGCTGGTGGCACCACGGTTACCGCTGGCGTGCCCCCGACGATATCCGAGGTGGCACGCCTGGACGCGGTGACCCCCCGGCACCACCGTCGCGCGGGCAGTGAGGCGAGCGCCGGCAGCTTCATGCGCCAGGGGTCTTCGGTGTGGGACACGGAAGAGTACGTGTCCATACGCGGCACTTCCCCGCCGGATTCTCCAGGGGGGATCTCCATCCGGACGGACAGCTCTCTTGCGGGAGGAGGCGGCGGGTCGTCGACTGCGTCGGCTTCCGCCTCTTCTGTTGCCGCCTCCGCGTCTGCCACGGCGGCAGCATCGGCGGCCGCTTTGGCCTCCGCCGCAGCGAGGACGGCCGCGGACCACGCGCACGTCGACATCTGGGGCTCGCACGAGCAGCGGCGGCAGGAGCGGCAGCAACGGCACGAGCAGCGGGGGCAACAGCGGCACCACCAGCAGCAACCGCAGTCGGCGATGGCGCGGTCGGCGGCCGCGGCCGGCGCGGCGGCCGGTGCAGCGGCGTTGATATCGACATCGTTCTCTTCGCCCGAGCGACACCAGCAGCAGCGGCAGCAACGTAGGCAGCAGCAACATCAACAACAGCAGCAGCAGCGAAGGGCGGAGTCCAAGAGTTCGTCGTTGCACGTGCGCGACCCCGCATTGCTGCGTTCAGCGTCGTCGCAGTCAACCGAGGCGCCGTCGTCCAAGTCTATCTCCATCGTCGCCCCGTCGCCGGACGGTGGGGGGGCCTACCTGTTCAGCCGGGGGGGCACCAGGGCGTACGGCTCGCGCCGGCAGTCTTCCAGCGGGAGCAGCTACCCGAGCTTCGGCATCAGCAGCAGCTTTGACAGCAGTGACATGGGAACGTCAGCGACAGGCCCGGGCATGTTCTTCACGGACGAGTCGGGCATGAGCGGCGGCGGTGGCGGTGGCGGCGGTGACGGTGATGGCGCCCAAGGGGCGCCCAGCCGCAACGAAAGCAGCGGCGAGGTGAGCACCACGAGCACCACCACCGCGCAAAAGCCTTCCTCGGAGGCGGCGCCGGCGGCGTCAGTGCCTCCGGCTGAGGAAAAGAAGACTCCGCGAGTCGCTGGCGGCCTTACTGGTCTCGCAGGCGCCATCTCCATGGACACCGGCTCCTCCACGGACTCGGCGACACCTTCGAGAGGGTCGAGGGTTGCCCCTCAGGCGGGGCGGGAGGTCGCCCTCCTTAACCCGGAGCAGGCGTTCATCCACCAGCCGCCGACGGTAATCGGACCGTCACCGGTGACGCCCTCGGCGGTCGCCGGAGGCGGCAACCTCTTTGTCCTGGTCCCCACGCAGGTGGAGCACCAGCGACGTGCGCGCTCCAGCAGGGCGGCGGGCGTCGGCCTTACGGGACGCGGTCGCGGCGTGCGCAGCAAGCAGTCGGGGCGCAGGCACTCCTCGCGCAAGCAGTCGTTGTCGTCGTCGCCCTCCCGAAGCAGGGCCACCAGAGGCGCAGGATCGGGGCGGGGGCGTCATCTCCGGCGGGAGGTTAGGGGTGACCTCGAGGAGAAGCCGGAGGAGGAAGATGAGGAGCAGCACCAGCAGCACCAGCCACGGAGGCAGCAGGCGGGGGTGGTCGACGCTAAGGGTGCCAGCCGCTTGGGGAACACCAGCAGGTTTCCCCGCGTGGCGGCAGCTACCGCGGCGCTTGCTTCCGCAGCAAAGGTTGCCACCGGTAGAGGCGGCGGCGGCAGCGGGGGAGGTAACGTGGACTCGAGTGGTGGTGGTAGCAGCGGCGGCAGTGCTACCGGTGGCGCGAAGCGACGCCTCTCGGGCGAGGTCAACATGCCGACGGGCGAGCCAGAGGCGAAGAAGTTGATGGCCAAGGCTGGGGAGGGGGGGCAGGGCACCGGCTCTCCTCCGATCGGCGCGAAGAGCGTCGGCGGCGAGGCTGGTGCCGGTTCAGACGAGGTCCCGCCGGTCTCGTCGTACGAGAGCGTCGACTCCGCCGGAACGGCGATTCGCCCGCCCCCGTTCTTGCACCGGGTGGCATCGGGGGAGCTTGCGGAGAGCGGGGATGACTCCTTGTAGTAGAGACGAGGAGAGGGAGGGAGTCCGGTATCTGGCAGGCGGGTGCGGTGCAGTGCGGGGGGGTGGGAAGGGGGGGTTGAAATGAAAGCTATGTTTGGAGACCTGAGTGCTTGATTGGTGGGTTCGATGGTTGGTGGGGTATGTGTGTGACTACGAGTGCGGCACGGGACCGGGTGGTAGGTTTCGCTCGCGAAGTGTGATCGGACACGGACAGGCTAGCGGCTGGGTTCCTTTTGCTTCTTCTACCGTATGATTCCCGTTTTTGACAGTACATATTCCCTCGTCTTGACCGAAACAACAGCAGCGGCAGCGGGTCTGTTGCTGTCAACACCCCTTCTTGTGTGCGTGTGTGGGCAACAACTTCGTTCGAACGCATCGGAGTTTTCCAAAGATTGTGTTTTGTGTTTTTTTTTGTAGGTGAGGACAGTGGATTGCCTGAAATGAAAGATGCTTTAAAAAAAATCAGTTCGCTGGGTATCACCCTTGTTTAAAAATCAGCATGGGGGGTGTGGGTGGTGGGTGGGTCGGATAGGTTACAGTAAAGTGCGTACTCATACGTCCGCGTCGTTAGTACTGTTGCCTTGAGCAGCTTTAATAAACGGTTCGAACGTTCAACTATCTACCGGCCGGTATTTTTTGCACAAAATATAAAGTAACTGGACGGGTTGGGAGGGGGGGTACATATTTTATGGGTGGCCTTTTGACGAAGAGGGGGAGGGGATTGACGAAGAGGACTGACTAGCTCTTGAGATAGGAATCTGAAATGGGTACAATAATGCTCAAAATGATACCGTTAACTGATTCGTGGGAGAGCGGCGACGGCGAGTGGTTGGTTGGTTGTTTTGTTGGTTGCCTTGAGCAAACGAACTAGAGCTACGAGTGAGTGCGTGTAGCTGTCGTTTTATTTTTTTTATAGATGACGCCTGTTTTTTTGTTGTATTTTTCCTTCAGGTAGATTCCGCGGGTGGGTGGACGGACTATAGGTTGGATGGTGGCGGCGCGGTGGTGGTGGTGGTGGTGGCAGTAGTAGTAGCATCACTCGGCATCTCGTTTTTACCTCGTTTGGTCGTTTTCGTTTTCGGTTCAGTGATTCGCCAGTCGGGTGACGCTGACCCTTTTTTGCTTCGATGCCGGAAAACGGTCGCTCTTCCTTTGATTTGATACCGGAGGATGGGACGGGAACGAGAGCTGTCGGGCGGGCCGGGCAGGGGAAGGAGGTTGGGATAAGGGGAGGGGAAGGAGACGGGGATAAGAGAGGTGGCGATATCCCTTGCGCACAACACCAACGAGAAAACGGTGCTCGTAGTTACGATTACTTTTTACATTAGTAGTCTATAAAATAGTGGGGGTATGGTGAGTTCGTAGGGTTTAGGTAATAGGTGTGTTACTGGAATTTGAAATCCATAGATGCTGAAATTTGACATTTTTCCGTAATTACGAGAAAAAAATTGGGTATGATGGTTGTGGTGCGTTGTCGGGCAAAGGTTCGTATGGCCTGACCTGGTGCGTGCGAGCGAGCGGGGCGTGCGTGCGGTGCGTGCGTGCGTGCGAGCGAGTCATCGGTTAGTTGGTTTGTAGAGAAGGCCAGATTGCGATACCGTGTGCAGGCAGCATGACGGCAACCCCCCCCAACGATTATTCGTTGTGTGCCATCATCGTACGTATGCGGTTAGGGGTATATATAGGGGGGGAGGGGGGGCGTTGCGCATGGGAGCGAACGCGCATGGGAGGAACAGAGAGGGAGCGAGAGAACATAGGTCTTTACCTTTGCCACTTACTGTCTGTGGTAGTAGCGGACAGCTTCCCTTCACGACGATGTTTATGTACCCTGTCGGGTAAGTAGGTATATGTTATACTGGTGCCGGTAGCGGGGAGGCGAGGAGGGAGGGGGGGGGGGGGGGGGGGGGGGGGGGGGGGGGGGGGGGGGGGGGGGGGGGGGGGTGCTGAACTATCTTCTTGGTATCCAATGTGTACCCTCGAGTAGGAGGCCGTCGCGTGGCGCGACTTGCTTTGTTGGCAAGGCTCTTGTGCTCACGCCCAACCAACCCAAGACGTCTGATGTCCCGTCGTAATCTGTTGTCGTTGCACTAAGCTGTTCGTTGTTGGTCTTCACAATCCATCTATCTATCCATGAATCAAAAGTGGAAAGTGAGGGGGTGGGGGAAGTGTTATATATATATACATCCATGAGCGGAGTGTTGAATTGAAGGAGGGGGGGGCTGGGGGGGGTGGAGCCTAGACAATGGTTGATAATGAGGATGATATTTTTTGCGTTGCACGAGGATTTTTTATTTGACTTGGTTGAGCATTGTTCCGCTCTTCTTTTCTCTGCTGGAAAATATCTGGTGCGTTTTTTTCTGAGGGGAGGAGTTTGTGCTTGCTGGTTGTGACGCGAATAGCAATAAATTATTGACCTACTACAATTAGTACTACCTCTCTTGCGTTGCATTGCGTTGCATTCCAGGATTTGGTCCGTCCGCCGTCGGTGTATGATTGGCATGATGGCTATTTTTTATTTTTACGGGCTTTTCGTATCATACGATACCAGGGGTATAAGTTTTTTGGCAACTAAATAGCCGGTATTAATGGTGCCGGTATTTTTTTTTGTAGTTTCCAGCTTCGGCGTTTTATTTTCGCTCTTCTTCTGGAGTGTTGGTTGGGAGAGAGAAGGGTCAGGTCGAATGAGTACGAGCCGGAGGTAGAAGGAGGAGGGGAGGGTAGGGGGGGTTGTGTTAATGCTGCATTCCATGCGCGGGGGGGGGGGGGGGGGGGGGGGGGGGGGGGGGGCGAGTGGGGGGGGGGGGGGGGGGGGGGGGGGGGGGGGGGGGGGGGGGGGGGGGGGGGGGGGGGGGGGGGGGACAAGGGGGGGGGGGGGGGGGGGGTGGGGGGGGGGGGGGGGGGGGGGGGGGGGGGGGGGGGGGGGGGGGGGGGGTTATGTTGATGTTTCAATTCATTCCAACCTAGCTTCTTATAGCTGTGTTGTGAGAAGGAAAAAAAACTGCTGTTTCTGTGCTTGTGTACCAGTTTTTTTTTTTTTTTTTTTTTTTTTTTGGTGCACGCCGCCACGTTCGATCGGTCCCGAGAGAAGAAGGCAATAGCAAGCAAATAGAGAAAGGAGATACGAAGCAAGGAAGGGAGGAGGCTGACACGCAGTTCATTTAGGAGCACTACTGGTGAGCAGTACTGTAGTATAATTAGGTGAACGACGATCGCGCCAAAACATGAGAAGACGGCCCTAGCTATTCTATGTTTTGTACACGTGCTTTTTTTTTCGTGGATTTATTTTTACGCTTTCTTGCCGACTGCTTGTTGTTGTTGCAAAATAAGCGCGGCACTGGAGAAGGGAGTAGAAGAGAAAGTATATCGCAAGCAGCAGTGGCCTCTTGAAGTAGTAGCTACAATAGTAGTATGGTAAGTGGAGCTTACCTACTATTTTAATAGCTACCATCGGTCAGTCAGGTGTATATGCTGGGAGTATCATAGTTACCCATTATGTTTTGTTATCCTCTCGCCATACAGTACACGGGGTTGTCGTTATACGTGGGGATTTATTAATTTCTTGAGCCCTTACGGAGTACGTACGGTACACAAGTAAGGGAAGGAGAGTACGTACGTACGTGAGGACACATCTGAGTCCTGTTACGTAGAGTAGTTAGTTGTTGTTTCGTAGTGCATTCGGAGTATAGCTTCAGCAGCAAAGAAGGAAAGCGCACTTGACTACCAAAAATAAACAAAAACAACTAAAATAAAACTTCTTCAATGATCCCCGCCCCCTGGATCAACTCCCGGGGAGTTGCTTGCTGTATCGCGGGGGGGTCTGGTGGCGGCGGTGGTGGTGTTTTTATGGCTCACGATCGGGTGATGAAATTCGCTTTGTTAAAAAACGCTCACTCACGTTGGCTTCGGATGTAATTATTATGCCTGGTATGTATGTTTTCACAATAATATTAATTATTGCCACGCCTGCCTGATGTACAATATATGCCTGCCTCTCTCTCTCTCTCTCTCTCTCTCTCTCTCTCTCTCTCTCTCTCTCTCTCTCTCTTTGTCTCTCTCTCTCTCTTTCTCTCTCTCTCTCCGTGGCCACGCCTAGTTTCGTGTTGAGATATCACGTTATAATACAGGAGATCCCTTAAAAATTGTGTGTTGCGTGCGTCTATAACACCAAGTAGTACTAATCGTGTTTTTTTTACTCGCGAGTTGTGATATGATATCGGGCTATACGTAGAAGAAATGGTTATTATGATACAGTCCGTAGTATCAAAGCCCTGAATACCCTACTAGTACTCCCGGCGCTCGGAAATTTCGTTTGCAGCACAATGGATAGGATAGCCGATAGGAGGAGAGTAGACACGTGCCCGAGGAATTTTTCTCCGACAAGTAAGTGTCTTTGCCCATCCAGCGGGATAACAAAAGGAGAGCAGAGTGGCCTTGATGCCTTGAATCAAGCCCCTATCGAATCACTCTCCCAACAGCTCCTTTCTCTCATCATGAAGAGGAATAATACGACAACACAAGAACTCTCCTGAGCAAGAAAAGCTTCCTTCCTACGAGTCAATTCCGATAGTACCGTCCTGCGTTCCATTCCCTTAGCACCGATACTCGGGTTCTACTGCACTTACTTGGCGTCGTCGGCAGACACGATTGAGTACCATAGAGAGAGGCGTTCTACGGTAGTATAGGTATCACATTTTGGGGAAAACAACTGTCTGAACCAACACGGCATCATTGCCGGGCGCCAGGGGAAGGAAGTACAGTAAGTACCACCACAGCACAGTTCGTGGGGATATATGTAACGATTGAAGGTGCGCGCCCCACACATCTCAGGCATCAATCAGTCGTACTCATATATGTTTATCTCTGTTGAATTCCGCATTATCATTATTATTATACCTTTTGGGGACATAGGAGCCTCAGAAAAAATGGGGTGAACTTCTATCATCATCGTAGAACGCCTGCAAAGAGTAAACTCTCAGGGACATGTTACGGGAGGGAGGAGGGTTCTCCGCCGCTTGTTCAACCCATTTTTTGTTTCGTCCAAAAAGGTGGACTTCATGTGATATTTAATGAATGCGGTGCTGGGTGTCTTTCAGTATCATACGCGGCGAGATAACGGTCCGAAGCAGGTCAGGCGATTGACAAAAAAAAAAAAAAAAAAAAAATGCTTTTCAGCCAATAAATCATGGCGTTCGGTCCTCAGGTCATCCGTGGAGGTGGGGCTTAGCGCGTTGGGCTTGCCTCCGTATCAGGTACTCCGGCTCGTGGCCGTAACGTGCCGCAGTTTGTTTGGCCATGCCTGTTTGGGGTGAACTGAGGTGGCTCAGTAAACAAAATTGGCGGCTTATTAAATTGTAGAGTAGGGCAAGCGCTGCCCTGCTGTTCCCTACGGTCGGAAAACGATAATGAGCTCGATTTGTAAAATTAAAAATATAAGCTCGATTTGCAAAAGGGGTGCATGGATGTTTAATACCAGGTATAGTAGTAAAATTTCAGTTCGTTTTTGCCTTCACCTAACACTAAAGTGTTGAAAAATGCATTGGTTGATCCATTTTTTTACCCGGCGATGATTCGTTTTCATCCCCCTTCTCGAGATTTCGCCCATTTTTTCCGTAAGGAATTTTTGGGTTTTTCACTAAGCTCGTACAGCTCGAACAATCGAGATTTTTTTCATCGGTTATTAATATTATTGTTTTGGTACTATATCAAGAACTGCAATTTGAGATGGTTGTGGTACTGGAAGGTCTCCAACCGGCGAAATCATAAAAGTTACTCCAAGTGCTACTTGCTTGTAAATGTGGAGAAGACAAGCAGCGAGAAAAAAAAATGCTAAATAAAAAAGCGAACAGGTTACAATGGTTGGGCTCGTACTCACGTTTCCATGTAATACGTAGTCTACCTTTCACTTTTCTCCTACCAGATGAATCGAGCTTATAATCGTTGCAGCACTGGTATTATAGGTGTTACCATCTACTGCTGTAATACAAAGTTGGACGTAGGTATGAAAATTTCATGGATTGGTCGGGCTTAGAAAAGCGGCGAAAAAGCAGAGCGATACGTTCGCAAAGACGTCGGCCAGAAACAATATCAACATGTATATGCTTTTGGGGTAGGAGCGAAGAAAAAAGTAGCAGCGACACAATAACACTAACTATCCTGCAGAGGTCCATTTTGGGTAGGAGTGAAAATTTGCAGCAGCGACACGAGAACTACACACTGCAAACTAAAAGCTCGGCAGAGTACCAGTGCCCAGTCATCGGGACTCAGTAGTTGGCTCGCGAATACCAGTCATTATGAAGTACCGAGTCCAAGAGTGCGTCAAAGTAGTGAGAGCACAGAGTCTTTGTGAGTCTCAAGGGTACGAGGGGCTGAAATGGCTGAGTCCTCGCGAGTCTCATGGGTACTTTTAGATTTGAAATATAAAACCAAAACTTAATATTACTACTACAGTCAAATCGCGCAGATTGCGATGGATTTCGTAGTGTTTCGGTCTTCTTACGAGGTACCAGGTATGGGGGAATCTATACCCTCGTTTCTTTTGTTTCGAATAGCCGCATCTTCGACCACTTTTTCCTGGTCGTTTGGGATGAACTTTGTCATCATCCTTCGACCATCTTGTGGTCTGCATATACGACTATTCAGGGTGGGCTAATGTGATATGAGCGAAGTAGTACTCATGGGCTATTATAGATATAGAATATATGTTGCAGTCTTCTAGTAGTCTCACGAATACGAGAATAATACAAAGAATGGATTAACCCGGCGGATATTCCATTAGTCGAGAGTAACGTTATTCTTCCAGGAATGAGCGGATAGCCCGTTAGACGAGAGAGAGAGTAAATTAATGTTCTTTAAGATACATGTAACGAAATATTTATTTTCGCTTTATGTTTAGTCGCGTTGAAGAACCAAAGAGTTTCGCACTTATATAGCAGTGGGAATAATTATTGTAGAGCAGGGCAAGGGTTACCCTGCTGTTCCCTACCTGGTAGGTGTTGCCATATAATACAAGGTTGGACGGAGGTATGGAAATTCTCTCGCGACGTAGATACTTGCTTGTTTGAAGATGCTGCTGTTGCCGCTATTTCGAAACAAAAAATCAAAACATAATATCACGGTCGCATCGCGCAGATTGCGATGACCTCGACGTGTCGCGAACACACCCATACCAAATAAAACGCCGCAGTAAAATCCAAGATGACAAAAGGCATACAAGTAGACTTTTCGCGGGTGATCGCTACGTACATGCACCCCGTAAACAAAATCTGTCGACCAAACAGATAATATATAAATGTAGCTGCGCAGAACTCGAACGGCTGGACGCGCCGTGCAACATTTCTGCCAAATGCGTTCTAGCAAAAAGAGGGAAAGAAGGCAGGCAATCCTAATCGAGAAGCAATATCACACAAAAATCAAAACGTTTCAACACACATGTGAAGAACACGCGAGACGCTCAAGGCGGTGCTACGTCGGACTCGAGTCGGCAGGGCACAACTGCGCTCCCCTCGTCGTAGTGGCCAGGACTTCGGTAAGGCGGAGGCATGATGGGTCCTTGTCTAGTCGCCTCAATTACGTTCGCGCGTTCTTGGCTTGCGCGCTCATGGTAGCTAGCACTGCGGTATGCTGTCGTTTGTGCCTGGGGAACAGGCAAAGTCATAGACTTTCGAAGGTAGACATACATATGTATGCTGGAAACCATGCAGAAGACGCAGTCGCCGCAGCGCCCGCAGTCGCCGCAGGGGGCGGAAACGGCCCAGAGCTCCCGTCCGCCGCAAAAAACAAGTCCGGTCCAGACCCGAAAGGGGAAACCGAAGGGCAAAAACAATTCTGTGGACGACAGAGAGGGTCCGATCGAGACCCCGTCCGCTAAGCGCCAGCATGTCGAGTAGATGGGACCACAGAGAGGGTCCGATCGAGACCCCGTCCGCTAAGCGCCAGCACGTCGAGTAGATGGGACCACAGAGAGGGTCCGATCGAGACCCCGGCCGCTAAGCGGCAGCACCGTTGTTGACGTGGGCCGTTATCCTCCTAATGTAAGTATCACGAAAAGTACGTAGGAAGCACGCATTCGTACCATAGAATTTCCGCTTTTTCTTATGGTTTTGGTACTATAAAATTTTGTTTTGGCGCTGTAAATAGTGGGTACCGTAGGTTGTAGGTATCGAGAAGTCAGTATCACTGCAGTCTTGTTTCGACCAGCTGTGTAGGGTGTTAGAAGGGTAGGTTGTCTGTCGTCATTTGTTGTTGTCGGACGTCGTTGTCGTGGGACGTTATCCTGTTTTTGTCAGTGTTCGTATGCACTACAAATAGGAGGCACCCTGTATGGTTTCGACCTGTGTAGTATGTTAGAAGGATAGGTTTGTCGTTATTTATTTGTAGTTGTAGGCCGTTATCGTCCTATTGTAAGTATGGAGAAAAATATGCAGGAAGTACGTATTCGTACCATGGAATTTCCGCTTTATTTCTTTTGGTTTTGGTACTATAGAATTTGGTTTTGGCACTATAAATAGTGGGTACGGTAGGCTGTGGGAATAATTATTTACTGCTGTAATGCAGCGCCAACGATATGCGTTGCCGAGCTGTTCCCTCGATATTTAGGTCGGGCGATATGTTTGAATTTTCCGCCATAGAACCCCCAGTAAACCGGGGAAATGAGCACCCCATTAACTGGGGAACTGAGAACCCAAGTAAACCGAGCAACTGACTGAATGGCCGAGTGAGTAATTAATGATTGGCTGTAATATTGATTGTAGGGCAGGGCAAGGGTTGCCCCGCTGTTCCCTAGGGTTTTACCGTAAAACAAAAGGTTGGCCGGCGGTATGATAATTCTCTCGCGACGTCGATATTTGCCACGTAGAATATTACTTGTTTGCAGATGCTGATGTTGCCGCTATTTCGAAGCAAACACATAAACAAAACGTCACAGTCGAGCATCGCGCAGATTGCGATGACCTCGACGTGTCGCGAACACACCCACACCAAATAAAACGCTGCCGTGAAGTCAAAGATGACAAAAGGCATACAAGTAGACTTTTCGCCGATGATCGTCACGTACATGCACCCCGTAAACAACACTCTGTCGACCGAACAGTTAATATTAATGTAGCCGCGCAGAACTCGAACGGCTGGACGCGCCGTGCAACATTTCTACAAAATTCGTTCTAGCAAAAAGAGGGAAAGAAGAAGGCAGGCAGTCCGAATCGAGAAGCAATATCACATCAAAAATCAAAACGTTTCAACACACATGTGAAGAACACGGGAGACGCTCAAGGCGGCGGTACGTCGGAGTCGAGTCGGCAAGGCACAGCTGCGCTCCCCACGTCGTAATGGCCAGGACTTCGGTAAGGCGGAGGCATGATGGGTCCTTGTCTAGTCGCCTCGATTATGTTCGCGCGTTCTTGGCTTGCGCGCTCATGGTAGCTAGCACTACGGTATGGTGTCGTTTGTGCCTGGAGAACAGGCAAGGTCATAGACTTTCGAAGGTAGACATACATATGCTGGAAACCATGATACCAGTCATAGTCGAAATCGTCGCAAGACGTGGTACTCCCCCCGAGTATGCAATCGTACTTCAACCACCGCCCTCTCGAACGCAACTGGGTCACGAAATGGTTCGGAAGGGAGTAGATGACAGCTACGAGGCAGTACTCAACGCCTATCATCAAAATGGGTGACGGTGCTGGCGGCTCTCCGGCGTCCTCGAAGATGTCTACACGTGCAGACGCGAAGAAGACGCGATCTTGGGCGTTGTCCGCACTCCCAGGAAAAATCGACCATGTGGATGTGCTGATGTGCCGGGCGCAGCTCTCGTCGCAGGGGGGGCACGGAGCAGGTCCAGGAAATGGGAAGTCGGAGGCGGCTCCGGTTAGGAACAAGGCATTGACTGCATCATGGAGTGACTGGGGCGGTCCATGCGGAATCAAGACTGGTGCGGGATCTCGCCATCGTGCACATTGGGATGCGGTTATCTCGATATGGTCATGGTCTTCGATATGGCAGTCGATAGTGTAGTGCCAGTTGAATCCGAGAGCCGTCCGAGTGTACATGATACGAACATGCCGTTCCACGACGTCACCTGGCCACCCGCTGTTGGGGTGGAGTTGATCATCAGGTCGAAGGGTGATCGCTTCGTATATGGAGCCTGGCGTTCCCATTACGGATCCTGCGCCCCGTAGGCCGCTACTACCAAGGATCTTGCCACGTGCTTGAGCCAAAGAATCCTGCATTCCGCCAAAGAATGCGACGCATACCGAACGAAATGATACAATACGTTTAGAAGACACATGAAAGCACAACGTAGTTATTTATGTATATATAGGTACTTGCGGGCGCCGGTAAGTATTGGGGGGTATTATTACGACGAGATGTGGATAGCAGAACAAGCAAGAACTTACCAAGAGGGGGCGTTGGAGAGGCTTGCCGTCGAACATGTAGGCACGCACAGCCGCAAGAGTGGAGAAGAAGATGGCTCCAGCTGGTGTTGCCATGGTTGGATTGGGGAGAGGGTGTCCTTCCCAAGCAGCTATGGCGGAGGCGATGGCGGTGTTGGAGAAGCAATTGTTGTTCTCATTGGGCGGCAGAAAAGGTGAAGGGCGGATGGAGTCGGTGTCTGTTTGTCCGTCGTTGGTGTGGGATGTATAACTAGCCGGAGGACTTGTCGTGGCCGGTCGGAATGAAGAGGGATCATCCAAGAACAAGGCTAGTGTAGCCTTGTCGAGGCGTTCGAGGTAGTCGATCATAGCCGCTACATCGTCGTCCTGTGGATGGGTCAGACCGTCGAGGGTAACCGGCGACAGCAAGAAGAGCTTGCTGGCACCGGTCGCTCAGGACAGAGCGACGTAGACAGCCGCGCTGTCCATATAGCCGTCTACTGGCTTACGAATGTCGAGCACCAAGTTTAGGGATGGTTTCGCCTTGTGCTCGATAGACTGAGGAAATAATACCAAGAGACAGAGGCACCTGCATTCTGTTGATGGTGAATTTCCGCTTGCTTTTACCAACGATGGAGAACTTCCTGTAAACCGGACAGCAGCCGATGACACCTCGAGGGTGTTCGTTTATAAAGGATAAACCACTGAGCTACTCAGTCAGCGCTGACTGAGTAGCTCAGTGGTTTATCCTTTATAAACAACCAAAAGAATTACCTTTGGGCTCGATACGGCCTCCCGCCGATAGCATCTTCCGGGGTTGATCAAGCCCCTAATCAGCGCCTGGTTTTTCCTTCCTATTGTCCCCCTCCCTAGTCGTGCGTTCTTTTAACAAAGTGGTTCACTCCACTTGATTTCCCTTTTTCTACCCACGGCAGAAAAAAGCGGAAATACGACGTCTGGCGGGACTCGAACCCCGGACTTCTTTTGTTCGTTTATAAAGGATAAACCACTGAGCTACTCAGTCAGCGCTGACTGAGTGGTTTCTCAGTCAGCGCTGACTGAGTAGCTCAGTGGTTTATCCTTTATAAACGAACAGAGGGAGCCCGTCCAGCTTTATTTAGCCCAGCTCTGTCGGCGGCGTCGATGTTTGGAAGGCTTGAGCTATATTTCTCAGTCAGCGCTGACTGAGTAGCTCAGTGGTTTATCCTTTATAAACGAACAGAGGGAGCCCGTCCAGCTTTATTTAGCCCAGCTCTGTCGGCGGCGTCGATGTTTGGAAGGCTTGAGCTATAGGTGGTACTTCATCTGCACATGTTTTGAAGGCTTGAGCTACAGAAGATAGCTCATCTACACACATTTTCCCAGGCTGAGCTATAGGAGCTACATGAGTTACAGTAGCTCATCTGCGCCCGAGATGAAATACATGTTTCCCCCGGCTGGAGCTATAGGCGGTAGCCCATCTGCACATGTTTTCGAAGCGTGAGCTATGCACAATAGATGAGCTAGCTCATGAGCTGTCGGGGGTGTGCAGAAAGTTGAGTATCGACCGAGCGACAGCGATAGATACAACGGTAGGTTGGTCTACAGCAGTCTACACCATCTGCACATC
Organism: Macrocystis pyrifera; assembly: GCA_031763025.1. Taxonomy (NCBI): domain Eukaryota; class Phaeophyceae; order Laminariales; family Laminariaceae; genus Macrocystis; species Macrocystis pyrifera. The sequence continues at coordinate 8,737,336 of JASSKH010000028.1, forward strand.
TGCACCCACCTCTTTTTTGAAGGCATGCTTCAACCTGGACTGCTGTGTTGTTATTGTTAGGCTTCTCGCTGCTCGTGCCGAGGTAGCTGCTCGAATCTAGCGCTTTAGACTAGACCACAAAAGGACAAAGGCTACTGCGAGCGATTTTGCTTTCGTATCTTGCTCAGCCGCGGTTCGTGGCCGCGTCAGTCTCAGCCTTGGCATGTGTTCGGTACGTAAGATCGCCTGACTTGCTGACCGGAGTATCCAACGGTTTGTATGTTTGTAATATTGACTGTGACTGAGTGACCGACTGACCGAATGAATGAATTAACTAATTAATGGATGGGCTAACGAATGAATAAATGAATGCACGAAAAGCGAATTATTCAAAGCCAGTAACAATTAATGGATAGTTGCTATTAATAAAGCCGTCGAGCCGTCTGTTACCATGAATCAGGAACAGGAAACCAGCGCATGCACGCGCACGGGTAGGCGTTGGGGGGGGGGGGGGGGGGACGTATACCCCCTGCGCAAAAGATGCGGCTCTACGTTTTAGTTGCTGTTTGCGTATACCAGCACGGACATGAATCTGTAGTATACTACCAGCAACAGCAACACGTACACCAAGCCTTACTTGCAACCCACCGATCTTGGCTGGTTCTGCCTCTACTGCTGCTGCTGTACATCGTATACATCTTGCAAAGCAGCTCTATCTCTGGTGGTTATCAAGGAATGTACATACCAGGCACACAACCGACACACATCCAACACACGTCCGACACACGGGAGGGACAACCTTGCCATGCGGCAACCAGCAGCAGAAATCTTTAGCAGCAGCAATAGCTGCAACAGCAACAACAACAACGCCACTTCGGTAATGACCTTTACTGGCGACTAGCCGTGGGAAGAAAAAACAATCCACTCTCTAGACAAACTTGACCGCCGCCACATGACGCGCCCCCCCCCCCCCGTCGCCATTTGAACAAAAAAAAAAAGACCCACCTGGAAGAGGATGCGGGCGGGGGGGGGGGGGGGGGGGGGGGGGGGTGGTGGCCGATCTATAAATGGAGAGGAGGGGGCGAGTGGGACCAGGGGTTTTTGTGATGGCGGACTTAGTTAGTCTTCCCCCTGTCCGACGATGTTACTTGCACCCCTTCAGGACGAGCCTCTTCCGTGACAACCTTTGACGAGTGTGCTCAACGCGGTACATAGTCTAGTGCACCCGGGAACCCCCAGGGCTTATGCCCTTCGTCATACTCAGGTATGTATCCGGGTCCTCTCAAGAGGATAGATTCTACTAGCGTACATACTCTATAATAGTGTACCCGGGTACCGTCAGAGTATATACCCTTCGTCATACTCCGGTATGTACCCGGGTACCCTCATGTAGTATGTATGCCAATACTTATTAAGTTCGCTTTCTAGCGTATCCGAGTACACCCACAGTATACACCCTTCGTCATACTCGGGTACTTACCCGGGTACCCTCAGTGTAAATATCCCACCCTTGCGACCTTCACCGTATCAAATATAGCGCTGAAGAAAAGAGGAAAAGAAGAGCATAAAAGTACCGCAGAATTTCACCAGAAAGGCGCGCTTGCAGAGCGGAACAAAAAAAACAAAGAAACCGACTACAGCAGTACGTGCAAACAAGCCTGGTGCTCCCTATTCAGTACCGGTACGTATATAGCACACGACGTCGCACTTGTAGCCGTCGGTCAACACGACTGAAAAAAAGAACGGAGAATCAAGAAAAAAGAGATAAAAACAACACGTGAGCAAAAAACAGAGGAAAAACAAAAGAAAAGAAAAAAAATGAGAGATAAAAGAAAATCACGACGTTGTACTGATAGCAAAAAACAGCGAGCAGAAAAAAATCGGTGGGCAAAATTGTATATACTATGCCACCATTCGCCAGAGTATCAGGTTCTTTAAATACATACCAGGAAAAAATACAAACCTCTGTCTACCTTGTCCTCCAAAATCCGACCCCTCTTAGCACCTCCTCCCGCTCTCCCCGTTCTGTAGGGAATCCTCTGGGAAACCGTCATCCAACTCTCTACAACGACGCAAAAGCCGTGAAGAAGTCATGGTGCCTCCCCCCCTTCTCCACCTCCTATCCTCCCCTTCCCCCGCCGCGGCCCCTCTTCATCCTCCTCCCCCACCGCCCCCTCTTCCCCCCTCCCTTCCACAAGTCGTCGAATAAAGGTCGGCGCTGTCTACATGCGCACGGGAGGGGGGGGGGAGGGAGAGAGGGAGAGAGGAAAGGAGGGAGGGATAACTCCCATCACCGCAGCCGCTTGAGGTCTGTGAACATTGCCTTGCATCTCTTGCACCTGTCGCGACGAGCCACACAACCGCGGGGCAAAAAAAATGAACATAAAATGAGATATCAGCCGGGAAGAAACGTCGAAAAACGGACGGCGATTGTAAGAGCAAAGATATCGGTTGACGACAGAAGACCCTACTACTGCTATACACTACTGCTGTATACAGCAGTGGTCCCTCTATAGTGCCGGTTGGGTAGTGGCTGGTTGCCCGCTATACTGCCTGTGGAATCGCGCCAGTGGAATCGCTTGGCACAGATGGGATTCGCCAGCGTGGTAGTGCGCGGGGAGTAGTGCCGGTTGCTGCCATAGCGCCGGTATTGTTGGCTCGCATATACCAGCACCAGGGAGGGACCACCACTGTGCTACCGTGGTCACGAGCAAATTCGATCTTCTTTCTTCTATCATTTACACGGCGCCAAAAGAGAGGGACCCATGTCATTTCGAGAGATCGCCAAAGCCTAAAACCTACACGACCAACCGCGGAGTAATCTTCAAAAACATAAAAAAAATCACGACCCAGGGTCCTTTTGACTTTTTAATCGCAACAAAAGCCCCCGGCGCACACAAACCGACGACAGCTACAAATACCCTGTTGCACGAGTTCCTAACGACAGATTGCGACAGCTACTACCCTCTGGTATCTTTTTTACCCGACTAGTTTTAGCGCGGGGAAAAGATCCTTCAAGGCTGTCCGATCGTCAAGGGGGCTAGAGTGAATTCAACCGACGCCGTTGCTTGTAACAGCGAAGAGTTGACACGCCACCCAGCGCATAGCGGGACGAAAGCGCATCCACAGACAAACATCGCAAGGAAAGTGACAAAAAAGCGGCCGACCGCCAACCGGCTGCACGACACGACAAGCGAACGACGTCCACAATTTTGCGTTTCGTCTACTCCTGACGACGCGGGGATACAGTACGCGACAGCGCTCAAACAAAGTGCGCGAGTTCAGAACTTAAAAGTCTTGAATTCTGCACGAAACATAAGCAAACCATTGTTTGATACTGACAGTAGTGTACGACACATCCTGTTGCGCTATCGCTTACGGTACCGTCTACGCTACCGCTTACGCTACCGCTCATACCGCTCACGCTACCGCTACTTCTACTTCTACCGCTACCCCTGCTACCTCCACCTCTACAAATACCCTTACTCTCGCTATGACCACTACCACACAGCCACTCCTGACAGAACCCACCCACCTACCCACTGACGCGATGCAACCTGCAACACCATTTCCGCTACAAATTTCGCACGTAAACTTATATACACCGCCGTTACCGGCCCCCCATTCCGCCCCAAAAAATATAATAGAAATGAGGGAGCTCTTGCTAAAAACTCTTGCCGGTGTTTTTTATTTCGTATCTGTCGCAAGAGTATGCGCTGGCGTAAGGTAGCATTAAAAAAAATAGTTTCGATTTAGAAGGGGTAGCGTTTTTTTTTCGGGTATTTTGGACCGGACGGCGCCGATTTCCGGCTTCACGTCTTTTATAGGGTCCCCGGCTTCACTCAGCTAAGAATTAGGGCATGCCTCATAACGCAGTTCGATTTAGATTTTGTTACTCATCCCCCCCATGACATACACGAATGTGACATGGAGAAGTTTGGTACCAGTACATTAGAAGAGAGTAGCGAGAAAACGATCGCTGTCCTAGGAGATAGATGGTGGCCACAGGAGACCAAACAGGAAGGGGATAAAAGTAGCAAAACGCTTTCCATGTAATATATGGAAAAAAGGTAAAGAGCGCCCAAATGTTGGAGGTGTCTCTATTAGGAGCAGGAACGGTGCTCTGTCCCGAAAGCGATGCGTTGTCAATAGTCAAAATTACTTAAGGCAAGCAACAAATGAGTACGCCCCCCCATGCCATGACATGGATCGACGTACAGCAGAGGTTTCAGCAGACAGGTTAGCTGGCGGTGTACCTTACGACGTACTTGGTACCAGGTACTCGACGCTATTGTTGAGGGCCTCTGTGTACGATGCGAATACATCAACCGTAACCCTAGTCCACAACCCAATCAACCAGTGCATAGATTACGTAGTCATTTTCGTCTCGTACACACCACTGTGCGTCAATCATACAGCAGTAGAGTGTGTCAACGATAGTGAACTTTACTGGGTTAAATCATCGGGTGTTCTGCTTGCACGCTCCGTTCTCCTGTTGATCCTGGACTACATCCCGCGGAGTTGTTTACCTACACCACAATTTGGTGACGTTTTTACGCACGATCCGGCACACAAGAAGTACGCCCTCAATAACTTGACCTTTTTACGCCGACGGCTGATGATAGTCTGCTTCTTTCACAAAAAAAACGTCACGGTGAACATGCTTCCTCACTCACCGCCCGCCCGTGGCGACCTTCATCGCGCACCCCTTGCAGAACGCGTGGCAGCCGCATGGGACGCACTTGAACACAACCTCGCGCAGCTTGCACGCCAGGCACTTATCGGCTCTGTCTAGGACTGCCGTACCCGCCCACGAAGAAACGCGCAAGTGAGGGCGGGCGAGGTGCAAGGGGTAGCTGTGTGACGCCTGGGCATGGCATGGCATGACATGGGTGACTACCGCTGTTGGCGTGGCTATCGCTGGCATGCCATGTCTATCGCATAGTGCTGGCATGGCATGAGGAGTGCTGGCATGTCTACTGTCGGCGTAGTTTACTGCTGTTGGTGTTTCTACCGCTGTTGGTGTGTCTACTGCTGTTGTTGGCGTGTCTACTACCGATGGCGTGCCTACTGCTGTTGGCGTGTCTACTGCTGTTGGCGTATCTACTGATTCTCTACTGTCGTTGGCGTGTCTACTGCTGTTGGCGTATCCACTGATGTTCTACTGTTGTTGGCGTGTCTGCTGCTGGTAGCGTGTTTTACTGCTGCTGGCGTCTCTACTGCTGTAGACTGGTCTACTGCTGGCATGACTACTGCCGGCATGACACGTCTACTGCTGGCATGGCGACTGCTACTATGGCATGCCTATGGCTGGCGTGGTGTACACGCTGCTAGCACGTCTACTGCTATTGGCGTGTCTACTGTTGGTGTATCTACTACAAGCACGGCCACTGCTGGCGAGGCTACTGCTGGCAAGGTATGTTTATTGCTAGCATAATATGTCTTTTGCTGGTATGTCTACTGCTGGCGTAGCTACTGCTGGCATGGTATGACTAATGCCATGGCACAACTACTGACGGCATTGACATCCTATTGTTAGCATAGCTACAGCTGGCATGGTATGCTGCTCCACCACCAACCACCACCGCCGCCACCATCACAAGCAACACCACCATCAATACCACCGATACAACCACCACCACCACCACCAACTCCCTCCCCCCCCTCCCCTTCACCGCAACCACCGACACCCCAGGCTAAAACCGCAGCGAAAAAAACTCACCAGCGGCGCTGTTCCGCGCTGCTCTAGCCTCCGCCCCCTCCACAATCCTGACGCAGGACAAGGCTAGCAGCGTGAACTCCTTTCCCGTGCCGAACGCGGCGTCTTCCCCCTCCCCCTTCCTAAACTTAAGGCGGTCCACGCGGACATCTTCGAGCATCCCCGTGTTGTCGCACCAGGCCCTTAGGTCCCCCTCCCGGATGCCATGGTGCTCGAGCTGATTGCCCAGCTGCTCCGTCATTGGACGAAACAAGAAGCGAGCGGGAGAGGGTGTGGGAGAGAAGGAGTGGGGGGGGGGGAAGGGGAAGGGGGAGAGGGGGTGCATTTGCTGAGACGTTGTGGAACGGAGCCCTCCGGCAGTGTTTATAGCCACCGTGCTTTCAGTGTACACATCGGCTGTATCTACTACAACATCTACGCCGACAAGGGTCATCTTCGCAAACAACGCTCGTTCTCAAACGCGCGTGGCCACCGTCTCAGAAAGCGTAACAAGGGCCCGTCCTTGTAGCAAGTGACGTCAAGCAGCCTCCCCACCGCTTTCCGATTTTTAACACAAACATTAGATCACAGCACGTACCCCGACATGTTGACAACAAAACCTCCACCCCTCCCCCCAACGATCTCCCCACCCCTTTTGTAATTTCCTCAAAACACGGGCGATCTACCAATGCAAAACACCAGTTCTCCAACTCCTACCGTAGCAGCAAACGGTCGCAACCACCACCACCACCACCACCACCAAACTCCCAGCAGGCACACGCCTCATCCTCTCACCTCGAAATCCGCCGGGTGAAACATGTGCGCGTCGTGAGTTGCCTCGATATCGAACACCAGCAGCCGCCCGCCTGGGCGGAGATAGCCCGCCAGCGTCGACACGGTACGCGCGCACTCTCGGATGTGGTGAAGCGTCAGGCTCGTGTAGGCCAGAGCGAACGAGTCGTCAGCGCCTTCGCCGAGTTGGCCCGGGCCTGTGAGCTGTGTATGCGTGTGTTTTTTGTGTTATGTTGTGGTGTTTTGTTATCGTTTTATTTTTTGTTTTTTAATGATTTTGTTTGGTTCATTGTAGATAGTATTTTTCCGTTTCCGTTTGCGTTTGCGTTTTCGTATACCAGGTACCAGGTATTCGTTTTGAGCAGTTGTTAATTAAAAGTTGAAAACGGAAATTTGGTTTCGTGTGGATTGCACGAGACGGTGTTGTTTGCGAGGAGCGGGAGGAGAGGGGTTGGGGTGGAGGTGCGGTTAGGGTGGAGGCGGGAATAGGGTGGGGGGTTCGGGGTGGGGGTGGAGGGGGGCTGGGACGGGTGGCGGGGTGGGGGCGCGGGAGGGAGCGAAGAAAGGATAATCTGCTCGACTGTTCGGTCAGCAGAGTTTGTTTGATGTTTGGCACATTGGAGCTGAGCTACGCTGCGTTGCGGAAGCGCAAGAAAGGGCACAAAAACTCCATGCGTTCCGACACGAAATTGGCTCTCCATAATCCCGAGTCCGGCCAGGAAACAACATTGGGGTGCGCGACCCCGGCTAGTAGTCGATGCCGCTGCACCATAACACTATAAATGCATGTACTTCGAAGTACTGTTTCATTTATACAAACAAATAAAACGACCGTGATTGATTTGTGCTTCCACTGCAGACTATTAATAACAGTCTATTGGTGCTATCACGATAGTTGTGGGACGACGCCAGATGTAAGGATGGTCGCTAGTCCCGCAGCACGTAGACAGGACCTCTTTGTTCAGGTTTGGCTGTGGAGACACACCGAGGGAGGGTGGGTTGTGTGGCGTTACCATACCCTCGGGGGTCAGCAACTACAGTAGAGATAATCTCAGGATAAGCCTGCCGAGGGGACCGGATGGCCTTAAGGATTGCGGTGATACTGAGGCGGCACGATCTATGGGGGATAGGGCCTGGTATCTACATACTGTACTGTAGTGTTTTACCAAAACAACCAGGTTAGGTATTCGCGTACCCTTAGTATGATAACCATCATGTTATCATATTACGCGCATACATGCCGCTCATTTTCCAAAAACCTAGCCCGTGGTCACAAAAGCAGAGTATACACGTATACCCGCCCCAATAACGACATTCATGGAAGCTAACTCTGTGCCAAATTTCGAAATGATCTCTCGCCTCAACGGCGACGGTGGTCACGCCTCTCCCTTGGGCCTTGATGTCCAGCTGCTCCAGCATCGCACGGCTCGTGTCGACGGCCGTAACCTGCCCGCCGAGGCCATCCCGTAGGGCCATGGTGAGGCAGCCGGTGCCGCAGCCGAAGTCAAGGGTGGGCCCGTTCATGGGCGGCTTCCACCACTCCTGTCCGTATCGTTCGTTTATTTCATTCGTTCGTCAGTCGGTTTGTTCGGTTTGGTTTGATCGGGTGTTTTGTTGTTTTGGTTTTGATCGGTTGTGCGTTTGATTGGTTGTCTGCTGCCAGGTACGTACGTAGGTTGTTTGTGTTGTGATTGGTAGTTTGTGTTTTCGATCGTTGGTGTGGTGTTAGTGCTGGTTGTTGTTCGTGTTGGTATTGGTGTTGAAGTTGGTACTATTCATAATAGTGGTAACGGTACGGTGGTAGTGGTGGTGTTGGGAGCAAGCACGTACTGGTAGCACGCAAGCACGCAAGAAGCAAAACTATTAATAGCAAGTAAGGCAGGCAAACCACGCAAGCAAACAATCAAGCAGGCACTACGCAAGTAGGCCGGCGAAACAAACAAAGCAAGCAAATCCAACTCGACAACCGAAACAAGCAAGACGAGCAAGCCAAACAAGACAAGCAAGAAAGACAAGGCAAGACAAGCAAGCAAACAAACAACTACTTAGTAGGTGACGTTCCAGGTTGTTGCTGAAAACACGTGTTCAGTTGTTCCACGGGCTTTTAGTGTTGAGGTCTCCAGAAAACAAAAACGGCTCTGAATATACCCCGCATAGAGTTCCGCAATTACACCGCCGGCAACGATGTGAAACACTACTGTAGGTGAGAGAGAGGCACCTCCAAGCCGAGACGGCGGCGGCGGCAGCAGCAACAGCAGCTTCAACTCTAACTCTGCTTCCTTGCCAAGGGGAGGGAGGCGTGGGGGGGGGGCGCGCGATCGACAATTTAACCCCCTCTTGTACAATTACCACTACGATCAGCAAACAGTTGTACTTTTGCACTTGCATTGGCGGTGCGCTAAATAGCTGTGAATCCGACCCGTGTCGGTTATTTATTTACCGGTATACTGTACGAAGTACTAATCTGGACGGGCATTCAACGACCGTTCGGCTGCTATTAATAATATGATACTATTAATAAACCGTCTCATATTTACGTCCAGAGTGGTCCCCCGACGTTACGATGATATGTATTGCCAGTATCACCAACCCCCTACAAATACGGCAATCCACCGATCACTAACAAACCTGGCCGTGATCCAGGTCTCGAGCATGGAGGTGATGCCGCGGACTACCGGCTTGTCATCCCAACCCGCCGCCTTCACCTCGAACCTAGCATGGCTCTTCGATTGATGCTGTGTTTACGTGCATGCGTTGAGGAAGGTATATACCATGAGAAGGGGGCGGGGGGGGGGCGGGGGGGGGGGGGGGGGGGGGGGGGGGGGGGGGGCGTACTATTTTGTTGCTTGCCTTAGTCATTTGACGGGGGCGGGGGGGGGGGGGGGGGGGAGTGGGGGGGAGCAACAGCGGTGGTGGCGGCGGCGGAGTATCATGCCTCCGCTTGGGGACCTCCTTCGACGCGGCTCACATCATCAGCTCATCATCATCATCATCATCGTCACAGACGAGGCTCGTTATAGTCAACGCTCGGCCGAGCAAGGGCATATGATACGATTGCGCATAGGAGAGCAAAAAAGTAAAGCACCGACGAGTAAGTAACGGCAAGCACGAACCGCCAGTGCGTGGTCCAAACTGATCAATTGGAACCTACCAGGTAAAAGTGATGAACGAGCACGGCGGCCCATGGATGATGAAATTCATCATGCATACGATCCGCACACATGCGGTACGACAAAAGTAGTACTGCTGTCGTACCTGTGGCACGGGTATCAGGTCAGCAGGTATCATCTAATACGATACGAAAATGTGCTTCTCTTGTACGTGGTACGGTGAACTCTTTGACGGTACGAGATGATCCGAACTGCCGTCGTAGTTCACCCCAGGGTACCAGGTACTCGTAGCCCCTATTAATACCAGGTATCAAGTATCATGTTACCTGGTACGTGATTAATACTGGAGTTGTTACCTGGTACTCCGTGGGTTCGTACGAATAAGGTTCTCGTGTCTGGTGAACTCTTCGACGGCATGCTTCGCTGTATAAGGGTGTACAGCAGTTCTGTTTGCTCTGTACCAGGTAGGTGCTCATAATGAGGTTGCGACAATGCAACAATGCAATGCCCCAACCCCGCCCCCAAGGAAAAACAACGACAAACCTCTCTGCCCTGCGTTTGTTCACGGCAAGGCTCCCCCGCCCCCGACGCACACAGCAGCAGCTATTAGTGTTGATACTAGTTGTCACGCCTGCAAGATATAGAGCGCGCTCGACATATTCCGCATTCAGTCCGATGTAGGCAAAGGGGCAGGACGACGGGCATGCCACTTCTATTGCACGCAGTGAGGAGGTGGGTTCCTAGCTACGTATCGCGTTGCAATTTCATACATACAGCACTAGCACCTATGGTGTCCACGAGTGCAACACTACTGCTGTAAACTGCAACAGAGTGCATACCTGCGCGTATCCTGCCATGTTTGTTTGATTAGGCAGTTCAGAATTTATTCAGTTGCAGCCAGCAGGAGCAGCAGTAGCAGCAGTAGTAGGAGCAGTAGCAGCAGTAGCAGTTCGCACCCGAGGCTTGGGAAGCAGCAGGCTGGGAACGTAGGTCGGCAGGAGTGGTGAAAGGAGTCACACCGTGGCAGAAAAAGTCAGCGCAAATTACTGGATTTAATAAGTTGGGTTGAGCACCGGTTAGGCTACTATATACGCACTGCTGTTGTAGTAATGCTGGTGTGAGCGAGCTGTGGAGCCATCAACAAAGCTGTACAGAGGGGGGGAAATCCCGGGCTCCCTCACAGTAAACGCCGATAACAAATATAACAAAACCATTTTTTCGCTCCACTCAACTCACCAAATCAGGTATTAATAGTATCTTTTCTGTGTGTGGTAACTAGTACTGCTGCCATGGGCAATGAGGCTGCTGTCGATGAAGATCACGAGGTGGAGGCGCGAGCTACGGACAAAGTTGGATCAAAGCGGCCGAAGAAGAAGCGACCGAACAACAGAGGTGGATACTGAAAGCATCATGTTGTCATGTGTTTCGAATTCAAACCGCGATTTTTGAGGAAGTACGATGGTACAAACTTACAAATTTGCAGTGTGGCCTGGCGCGGCGCACAACGTATTGCGCTTTCCATCGTGCTGCTGTGCGTACGAGTACGAGTATATGTACCAGGTACGAACTTTTCGTACACTTCTGAAGTGTACACAGCCTACAGCAGAGCCCCACCGCTGTTGTCTTGTGTTGTATTCGTGCGTTCGTGCGTATACCATGACGCTTTCAGGGAGGCTGACTCTTATGGTACAAGTTACTACTTAGGCCGCGTTTAATTTTTTTTACTGCAGTCCCGTTTTGGTGACAATTGAGTCAAATTCTAAGTAGTTTGTCCCCAAAACCGGACTGCAGTACTAAAAGGGTTAACCGTGTACGTACGCACAGCAGCGGATTTATAGGGAGTCGCGATAAACGAGGTGGTCCCTACCGTGCACCTTCTTGCTTGGCATGCGGCCACACAATGGTTGACGTTCCTTGCGACGCAAATCCCAAATGGTATGTTTGAACCATATCATATGGTATGTATGATACATGAACGGAATATCGATCGAGCTTTTATTTGCTGGTTATCGGTGTTCCTTGACGTCCTGGCGAAACAGAACATATCGAGGCGGGTCCTTCTTATAAGCGTTGGGCCAGGCTCCTTCCTCGCTCTCTGTTCTCGCACGTTGGAAATACAGCAGATAGCAGTACATGCTGGCCGTGCCTCTTGTATGCCAGGCAACCTCTCGCGCATCAGAACCAAACCTCTGCAACAAAAGCGGCAGAAGCGCCGGTAGCAGTATAGTTCATCGACTTCTGCGCCTCCCTCCGCCGTGATTATTCCTTTCCCTTTACCCTTCGGCGCGAATCAGGCGGAAAAGGAAGCGCAGCCGAAGCCGACCGTCCCCTGCCGGAGGCGTACCGGCAACTGCTCGACCTGTTCACGGCGACCGACCATGCCTACTGCTTCCTGGTGAAGAATTCCATCCCCCCGCGCGTGTCGAGCCTCCAGGTGCGTCTCACACACGGGTTGACTGAGCGGTGGCGGCGGCGGTAACCTTGCAGCGGTGGCCAGTACAACCCGCGTCTGTTATGCTGTGAGCGCTGGTGGGAGGCGCAGTGTAGCAACGTACGGACGGTAACGCACCCGAAAAACGCCTTTCCCATCGGCACAAGGTTATCACACATGCGGGGGTGGGTGCGGGTGCCTTTCTTCCGGGCAGTCCCCCCTGGCGAGCCGGCTGGCCACGAAAACCTTTGCGACGCACCTCGTCCTGCTCCTTTTCGCTTTTTCACGGCAGCTCACCTGTCCCAAAAACGAGCTTTCAAATCCCAGCCACTGCGCTGTAAACGCTACCGCTGCCGCAGGGCTGGCGACGCGCGTATTGAGCACTGGAAAAACTTTTTGGCCGACGCCAACCCTTTTAACCCCGTGTAGGCGTGTGGGGTATTAGCGTCCGGGCGAACGGCCCCAACACTAAATGTGTAGCGTTTGCCCGGCCAGAGACCGACATGATTCCGTAACGCTGAAGTCGCCGCCCGGTATTCCCTCTTCCCCCGCCGACAGAGCATGGTGTGGCGCCTCTTTCCCGGGCGGTTCGGCGACGAAGGGTCGTTCCTGCCACGGTTGCGGCGGCTCGCCGATGTTGCTCGCTCGGTGCTCACGCTGGACGAACCACCCAACGGCGAGGCCCATCGAGACTTGGAAACGAGACAAGCTCAGACGGAGGTGAGCGGGTGCTCCTCAAACGCTGACGTGTGGTACCGACGGAATTCTGGCATGTCATTGGCTTCTACGGTGGGGGGGAGTACTCATTTGTTGCTTGCCTTAGTCTTTTGACCATTGACCATGCACAATCCCTTTCGAGACGGAGCACTGTGGAGGGGTCTTCGGCGACTGTCGTAGTAGATGGTTTCGTTTTTCCAGAGGAGATGTCGCCACGGTTCGCAGCCCGACTAGAAATGTCCTGACTCAACTGGACTGGAGGTATCGTCCCCGCCTCGCTATGACCTGATTGAGTTTCGGGCGTGATTGGCGGGACCGACCCCACGAACTCACTCCCCACGACTGTGCTTGAACAGGCTCAGCGGCTGGAGTTGCTCTTCCCCCAGAAGAATACAGCAGGTACCGGAAAGGCGAAAGTCTCGAAACGGCAGGAGCTCGTGCGCCAGGCCCTGTTAAAGCACGCCGAGGCCGGACAGACAGACGGTGGCGAGGATGTTAGTGGCGGCGGCGGCGGCGGCAGCGGCAGCCGCGGCAACGACGTAGTAGGACGCGCGGGAAACGCGAGGGCGCCGACGAAAGAGAAGCACGGGTCGTTGAGCCCGCGCGTGCACTCGCCGTCTGGCGCCGGCGGTAACATCGGCAAGGTTCTTGCTCCAGACGGAGGCGGGCCGAGACCAGCTCGATCACGCGGTGGTGACTGCTGTGGCAACGGTCGCGGAGTCGCCACTGCCGACAACGGGAAGGCTACCTCCAGGAGTTCGAGAACTGTGGTTTCAAAGGCCCGAGAATGTTCCGGTCGAAGCGAGGCCGGGGGAGGCGCACCAAACACAACGATGGGACATGGACAGGGCGGGCACCGTCCGCCAACAGGAACCGCGCTCCTACTCTCCGATCCGCTCAGTCACAGCCCTGCCTACGTAGCGTGCGGGCAAGATGAGGGTGCGGGCGCGGAGGAGGGAAATGGAGATGAACAGGGGACTGGCTCGATTTCGAAGCAAAGGGCCTGCCCTGGAAATCGTGGAGGCGTTGACGGGAGGGCGAAGGGAAAGAGACGCGCCGCGCCTAGCCTGAAGGGCGGCGATGAATGCCGACTTAGGTACGTTTTAGTGTTTCGAATGTAGCGTGGCGTGGTGTTCTTGGCTTGGTTACCTCGTGCTGGACGGAGTTCACGAGTGGCAATAGGTGAGGAAAATATCGGCACACCCCGCTTACTAACATCTGACGCCCTGTGTCGATTCTATGGAAGCACGTTCGGATGGGTTGCTGCGGACGATAACCCGCCCGCAAGAGATAGAAAACGCTTTCGGGAATCCTGCTCGGTGACTACCTAAACTTCGTGCGCGTGTTTACGTTTTCGGAGATTCGCATTCTCCGTCCATCTAGCTAGCGACAAGGGACCGATCGAGACTGTTTCGTGCAAACAGTGTCAGGGCGACCAGTGCAACCGCTCGGCCGTGTTTTGGTAAGGTCCGCTTTACGAGAGTACGGTATACTAACCAGGGAGATGCCACTGTGCCATGTCCCCGTCTCCTGCGCTGACTGTGTCTCGTAGGCTCTCGCTCCAATCTCACCCCCCGAGTCATGCTGTACCCATTACGCATAAATTCAACTGCGCGAACTCTGTGACGCCGAAAGCGACTATCGAATGCATTCGCGCGTGCGGCCAGATTCGACCCCCTCTTGGCGCTTGACCACCTCAAGTCTCTCCCGATCTATGAGGGACAGGCGCTCTACACGGAGACCTTTCCGGGCAGGGAAGGAGAGTACGCCGAGACCGCACACCCGCTGCACCCCGAAGTGACAGCTGCGCTCGCCGCGTCGAAGGGGGTGACGAGGTGGGTATCAACTCGCAGAATGATGTCGTGTTCCCCCCGTTTCTTTGTTGTTGTGACTGCTGCGCTTGTGCTGGATTCCCGAATGCCTGCCCACCGCCGACCCCACACCTTTCTCTCGTGCTGCCGGTGTACCTCGAACTTTGTGGGTGTAGCGCTTAGCGCGCAGATGCCCACTCTAGACGAGTTGGATGCAAGGAAAGGCTCACCGTGCTACCTCAGTTGCATGGCCCACATGGCTCGCAAGCTCCCCCCCCCCCCCCCCCCATGCGCCTCTCGCACAACTACTTTGCGCGCATGCACTTCTTCTCTGCTGTTCAGCAAGGATTAGACAGGCGGGATGCGCCACGTCGTGTGTACACTCGAATTTATCGCTCGGACTGAGTCAAGGGTGCTTAGACGGCCGACGAGCAGCACAACGACTCGCACCCTCCGCCTCATGCCTTGACCATATGTATTCCATACCCATACCCCACCTCTTTTTATTTTCCCGCCGACTCTGGAAGGTTATTTAAGCACCAGGCGCTCGCCATCGATGCGGCCGTTGCAGGCCAGCACGTGGCCCTGTCTACGGCCACGTCCTCTGGAAAATCTGTGGTGTTCAACGTGTCCGTGATGGAGGCCATCCTTGGATCCCGCCCGGCCGCCGTCGCGCTTTACCTCTTTCCCACGAAGGCCCTTGCACAGGACCAGCTCAGGTGCAGTCTGCAATTAAAAAAAAAGGGAATAGTGCTACCGCAAAATTGCAGTGGGTATCCGTGCGACCCGCCTTCCCGTTTTTTTTCTAGCTGCTCGTAGTGATGCCGCAAAAATACTGACATGCTCCCGGCCCCTAGGTCGTTGAAGGGACTGGTCGGCGCATCTGCCTGCCTCAGCCAGCGTGTGCGACCTATGACCCTCGACGGGGACACACCTTTTCGAGAGGTGAGCGAATACCCCTTCCTGTGTGTTTTGCCGCGCAGTCCGAGAGAAGCGTAGCCCCACCACCGTGGCGGACTTATAAATTGATCACCCGGTTTTTTATACTGCTTCTTTCCGTCTTTCATTTTTGCCAAACCGGGTCTCGGTGGTGTTTTTTCTTGAGCGCAAACCCTTGTCTTCAGATCCCAGTAGAATTGTGCTCTCCATCAGGCGATACGTCGTGGCCACAGTATCGGAGACTGGGCTGGCTCCTGCTTCTAGCCGTTCTGCTGCCAGGCCTTGAATGTTCTACGATCCCAACACACCGTGCGTGTCTTTTGACGTATTGTCGGCATGGGATTACTTGAATCCACACTTTTCTCGCGTGCGTGCGTGCTTGCGTGCGTGCGTATTCACCCTGTCGGAAGAGTCCCCCCATCCTTATTGATATGCTGTAGCACTTTCGCCAGGGCACACGCATTGGCGCACCGTGTGTTCGACACGTTTTCTCTGCCATCGCCTGTTTGTAGGCGCCTCGCTCGAAGCCTCTTTTTGCGTATCGTGTGTTCAGTGTGCTCAAACAAGGTTATGACGTAAATGCCTACGATGAGCTACTTTGCTCGGATTGTAACCTTCCACGTAGGTTCAAGAATGCGCGGCGCTTTTGAGATATTCCGTCTTTTGCCGTGACTACTGCCGTCGCCCTTTGACCCCTTTCAGTCTCTTCATTCACCACCGGCTCGTGGCCGCTTGAAATATACCCCCCCCTCTCTTATAGTGGGAGAATGTGAAATATACAAGACAGAACGGGATGTGTTAGAAGAGGAGATGATGAAAATAGACGAATGTGACATGGAGGAGTTTGATACAATGAATGGCAGCGAGAAAACGATCGCTATCTTAGGAGATAGATGGTGGCCACAGGAGGCCAAACAGGAAGGGGATATGATTAGCATAAATTTTCTATGTAATATATGGAAACAACGCAATGAGCGCCCAACTGTTGGAGGTGTCTCTATTAGGAGTAGGAACGGTGCTCCGTCTCGAAAGGGATGCGTGGTCAATGGTCAAATGACTAAGGCAAGCAACAAATGAGTACGCCCCCCCCCCCCCCCCCCCTCTCGTTCGCGCTTGGTGCAAGCAGTGTCTGCCAGGTCGGTGAAAACCCGACGTACTCCGTCCCGGCAGTGTAGTGATGCGAAGGTCTATGGTCATACGACTACGGCCATGCATGATAATGAGTACCCCCCCCCCCCCCCCTCTCAGCGGTTCATAGTAGGATGCAGCTCACCCTTCATGCGACTCGCCCAACACCTCACGGCGCTTTGCGCTTGGTGCAAGCAATTTCTACCTGGTCGGTGAAAACCCGACGCGCTCCGTCCCGGCATTGTAGGGATGCGAGGGTCTATGGTCATACGACTACGGCCATGCATGATAATGAGTACACCCCCCTCCCCCCCCCCCCTCTCGTTTGCGTGTTTGTGCAGCGAGGGGTTGTGTCGGAAGAGGCAAACATTATTCTCACCAACCCCGACATGCTGCACGCCTCCGTGCTTCCGGGACACAAGAGATTCCGCCGCATTTTGGCCAACCTGTCGCACGTTGTTATCGACGAGGTAGGGAGCAGGCAAGGGGGGGAGATCGCTGCCGTAAGGTCGGGCAGGGATCGACCCAGTAGGAGACGGGAGGGTGCTGTGGGGTTGGGCAGGGTAGGTCTTGGAATGTGCCCCCTGTCTTTTACGTCGCCCGTTGGCACTTCATGGCCCTTGTCCGGGCACGGCTTGCCATGACCACAGTTTCAGCAGCCAAAACGCGGTATTATTGGTTTTAAGTAGTGATGTTTCTTTGCTTTAACAACCGTTTCATGTCATGGTCGCGACCAAGGACCAAGAACAGAACCCGAATCGTGTCCCTTGCAGGCTCACGTTTACCGTGGAGCCTTTGGAGCTCACGTCTCCATGGTGCTGCGGCGACTGCTGCGCCTCTGGTCGGTCAACGCCCCCCCTGGTCCACCGCCGCAGGTTTTGTTACAATGCGACTAATTAGACTCCACAATGAGCCCCAGTAGGTAAAGTCGAAGGAAGACAATCCAGCGTTACGAGTGACCCGTAGTAGTTATAGGTTCGAGCTCGAGCAAATAAAATCCTCGTACGTCGAGTTTGTCCCGGGAAGAGAAAATGTTGGCCGCTCGTGGAGCACTCTTCGTTTTTTTTTCGTTGACGACGAGGCATACCGGTAAGCTGATGGGTTTGCGGTCCATCAGGCTGTAATGACGCTCTCGGGTGCTCAGATATGTCTTCATTGTTTTCATCGAAGACCGAGGGATTGTGTTCGCCCTGCTGAGTAGGGCGCTCGGGTTCCGTGCTTACTGCAACAACGTGTTCGTGAACTCCATGACCGCATTATATTTCCAGCACGAGTCAATTCGAACTGAGACTCCGCAATCATGCCCCCTTTTCATCCAACGTAGGTACGCCGCGCGCGTCCCCCCCCCCCCCCCCCGCAATCAATGCGCGGCAGTTCATCTGCTGTTCGGCCACCATGCGCGCCGCACCGTCGCACTTTGCGTCTCTGTTGCCACTGGACGAGTGCCTCGGCGGACGGCGGAAGCTCTACTTCGGCAGTGCCGACACGGCGCCCACGGGCCGCAAGACGGTCGTCCTGTGGCGTCCACCGATCGTTGCTGAGTGGTACAAGCCACCAGAAGCGAACGGAAAAGCAACATCATCATCATCATCATCGGCGGCGGCGGTAGAATTGCGTCATGGGCGAAGCGGTCGGGCCGCTACCGCGGCGCGTGGAGCAACGGCGAGCCCGGCTACCGTTGCGCGACCCCGTCGTGGCCGCAAAGCCGCCGCAGGTGCTATGTCCCCTGCTGTTGCTCCTGCTGGCGATCCGTTGGAAGAGGCAGGGATGACGGCTAGTACGTCCACCGGCAAACGTTCGAAATCGGACGCATCCACGTCCGTGGCTGCGACGACCACGACCGCAGGAAAAGCGGAGGACGGCGCCGGCCGCGCGTCCGGTGTTGACTCCTTGCGCGGTCTGGACGGATGGCGGAAGGGGCCGACCGACAACTTCTACAACAAGGAGTACATTAAACTTATGGGGGCCGAGCTCCCACGGCAGCGATCGTCCGGGAGAACAAAAGCGACCCCAGAGGGAGCCGCGGTGGACGCGAAGACGCCCCCGCCCCTTGCGGCAAGGATGGCGAGGTCTGCAGACAAAGAAGGTTCGGAAGCTGGCGCTGAAGACGGCGGTAGTGGCATTCCCACGCGGCATCAGCCTGTCGATAACGGGGGTGTTCCCTCCCTCGAGCCCGGCGGCGGTGAACCGACCAGAAAATCAGAAAGAAGGGCACCAGCGACGTCTATGTTGGCGAAGCACGCGACAACACGGAGCAGCTCCGACGCAGGTCTCGACGGTGTGGGGGTGGGAGCGAGCAGCGGGTCCCTGACAGATGTGCAGGCCCAGCAAGCCAACTCGAATGCTATCGCTCTGGTGGCTAGTTCTATGAAAGGAACGACGGAAATGGCGGCGTTGGAAAGGGCAGAGGCGGGAGGAGGTGGTGCTGGCGGCATATCTGTTACAGGGCCGACAAAAGAAGGCCGCTCGGCCGGAGGGGAGGACTCGGAAATGCAAGGGGGGGACGAGCCCGGGTGGGAGGATGGTCGGCGACGCAGCCCGATCTGCGAAACGGCGCAACTTTTGGCGGCTCTGGTGAAGCAACGGGTCAGGACGCTGGCGTTTTGCCGTACGCGCAAACTGACTGAACTGACGCTACGATACGGACTCCAGGTACTCCGGCGCCTCCCTGAGCGTGTTATGTGGCTTAGGAAAAGGCCCATACCGGGGCAGGCGTAGGGACAGTAGCTGTTTTTTTTGTGGATACTCTCAGCAAGTGACCGCCACGTAGTGGGTCCGATACTGCTTACGCAGCGTGCGTTTTATTGGCATCCAAAATGTACCAATTGCGTCGAGTCCGACACAAACTCGCTTTGGTTTTGGCGATGGGGTTGATACAAAACAGTCTGACTCTGTGGATCCGCTTAGCTCCATCCCGGTTCCTCTTGGGTTGTGTGCGAACACCCGAACGTTATAGCAGTGCTCGCCAGTTTTTTTTTTTAGCGCAGTCCCCCCCCCCCCCCCCCCGCGCCCGCGTACTCATGCTAAACATATCGACCACGCGCCGACCATTTTGTCGCCATATACGGCACAATTCAGGACCTAGAAAAGACAGCGCCGCACATGGTGCCCCTGGTCCAAGGCTACCGAGGTGGGTACACCAAGGACGAGAGACGGAAGATAGAGGGACGACTGTTCGCGAACGAGGTGCAGTGGGAACTTTTAAAATGAAGTTGTCCGTACGCAGGATGGCGGAAGGGCACGGTAGATCTGGTGACTCTTGCCGACCGCCATTTTTCACGTTGTTAGCACGCTGAGGAGACGGTTTTCCTGCGTCAAAAGGAGAGAAACAGCGCGTCATTCGGGAACGCGCACCGGATTCGAAGTCAATCGCAGTAACTCTTTGTAGTTTCGGCGCTCTATTGTAGTCCGACCGCCTGCTTCAAGCGAACCAGAGCGCTCGGCCAGACCTAGTAGAACGCACACTGAAGCTGGGAAGTTCCCAGTTAGGTTTCCATTGAAGCTCGACCTCGTCCGAAATTTGTAGGTGTCGTAGCCTGCGTCATACCGAACTCGGTACCGATGGAGAGCGTGCTTAAAAGACTGGCACCTTTGTGTCATGGGAGAGCCGGGGGCTTATCGCTGCAGCAGTCTTGAGTCTTGCACGTGCGCAAATCAGTACGGCGTTGAGCGACTCTTTTTTCACACAACCGCCTGCTGAGAGTGAGGGAACACTGTTGTTAAGATTCACTTAAATATTTTTGTTTTTAGGACTTGGTCATCGTCTCTTCTTCCTTGCGCGCTCGCGGCTGTTTTCTCGCTTGTTGTTTTCCTATCCGCAGCTGTTGGGTGTTACGGCGACCTGTGCCCTTGAGCTCGGGGTGGACATCGGCGAGTTGGACGTAACGCTTCATTTAGGGTTTCCAGGTGGGCGCCGGAACCTAGTTGCTGTTGTTGTCAATGATGTTGTCATTGAAGCCGTTGCCGTTGTTGTTGGGTGTTGTTGATAATGATGATGTTTTTGTTGTTTCGTTTGTTTGTTGATGATGATGTTGTATGTTGTTGTTTTTGTCGTGTGTAATATATGTGATGACGCAGATCGCATCTCGAACTATATCGAACTGGACTCGTACTTGTCAGAAGTGAAGCACAGAGATAGGACGCTTGCTGCATAGTTCTGCTGCAACGAATCCTGGCGTTGTCTGACCTTTGCACTTTGCCCGACAAGATTTTGGGGCGGTCGTACGAGCAATTTCAGAACGATGTTTTTTATCACTTTTTTATATGGACTAATACTCTACGGTGCCTCTCCTGCTCCCTGCCATGACACACCAGGTAGTGTGTCCAGCCTGAGACAGCAAGCAGGGAGAGCGGGGAGAGGCGGGACAGACTCCTTGGCCGTAATGGTTATCTTTCAGGTGAGGACTGGGTAGTGTCTTGCGCTCCCCCGGTCTTCAGCGCCGGGGGTGACGGTGCCGCTGTCGCGCCGCACGTATAGAGGTAGCACCCACCTTCCGACTTTTGAGAAAATATTATAAGTGAAGCCCGATGATCCACAATCCCATGGGGCAAGTATCTCACGAAAACGGTTGTAAAAAATCACTTCGGGTCCTAACATACCGTAAATAACGCTGAGTTCTCGCACTTTACGAAAAAATTGTAAAAAATATTTTAATATTTTATATCATGCAGATTTTTACGGCCCTCACCCGGCAACATGAGCTAGATCATACAAGATCAGGAATATATATATCTGCCCTGAGAGATCTAGATCATGATCTGTATATATGATATGTCCGAGGTGTGCAATGGTTGGGCTCAAAAGTGCAACACATACCCCTGATTGAAGCCCCTACCTACGGTAGCACTGTCTAGCATAATTTCGTTGTGCGGTACCACCTGTGCTCTTAAGAGTGGAAATGAACCTGTGCGAACGAAAAAAAACGTGAACGCTCGGGGTGAATGCAACGATGTTTGCACGTACGGTCTGTGTTTGTGTCTTGTGTGTTTGTGTTTTGTTGTTTTCGCCTTGAGATACGTCGTGCGTGGAATTCGCACGCCCTCATGTGCTGCCTGCTCAACGTTCTTGCGGATGATCACGTGGGAAGTAGAATTAACATGGGATGAACCAGCCCATGAACGTGTATTAAGCAGACAGGCAGGTAGTTCTCTCTCTGCCGTTCCACCCCCTTTTGCTGTTGCGCCCCTGAAGCTTCCCTCGTTTGTATCCTCCCTTTGTTTTGCAATTGGTGGACAGGATCCGATTTCTCAATTTTTCGTGCGCAACCCAAAGGAGCTTTTTCACAAGCAGCCCGAAGCTGCCGTCCTCGACTCTACGAACGAGCTGGTGCGTGAGACTGAGACGGGATACCGCTCTAGGCTGTAATGAGTACAATTTGCCATTGCCCCAAGAGCCGCGTCAAACGCAGATGTTGTACGATCGGCAGAGTCGTTCGGCTGGACCACGGCTGTCTCGGCGCTCGCATGCCACTGTTGCTACGGTGTATAATAATGGCGAGAGGGCACGGCGGGGACGCGCCTTCACGCCCGCTTCTTGTACGGCCCGCGCCCATGGGATTGCTTTATAGTCGTGCTATCGTCGTGCCGTTAAATTCTAACAAAGTGCTTGCTTTAAGTAGAAACATAATGCGCAGGTGCGTACGGCGCAGTTAACCTGGAAGGTGGGCGAACCAACTGTCCTGCAGCAGTGAAAACTAAAATTGTTGCCAGCTCTCTCCCCTCCAACGCGCCCAATGTACCCACGCTTGTCTTTTCACTTTTCTGGCCCACTTCGTTGCACGCGTCTACAACAAACGCAGGTGCTAAGGGCACATATTTTGTGCGCGGCAGCCGAGTGTCCGTTGGGCGTACCTTCGCTGGGAGACGTGACCGATGCGGCCCTCTTCGGCGGTCAGGGACGCCTGCAAGAGGTGAGACTAAACCCGCCGAAAACCTTCCCGATACGTTTTTCCTCGCGGCAAGCGTAGCTGTTAATGTAGACCAAGGATAAAAGGGTTAGCGTCTTCAGGGGTGCGGGGGGGAGAGACTTTCGTGCAGCGTGTGGCTTGAGATGTATTTTGGACTTACTCATGCAATGCCCGCGCCTTGTTGCCGTAGCTTTCCAGAGGGCAAAACCCTGCCCGACCATTCTATCAAGCGTGCGCACGCCTTCTCCCTGCCCCCCCCCCCCCGTTCTAGGCATATATACCTCAGAGAGTCGGCAGCTGCAGCAGTTTTTGCTATTCATGCCTCGAGCGACAAGTATGTGAGGGCCACCCACTCTCTTTTGCTCCACCTCCTGTATCGTGCACCAGCCCCTCGCGACCACTCTCCCCCGCCCCGGCCCTACGTCTTGCTTTGCCTGACCCTTGTTGCCGATTTGGCCGCCATTTTGTTTTTGTTCGTGTTTTCGGACGGAGCAAGGTCATCCACATGCTGACGGAGGGCGACTTCCCTCGCCTCGTGCGAGCCACCGGGAACTTGGGCTGGAAAGCGAACCCGGGGCTCGACCCTCCTCCCTGTCACAGGGTCGGGCTGCGCATGATCGATCCAGTGAGGTAAAACGGGCGTAGGCTTGCTTGCGCACGAGGAAAGGGGTGCCGTCTGCAAAGGCAGCGGGAGGTGTCATAGCAGTGGTCGCGCATGACGCTGTGTGGTGTTTCCTCTGGACGTGAAACGAGTCGTTGCCGGCGTGGCTGGCGTTGGAGAATGTATTTAACATCCTGAAAATAAAAACACGTTTGAGGATGGGGCAGTGGGGGCGGCGGGCGCGCGGTTGGGACGACCCGGGTTGCTCCCGAAACTCCCGCTCTTTCTGATGCTTCTCTTCCCGCGACTGAACCATGTGGAAACTCAGGTCAGCAGGATGGGATCATGCGGGTCCGACAGTTCTTCAAAGAGCCTCTTGCGCAGTTCACGCGGGCTCAAATATGTTCATTTTCTTGACACGCCTGCGCGGCGCAGGTTCGGTAGTTATTTTTAAGTTATATACGCAATTGAACTTATGCTGAAATTGACAGTCGCCCTAGCCACCCGCTTGTAGGTAGATGCGTCCGATCGCGATTTACCTCCGCCCTATCCGTACACCATGCGGTTTCGTGGGTGTGGTCTCATGACTCGCGTCTTTTGTCCGCCCGGTGTCTCTCCAACGAATGGCGTGCAGCTTCAGCGTGGTGGACGATCTCAAGCGGGGCGAGCCATACGACACCGTGGAGTACAGCAGAGCGTTCTTCGCCCTCTTCGAGGGTGCCATTTACCTGCATCAGGTAGAAGCGGCGCCGCCGGTGTGGTGGTGCCTGTGACCTCTGCGATACCCAACGATGTAGTGGGGTTCCTGTCCCAGACGAACAGCGGGGCTCTCCATCGCACATTTTTGCGAAAATTGCTGAGGACTCGAGCTTCCCTACCTACAGCTCCACATGGAAAATCGATATGTCCGCTTAGCGTACCTCGGTCCGAAACACGCGCAACCAAAGTTGCCGTAGTCTTCTTGCGCTTTTGTCGAACCGGGAGGCATTGTGACTGCAACATTTACCATTGATACTTTTTCGCTACCGTCGTAGACCGTCGTACGGGTGGGAGACTGGGTGCCAGAGCAAACAGCGTTGAGTGAGCTCTCTTTTTTTCGCAACGCCGCCATTTTTTCCCTCTCCCGCCGCGTTGCCTTGTTGCTGCTTTACACCCAGGCCCGCCAGTACTTGGTGACCAAGCTTGACCTCGCGAGACACGTGGCGCACACTATCCCTGTGAAGGTAAACTATTACACCGCCTCCAGGAACAACGTGGACGTGAACGTGACAAAGCGGCTCGAAGCCAGCGAAGACAATCACGCGCACACGTGAGTTTTCACTGGTTGTATTCCCTGTGCCAGCAACCGCCTGCATCTTGTAAGGCGGAGCAAAGCGCCGGCTGTGTGCGCGTCGGATGCAGCCACTCCCGGCGAGCAGCGCCACACGCATATTGTAGCCGCGGGAACTATTGCAGCCGAGCTTTTTCACAATTGTACGTTGTTTTTCTTGCGGCCATTGCTGACTAAATTACGCGTTACTCGCTTACTACTTATTTTCTTCCCTCACCATCTGCCTTGTCGGAGCCGACAGCGCCTTCTGCTGTGCACGACGATGGGTGCCATGTCGTGGGCCGCGCTTGGCTGTACTTGATCGCTTTAGTGCAACTATTTTATGGTTGCGTCGCGTTATTGCTCTGACAGTTCGGTATGCCGAATTCCCCCTCGGCCTCTCGTCTTTGCACCCTCTGCGCGCATACCCGCGTATCCGCGCATGGATACTGTTGACGTTTTGTTTTTGCAATGCAGGGGTTGCGTTGACGTGGTCTGCACGGTGTACGGCTTCGTGAAGAAGCAATTGGGCACGGGGAGGACGATAGAGAGGGGCGAGTGCACTCTACCGCCTCTGCAGTACGCCACCCGCGCGTTCTGGCTGGACGTGGGCGTCACTGCCAAGCGGAAAGTCGAGGAAGAAGGGTGTGATTTCGAGGTACGTAAGAGCACAGAGCGCCCCGACCGTTTCTGAAATGTACTAGCACACAGGTCTTGCGGAGGAAATGGTCGACGATCGAAAAACACGCCATGCGTGCGTCAGCTAAGAGATTCCCCAATAACGTTTAATCGCGCGGATATTATAGGGATCCTATTGTGTAGTCGCGGTGAATCGTGAGCTGCAGTCGCGGTGTATCGCGAGCTTTTACTATTGATCGTGTGGTATGCGAGCTGCTTCTCTTCCTTTGCTTTCCACTCGTCGCTCCACCATCCGCTGCTTGACCATGTCTCAATATTTCACGATCTACACACACGTTTCCTCGCCTCGTTCTATGGACAGCTCTCTGTCCACACGCTATTTTCTCCCCGGCTCTCAATCGACGCACTATTTTTTTTCGCTGGCGGATGTCCTGTTTTTCTAAAAGGGCGGCGTACACGCGGTAGGACACGCCCTCCTTGCCGTGGTGCCGCTCTTCCTCCTATGCGACGCGGAAGACGTTGACTGCGAGCACGCCAGGCCGCACCACACCCGCCCCCAGCCGCAGCGCATCCTGGTGTACGATAGGCGCCCCGGCGGCGTGGGGGTGTCGGACGCCATGTTCGGCTGTCACCGGTGCGTTCGTGTGTGTGAACGTCGTGTGATTGTCGCTTTGTCGATGACGTGTGTGGCATCTGTGTTGGCAGATGCTACGACATTGTTTTGTTTTATCGCGGCGGGTAGCACCACGGACAGATCGCCGGGGAGCAGACTACCTTGAACGCGCGGCTTGACAACCACCGCTCATGCTGAGCTGTAGAGGGGTTTGCAGAGCAGAACGGGTTGATGCGTCATCCGGGTATTTCCTCACTTTGGCAGCATCGCTGTAAATCCCTACTTGACTATATTTATGCTTTGCTTTCGGTAACGCATTTTGGTGTTGTGAGGCACAATAACTCCGACGCTCGATCTGACAGACAGCAGGAAAAACGCGAAGGCGCGCGATATTCGCGCTGATTCTTGAAGAGTTTCCCGTGGGCTCTACTGACCGACCGGAGTTCTTGCTTTTGGTAGATTGGCTCAGGGAGGGTGGGGTGGCGTAGGTTACATCGATCGAGGGCTGACCTTCGGTGGCATTGACGGTATGGGTGCAATTGCTTGATCGGTTACGACTGCGTACGATGGAGTGTTCGCTCGTCTTTGTTGCATGTTTCGTGGCGGGCGATCGAGGGTGACGGGGGTATGTTCCTCCCTCTCTGTCTTGGACGTGACAGCCGATATTTGTTAAAATATTGTTGCTGAAGTGGCATGCACTTTTCTCGGCGCAAAGGCTAACCCCCTTGGCGTCGATCGCACAAACAGCGGACGAACGACGACAGTCTATCTGCGTGGTATGAGTTGAACGTAGCCAATAAACGCCCATCGTTGCCTCCCCCCCCCTCCGCACGCCCGTTCGACGTGACGCTCCACTCTATCGCATGATCCAATATGATACGGCAGAGCCGTGATGAGCAAGGCTCTGGAACTGGTGGAGGGATGCCCTTGCCCTGACGGGTGCCTGGCATGCATCCACGACCACGGCTGCACGGGTTACAACTCGGCAAGTGCCGCACACTCGATAGCTGCGCGATAAACAAGCCTCTGGGGCACGTAACTTCACCTTTTTATTTCAAGCTTCTATATACCCTACCAGCGTAACCAAACGTTTTTTTTCCCCCCCGGGTTTTTCTGTTCGACTTGCACGCCGTTCGCGATAGAAACTCGTTTGTCGAGGCAGATTGGGTTTCAACCAACAGTGGTTCCCACAAATGCATGTAGTTGTCGCCGTTGTTGTTGCCCGAATTCGCCCCGCGCTCCCTCGACGACGCGAAAGGAACACCGGCGATCCCCTCTCTTGTCGCACGTTGTGTCCCGTGTTTTATTCTGTATCTTGTGCTTTGGTACGGGGAAAAAAAACAAATGCGAACAGATTATTGACAAGCGCGCAGCCCTCATCATTCTCAAGCGTATCATCCAAGACATGATGGAGGCGGGCCAAGAGGCGACTGAGGCTAGGCGGGTGGGTGAGAGAGAAGGGGAAAGGCACGCTTGGGAGCGACAGCGGCGGCGGCGGGACCAGGCGAACGATAGTTCAGTGCCAAACAGCGGGGGGTTTTTCCTTGACCGGGGAAGCTCCGGAGATCCAGACGCGAGCGTCGATGGTGATTGCCGTGAAGGCACCAGCGAGGGCGGCGGACAGCTAGGAGTCGACGCACAGCACAAGGATGACGATGGCATCACGGGGGTCGGGCCGGACGATGAGTTGATCTCGTCCCCGAGAAAAAGACAACGCCTGCGAAACCTGCGGCTTGCCAAAGGCATGGAGCGGGCGCGCGAGAATGATATCGCCGTGGTCGGGCGTTGGATTCCCTCCGTACCCTGAACACGACTTTGCTGTGCAACGATCCGAGCCTAAGAGGATGGAGGCGTTCTTACAGTAGAGTGTCAAATGTATCTGTTCACAGCCTTTCGCTCTTCGGGAGGCCTTTAGCGGTTTGTTTATTTTGCAGTGTATTTACGGTAGGAGAAGTTGAGAGGAGAGGGGGGCGAAGTCCTCAAGTAGAAGCATTGCCACAGAGAGCGGTGGCGAGAAGGATGTGATAACAACGGCACAAGAGAGGAGGACGCCAGCTTAGGGGCTCTGGGGTAGATTGCACTGGAAGGTGGGGCAAGGTGCGCGATCGTGTCGTAAGCGGCGAAGGGTCAGACGGCACCAACAGATGTTCGCGTTTTGACCAGCAGTCGTACTGTAATATGAAAATTGAAGTCCCCCCTGTGTCAGGTGGAGTCTCTGCTACTAAATGAGAGGTAAATGAGGCAAGACTGCCTGCTACATGCCGTAGGCCGTAAGCGTTTGAAGTAAAAAAACAACGCAAAACAAACAAACGAACTCCCGCTGCATTCAAAACACACCATCAAAACCACAGCAGCACGGTGACCGCGGCCAACTCAAGACGGTATGCGAAGAAACAATTCCCACGCGTTAGACCAAGCTCATCCGATGCTGTGGACGCCGAGTTTGACACGCACCTATCAGCAGCCCCCTCGCCAACTCTCGGTTTCTCTGGTGCGCTGTGCGTTGAGTTTCGCGACCTCGCGATTTTGGTGCGAATGCCTTGAACTGCACGATCTGGCTACAACGGTACTAGCATTTACGAAATCGTGAACCTGTTGGATCGCGAACTCCTTTTTCCTGTATCTATCCCCCGCGAGGCTCGTTCACCACACGTGATCGTTGCTGCCGCAAGGGTGGTATCGTGACTGTCGAGCGTATCGCTCTCCTCTTCGCCGGGAACTGGGCACCATGGTTAACGTTTTTTGTGTAAGTCGGGGGCTCGTCGATACGTGCGCGAGTCTCGCAGGGAGAACCTTGTTATTGTACGAGCCCTACGCAATACCTGGTAGACAGTTGTACTCCACAAATGTACGCGTGTCGCATACAGGTATCGTACCATACGGCCACAAGAAGTAAATAACCTCGTGTCGTTACACCCTCGGGCAGTAAGTTTGGGCGGGGATGGTAACTACGTCATGCGTATCATTCGTGTA
This sequence comes from Macrocystis pyrifera, assembly GCA_031763025.1. Classification (NCBI taxonomy): domain Eukaryota; class Phaeophyceae; order Laminariales; family Laminariaceae; genus Macrocystis; species Macrocystis pyrifera. The sequence goes on from JASSKH010000028.1 coordinate 8,765,982, forward strand.
ACGAGGGCCGAGGGAGAGTTTATCGAGAGAATGGCAACGAACGTCACGCATAGTACCTACGTTGAAGGTGGTACCTACTGAGCTATGGGGGTAAAACGTCGATCGATTACCCAGCCCAGGGCCATCCTTACAACACCCCCCCCCCCCCTCTGAACGGCGGGATCTTTGGGACGTAGGTATCGTACACGGCCGTGCGTTGATCTACCCGCATCGTTTCAATGCATGGGGAACCAGGGAGATATGTTTTGAGGGACGTACGCGCACGAGTTCATATAATAGAAACGTTCGAAGTGAGATTCGAACCCATGTCCTGTTGACGTCAAATAAATGTGAAGGTGTTACTCACTGAGCTGTAAGGGTAGAAGATCGATCGATTACCCAGCCCACAGCAATCCTTAGAAAAGTCACTGTAGTACACTGCTGGAAGGAGTAGCAGCGGCAGCACTGCCGGCAACAGAATATTTCGCGTTGCTAAGAATAGTACATCTGACACCCACTCAAGTACTTACTACTGTAGAATAAACCCTTTCCTGGCACATGATGAAAAAAGGTACGTTCAAATAGGTGGTGGTGTGATCGGGGTGAAATTGTTATCAAGATATGAAGGTATGAAGGTGGCTGCAGGGTTTTGCTAAAAAAAACAGTTTCGCACACTTATTTATCAAACTGACCGAACAGTAAAGTTGCGGTCCACGTAGAGAGAGCTGGCAAAATTTGCCGCGTTGCGCAAAGGTCAGCACCTTCACCGTGTGCCGAGAGGCGACCTTGCGGTGCTCAAGGCGAGAACAATTTTCCTGATACAGACTCCTTTACAATTTACCGCCCAAACTACAACAATAACAGTGCATACAGCGGAACTCCAACGTACCAGTACAGTTATTTCAAAAACTACCTACAGCAGTAGCTCCTGGATCCTGGATCCTCCTCGTCTCTTCGTTGAACAACAACGATTGAATAGCGTGCTGCTATTAATAAGCGTATAGGGCAGGCAGACCACGCTCTGTATATCCTCCGCTTTATCTCCATCGAAAAGCATGCCGAGGTAAGCAGCAGGTGGAAAACAGACGTGATAAATGAAGGGTAGCGCGCGCACGAGCATTCGGATACCTGGTATACCGTTACCTGCCTGGTGGTGGCAAAGTCGTGAGAAGATTCCCGGGCGGGGAAAAAAAAAAAACAATTTCCCTGAATACGAAAACACTCCAGACACTACATAAAACCCCAGAGCATTTTCAGATCCCACGCCGATGAAGATCACGCGCAAGAGCCCTACGCCTATTCATGGGAGTGGCCACACATTCAGAGCCTTCCGTGTCGCTTCAAGGTGCTAGGCGTGTGCACGTGTCTGCTTCCCAGATGAAAGCCAGGACGCAGCAACACGACAGCTCAATCCTCGCCGAAGCGGATGCCTCCTGTCGAAGGTAACGTGCGACCAACACCAATCTGTCCGAAAATGTAAGTAGCTTTTTTATATATATTTAGTACCCATACGGCGCTTATTTTTCCGATATTAATAGTAGTAGTACCCGTGGTTTATGATTTTATGATTTGTACGATGGTTGTACCCGCGTTGTGGGTGAAGGTTCAGCTTGAGATCCAAGTTGGGATACAAGGCGCATATCATTGGTGTCAGCCTCGACGCAGCAGCATTGAGTATTGTGCATCATACGCTCGCTATCTCTCCTGCTTGTACCAGGTTTAGTACAACTGCAGTACTCGCTCACTCTTCATGGTTGTTTGCATTTAATATGTTTTCCGAGAAAAAGAGGTATATTTTACGCGGCTCAATGAACCTACACAACAGTAGTAGAGTTTTTCCAAGCCGCAGCAGTTTGAGCGGGCCGAATCAACCTACGAGTCAGCATCCAAGCCGGCCGAATTAAGCTACAGTACGTATCGTCGTAGAATCTTACCAAGCACAGCATCCCAGCACTGATCACTGGCTTATGCATATGGTTCTTGTCAAGTGTAAAGGCAGTATGATCTAGGGACCGACTACTGCTAGCAGGTGTGCCTTTGGCTCTGCTCTGGTCACTCACACAAGGTGCTTGACGATGATTGAAATTATAGGCTCTTGTATTAGTTGCTGCTTGCCTCGCCAAATGTCTTCTGAACGAAGGGGCGCGGCATTCATCAGTAAGGCAGGCGATAACGCCTGCCAGGTATGATGAGGGGACGCTTGCTATTAATTGTAATGCCGCAACAGGGGAAAGGGGATACCATAACACTAGCCCACCCTGGAGGGCCGTATATGCAGATTCATAGAAAACTCAGGCAAGACAAATCCCTCTGGAGAATTCGGTGGCATTCGCATCACGGTGAACGACAAAAAGCTGAGCATACTCAGCATCCTTGGCCAGCTCCCCATCTCGGCTACCAACGGCGGTAGGTTTTACCGTTATCACCAAGTCGGCCTAGCTCGGGGTTGAGACAGTAGTGACTAAAGTTGGTGGAGGGGGCCGGGCATGTCTTAAATGAGTAATCCGTGCCATGGTAGTCGATGCAGTGGCCCCTGATCTCCCGAAAGACTTGGCGCCTTTCTTCGGGAGTGGCAAAGGGTGTCCATGATCGAATGTCATTTGTTGAGAAAGATCCGGATACTTGAAGTACCTCGTCCCAATCAGTCGAATTAGCTGGGCCATTCGGCCGCGGACGACACAAATGGATCAGGGGAACGAGCCGATGCTGCGACATTCATCACGAATGTGACAGGTGCCAACAGCGCCCTGCCGACGACGCCGCTGTTAAATGTAAAGGCAGTATGGACCTAGGGACCAATTACTGCTAGCAGGTGCGCCTTTGGCTCTGCCCTGGTCACTCTCACAAGGTGCTTTACGATGTTAGATGTTATAGGCTCTTGAATTAGTTGCTGCTTGCCTCGCCAGATATCTCCTGGACGAAGGGGCAAGGCATTCATCAGTAAGGCAGACGATAACGCCTGCCAGGTATGATGAGGGGACGTTACAAATCATGATGCCGCAAAAGGGGAGAGGGGATACCGTAACATTAGGGTTAGGGTCGGAAGGTCAGATTTAGATGCCAAGCCCAAAACCTCCGTAAATATCATACTATCAGCAAATGTCCACGCCTCGCGAAATATATTGGGGAGGTTTTCTCCGTTTATATTCAAACGCGGTCACAACACACGTCAAAATATGTTTTGTCTCTAGTATATTCGTATATAGCCTGGTGGGTTTTGGATGCGTTGCGGGATAGAGCCGCCACTACTGTACGTTACATTCGTTGTGCAACCCCGGCGCCCGTGAGGCAGCGGGACCTCCTTGGCAAGGGCGATGCAACCTTACCCTCCTGGAGTCAACAGTCGATTTTGCGATTCAGTGGGTACTGTATTCCGACTAGAGGTGTAGTATACAGGCCGAATGAAACTTAGCCTACTTTCTTGTTCACAGTGGTGGGAATATATAGCTATAGTGTGCGCGGGTCCAGCCGATTTAGCCTCTTTAAACTCTGTATTATTTGCTTATCGTGCCCTCTCGTAAGTCGGGGCACCCACTGCCGTATCCTGATGCAAAATGTAGATGGATCCTTGCATGAACGCGAAGGGACCTCTTGGGCACGTGTATACCCGCAAGTACATACGCAGACTCAAAAATCCAAAGGTCGAGTTTGATGAGTGCACGAGTCAGGAGTTGGCGGATTTTTTTTTTTCCGCTCGGAGACTCGCCGCCGCCATATATAGCCGTACAACCATCGTGCCTTGGTCTTTCTACAAGCAGGGGCACTCGAGACTTCGGAATTGCCTCGATCTTCCCCGGTGGTGCTACGGGTGGCACTCTTTGCTTCGACCATTGTCGATCTGGTGTCGCCGGTTCTCGTGATTTCGAGCTCACGATTCCCACGCCCTCGTTTCCCTCTCTCAAACTGTGGCTTGCTTAGCAGGGACTTTCGGGACTTAAGGACTCAATGTCAGCGTCTCTCCACCAGCAACTTGGAGCTGAAAATCGCCGCGGACTCCGCCAGGACAGAGGTGACCGGTCGCTTTTTCGATGCTACCGCGTGACACCACCGGATGAAGCCGACATAAGTCGCGCTTTGCCTTTGCTCGTCAAGCGCGCTCAGGACCCCGTTGAAGCGCAAAACTTGAATACCCTGGTATACATCAGGGCGCTGCGAGTTCTCATGGTCATCGTGGGTCGAGCCCTGCGTCGTTCTTGCTTGTTGTATTCTGTATATTGCTTCCAGGCGTCCATATCAAGAAAGAGCGCCGATGCTGCGCGGAAGGAGCTGGAGGCGGAGCGAAGAGCCGGGGCTGAGCTGCGGAGGGTTAGAGAGTCGTTACTAGAGGCGGCGACCGTGGACAAGCAAACCATCACAAGGTGCGGAACACCCGATGCTATACTCGTACGTATTCGTGATGTATAGAAACACGTACACCTCGGATATGCCAACGATTCCCACTTGACATAGAATTTTCAGGGCAGATAGATTCCTGATCTTGTATTATCCAGCTCACGTTGCTGGGTGGGAGCCTAAAACCTGCATGATCTAGGACATATTTCCTGGGTTTGCACGTGCACTATACAGACCCTGCACAGCACCTCAGAGCGGCAGGTTTTTATAACTTGTATGATGTACACTGTAAAGCATGATCTATCTGTAGATGATCTGTTCGACGTGTGGGAACATGCCATCACTGGCGTCACGCTCTGTCAGGTACCAGGCACTATTCACAGCGTACATCCTCAGTGTTTTTCCTCGGACCTTGATCCTATGAATTTTTGGTGCTTTGAAAGACAGTGATCTAAGGTGCACCTCTTGCAACTAGTAGTTTTGGACTCGAAACTATTGAACCACGTCTGCACCATGGCTGGCTCCAAATAGTTGGTTCTCGATTTTACCTATATATTCACAATGTGAGATGTTACAATAGATCTCGCATTACTCTACCGCAGCCAACAGCTGAGGGCTCTCGCAGCGTGCGTCTTGCAAGACACCATAGGCCAACCATCGCTGTTGGCGATGCTTGTCCTCTTTTTGCTCGCTCTCCTGATTTTTCATGAGCCACTGTGCTGTTAATCACCTCGATAAAATTCTCTCCCGGGCTCTCTCCGGTCGGCGCCTGTGGCACACTCTTCGTTCCGAACCCCTCCCCTAGGAGATAGATGGTGGCCACAGGCGGCCAGACAGAAAGGGGATAAGAATAGCAAATAGTTTCTATATAATATATGGAACGAACGTAATCAGCGCCCAATTGTTGGAGGTTTCTCTATTAGGAGTAGGAACCGTGCTCCGTCTCGAAAGGGATGCGTGGTCAATGGTCAAATGATTAAGGCAAGAAATAAATGAGTACCCCCCCCCCCCCCCCCCCCCCCCCCCCCCCCCCCCCCCCCCCCCCCCCCCCCCCCCCCCCCCCACCCACCCCCCCCCCCCCCCCCCCCCCCCCCCCCGCACCCGGGTAAAAAACAAAAAGTCTTCAGGCGCAGATGTCCAAAGGGGCGCCGAGCTCCCGCCTACTCGAGCGAGCACGCCGCCTCAAGCAGACAGCGGACATACTGCAGAAAAAGGTGATCCGTGAGAAACCGGACGGACGTGCCGAGCGGCGATGTGGCAGGCGGTCTGATTGCGCGGTGTGTTTTTGATTTTGCTGAGTCCATGAATGAAAATCAGCGCTTAAACGTACCCGGCAAGACTCTAGGCGCCGTTTTGGCAGTTTTCGTCGCACGCTCCCAGAGTAGCCGGCAGTTCCAAGGTTGGTGGTTATCCCGAGCGAGCGGGCGCGGGAGATCGATGCGCGCGCCGTTGGAGGTGTTCGTGGTGACTGAAAAAGGTGTGCCATCATCGCGAACGCCATCAGCAAGAGGGAGACAGCCGTCGGTCGCTTGCTGCGCATCCATGGTCAGATAGCTGGAGGGTAGCGTCAATCAATGTGTCGTTGCCGAGATGGAAACGGTTCGTCAAAGCAAGGTATATACGATTGGTTTGAACGAGGCGCCCTCGGCTGTCGTACCTGGCTGCACCGCCCCCGCAAAGAGACGAGGAGTATCGCGCAGCAGTTTCGTAGACAGTCCGTCCACACGATGCGCCAACAGACTCGCGGAGCTCACAAGTTTACCGGTTTTTCAGATTATTTCCAAGGTAGGAGCGGCGTAGCACCTTACTGATCTTAGCGAGGACTTGTGCGCCTAGCAACCAACGGCAGCAGTAAGCACGAGCAGTCCCTACTCTACGTCCCTCCCCCCCTTCCTCCCTCCGTCCCTCTCTTTCCCCCACTTCTCCCCTCTCGTTTATTGTGCGACGTGGTGGGTTCTTCTTGCCGTCTTCCTGGGGCGAGTGTCTCACCCCCGCCTGTAAATAAAACGATCGCGAAAACAGACGGCACCACGACGAGCTGCACCTGCTCTTCGTGGAGGTAAAGATCATTACCTCAACGTGACAGCGACCTTTTCCCGACGCCCCTCGTCCCGCCGCTCTTCCCTCCCCCCTCGCCCCCCCCCCCCCCCCCCCCCCCCCCCACCCCCCTTTCCCTGACCTTCCCCAGTCGAACGACCAGGCGTTGGCGCTTAGCGCCAAAACGGCTGACCTCGAGATCGCGCGGAGAGATTTGCGAGCGCTGACTACCGCCCTTGACGTCAAAACGGAGAGCAAACCGACTGGCGGCGGCGACGTGAGCCTGCGAGCGGAATTGACTCGCGCGGAAGTTGCGGTATCCATGCCCTCCGGATTCTCGTTCGGTATCCATGGCAGTAAGCAGACAGCAGTAGGCGTGTCGGTCGGAAGAGCTTCCGAGGTGTTATGTCCCCCGTCTCTCTCGCTCGCCGCTCTTCTGGTTTGCTCCAAACCGTGCACTGCCTACTTCTTTTTTGTGGGCACCAACCCTTCCCGTCGAAAGAAGCATGCGCTGTGGTTGACCGATGCATCTGCACTGCTGTGGTGGCACCCTCGTACCATCGCTGCGCATCTTGAGCTGGGAAACGTCTGGAGTCGAGTGCGGCAACGCTTGCAGTCACCGGGATTTTTATAATCTGGCCAGTCTACCACTCCGTGCGTCGCTTCTGTGGCTCACGGTAGCGTTTTCGTTGTGCGGGTGCTGCAGACAGGCCCCTGGAGGGTCAATACCCAGTTGCGTTGCCCTAACGCGAGCATTGATGTGATCACCGTCTCCGACCCTTTCCATCCCTCCGTCCTCCTCAACGTGCGGGCGGCTGCGGGCGTGACTGCTGTGCATCGCAGAGGTCCGTGACAGCGGGCGAGCTGTTGGAGGTTGGCCGGGCGAAACTGGCGAACCACGACCTGGCCTTGGAGCTGGCTTACGTGTCCGAGATGTCGGGAGGGCTCGCTTCTGACAAGGAGGTGAGAGGGTGCACTATTTCTTCACCCTTTGTCGGTGCTGCTACCATCGATCCTGTTGTTGGTGTTATTGTTATTGCTGTTGTTGGTAGTGGTAGTGGTGGTGAATTCGGTGTTATTATCGATGGGGGTAAGGATAGTTTCAGTCATATTCTGTGCAGGAATACTTCAGTGTCGCTAGAGATGCCAGGCGGCCACCATACGCCAACGGCCTGCGCTGTACAGCAGCAACAACAGCATCGAGTGCGTACCTCTCAGAGATCGCTACCACCTGCGCACAAGCCCACATGAAGTGGCCGCTTGGGTGTGGCACGACCGGGAGCGTGGTGAGCCGCAAAGAAGCATCATTGCCATCTGTATTTGTTTTTTTACTGCAGTGGACCAGCACCAGGGCACAACACGCAAAAACATGATAATTGCCACCACCAGCACCCCAGGAACTATCCTTGCTCCCCGCACAAGCTCGCCTAGGACTGTGACGGGTGGCGATGTGTGCCATTTCTGTTTTGTTTTTTGTGTCCTCTTCGTGTTTTTCTTTTTTTCTCTTTCCTTTTCTTTTTTTTCGGGTGTACATACATTACCCTGGATGTGTTCCTGGTATTATTTGGTTGCAGACGATACCGGATGGTATACCACAGCTGGTTAGTACCGTTTCCCTTAAGGACTGGTATGATACTGCCGTGCGCGCCATTTCGTACTTGTTTGTTTTCTCCCATCGAGATGCATTTTTTGCTACAGCCTGTTTTGTGACCACAGGCAGGATTTCAGGGAAATGAGCTAATGGAGAACAGCATCATCATCAGTATTGTCATCGTCAGGGATGCGCGCTCCTAACCACTATTTGTCACGTTGTATACTAAAAAAGGAATTGGAGAAACGGCTGTTGCAAGAAGCGGACAGGGTGAAGGAGTGTCAGGCTGGGATGGCAGCGCTTCAGGGCGCGCTCGACCAGCAGAAGAAAGCGGCAGACGCGAACCGTGTCGAATTGTCGAAGGCACACACCTCAACCAGGCGAGGCAGATAAGCAAGACGCCGCTCTCCGCCGCCGCCCCCCTCCCGCCCTCCCAGCGCGCTTCTTTGTCCTTACCGAACTTTTCCAGCGTCCTCAAATTTTGAGCGGCGATTAGGGAGAATCGTGCGCACTTGTCTGTCTGCGTCGGCTTAATTGTTGAGCTACGACCGATGGGCCACGCGCACCCGAAGGTTTGCTGAATTTCCGTCTCTGCCCCGCAGTCTGCTGATTCCGTTCCCTTGCTCCTGTCACAATATCGCACCCGTGCATGTGAAATGTGGATTCGCCCCTATCGCTCGTTTTGGGCACGGTAGGGAGGCTAGGGAGATCGTGGAAGCGTTGCAGTCGAGGGAGAAGGAGCTCCTCGGGGACGTCGACACGGCAAGGAGGTGACACACTGCGCTGAGCAAGGCTCACATCCCATTGACCGGAGTCACCAGCGTCCATCTGCAGCGTAGGAGCGGTAGATGAGATGCCCCCGTTGCCCACATACCTCGTAATTCGTTATCCTCCTACTCTTTCTCACTCTCTTCCTTCTTCTCCTCCCACCGCAAGTTTTGCGTCGTCGTCAGTCTGGGAACTTCGCCTGGAAATTGTCTAAAATCCGAGTTGTGCCGTTCGCTCCCCTGGAACTCGTCTTTTTCTACGGCGAGAGAGAGATAAAAACAAGACCTAAAACGCATCGTGACACGCTTAAATAAAAACGCCGGACATATTACACTCGAGTAATTTCCTCTTTCGCCGCTCTTGTCCGCAGCCGCTGCGAGAACCTAGAGAGGGAGCTGGCGGCGCTCTCGGGGGTGACGAAGCGGGGCGAGGCCACGTGTGCAGAGCTGGAGGAGATGAGAAAAGGCCTTAACGTGAGCAACGAATACGACTGTGTGTCGGTATGTGGTGCGTCCCTTTGAGTGCGGGCCGAAAACTTCGCCGGAAAGCCGCGCAAACGACTGCCGCGGGCACTCGCAGCCTCTGGTAGGAGGGCCAAGTTGGTACAGCAGGGGGCGACGTTCGGCCCCGTAGAGAGCGATTGCGTCCCCCGTGGCCTTCGCCGTGTTGTAACCGTCGCGGCCGCCTCCTCCAGCGCCACTGCCGCTTTTCTGCGCGTCGTCTGTACCCCTTTCACCCTTCTCTTTCCCGCGTTACCGCTTCGCCTTGCTGCGACTCATGATAGGGGTGCGAAGCTGCTCTTGCCTTGGAAAACGATCGAAATCAGGAAGTATCGGCCAAACTGCGCGCTTCCGAGGAAAATGCACATGTTGTCCGACAGGTGCGGGCGGTGTCGTGAGCCAGGGGGGGGGTGGCAGATGGAATGTGGCCCAAAGCGGTGTAGATGGCGCCATTGTTGCACAGCGCCCAAGGGTCGATCGTCCCGGAACGCTATGAACGCACAGCACGGCCTACTCCTAAAAAAAAGCTTACGAAACACGGCGTACTCTCTGAACCAATATTGCATTTGAAGAAGAATAGTTGAAACACACCCACTGCAACTATAATATCGTTCACCTGCAGATCACTCAAACCTACTCCGTGTTCCGTCTCCATCCCCTAAGGCTATTTCGGCGCTCCTGTCAGTCTTCATCCCCTGACCTCGTTGTCGTTCTTCCGACTGGCGGGTACTCGGCTCGCTGCGCAGAGGCTTGAGGTGCTAGAGGGAGCCGAGCTTGAGGGGCGGCGGCTTGCTGACCTCCTGGAGGAGGAGAAGGCGTTGCAGAGCGCCTTGCGGAAGGACGCGATCGCCGCAAGAGAGGTGTGTGCATGGTGCTGTCGCTCGAGGTGAAACACATACATGTGGAAGCTTTTCGTGTGTGGGTATTGACTGTGCCGAATTCTGTCCGTTTCAGGGGCGGTGGGGGGTATAGTTTGCATTCGAAGTGGAGGGTATATTTGCCGTACGGTGGGAGCCGTTGCTACATGCCAGTATGTTTTTTGAGCGCGCGACGTCGGCTTCCGAATGGAAACACGGGGCGGCGTATAAAATCCTCTTTTGGGTGCCGTTCGTGATGCACTGGTAAACGTGTATTAATAGTAGGAACCGACCAGAGCACTGTGTTTCGTGAGGCAGAAGAAGTCACGGAGGTGAGTCGTGGCGTAAGGTAGCAGTGGGGTAGCGTGGCCCGCAAGACTTGCTTCCTGTCTTGTGTCACCTTTAAACGAATGTTTTGTCTTTTGATCAAGTCGCCAACACCCTGTTTTTTGTTGCGTTGTTCGTCGTTTGCTAGAGACCTTGCAACGCGCAGCTTCAAGCGCCCTCATCCAAGAAGACTAATTTCTTCCCCCCGCCGAGTAGCCTCGCTTTCATTCCTTTCCCTTGGTGTCCCCGTCATCAGGAGCTACGCGAAGCCCTCGAAGAGAGAGCAAAGCTTGTGCGTGGGCTACGGCAGGCGAGGGTTTTCAACGACGAGCTTGCCAAGGTTAGTCGACTGCAGGTAACAGACTCCGAGCACCGCACGGGTATCATCGCATGTAGCTTGTGAGAGGTGCTTACATTATCCCTTTCACTTCTAAAAGTGTATCCCAGTTTAATTACGAGTATTTTGTACCCTAAAACGCGGGTGCGGTTTATAAAAGGGTTAGAAGGCCGAAGGCGAAGCTTCGAGGCAAGGAGGCGCTGGTAAGCGCCGCTCGTGCTGATGCCGCCCACAACAGTAGCATTGCCGCTCTTCACGGAAGACATCGACCACGGGCACCACAAAGTGTCTCCTGCTCTTCTGTGTAGTGCCCAAAACCATCAACCGGACAAAGTTCTCGCCTTCGCTTGATTCCGGGCGCCTGTGATGTTTTTAGTCTCCCTCACATGTTGCCTGTTTTGATGTGCTGCGGAGAACTTCTCGACGCGTTCAATGGTTGTTATATTGCTGCGCGAGGCATCGGTGTCCTCACACATTGCGAGGCGTTGCACGATGGGAAACTGCACGACTCCTGCTTGCTGTGAGCTGTGAAATCCTACTCCTTAATGGCTCATGTTTTGCCTGCTGGAGCGCACACCACGCCGAGGTTACCATTTTCCCTAGCTGAATGGTTTGTTGATGTCCTTCTCCTTGTCTCGCATGGGCGAGCAGTCCGTCTGTGCCGCAGTGCTAACTCTACCTGCTTGTCCCGGCCACCAACTTCCCGTTAGGTCAAGGAGAAAGCGGAGGAACGAGAGCGAGAAGCTTACGCTCAGTGTGTCGACGTGAGAGAGGGGAAGGTACGCGCTTTTCACTAGTAGACGATATTTCTCGCTACCATGCGAACGTTCAGTATTGCAGTAGCAGAGAAGGAAAGGGGGGGGGGGGCTTGATGATCAAATCCAGCCAAGGTTCCACTCTCTGTGCTTGGGGCTGTCAGGGCACATGACACCACAAATTGCGGCAAGTCGATAGAAATCTATAGTAAGTTCGATTGACGGCGCGGCGAACACGCATTAATAGGGACTCCACACGCTTGCGGTTGTTATTGTTCTGTGCTATTACATGTTCCTTACTCCTACCTACCGCGTTCGAGTCGGTGCTTCATTTTTTGGAGCATGCGACGTCTTCTCCCTCTCTATCACGCACATGGGGTGCCGCGAATAGTACAGCGATGCGCACTTTCGCATCCGGGTTGTCAGCTCGGCAAGCATAGGCGTCACCAAAACAATCTTGACATTTCCAAGCCCCCCCCCGCCCCGCCCCGCCCCTTCGCCACCCTCGACAGCTTGCGCTCCAGCGCGCTTTGCTAGAGCAGCTCTCCGTCGCCCGCGCTGGTCTCCGCGAGGAAAAGGAGAGACGAGAGGAGGCAGAGGCGGCGCTGAGCACGTGAGGCGACAGCGTCTCATGTCATTTATTTTTCGTTTGACACAAGCTATGAGACGGAGCTACGGTACGATGTTGGTGCTGTAACCGTCGGGTAACCGCCTTCTTCACGCCATCGCCACCGTGTCAGAAAACGGGAGATAAGCTCCGTGGGAGTGATTAAGTGCTCACTCCTCCGGCTGGCTGTGATCGAGCGAGCCTCGACAGACTAATTTTCGTTTTTAGTTGAAGCGTGAAAGGTCTCGGGGCCAGGGTCCTTGACGAGGGACGTTGAAGCAGGATGCTTATTGTCCGCGTGAAGTCAGAGCCGGCCCTCTCCTTTGAAGTTCCTCGCAAATAGTCGTGGCAGCAGCGCGTCTGTTATATTGATTACCCCGGGCTGGGTAGTAAATCGATCTTTTACCCCTATAGCTCAGTAGGTAACACACTCACTAGTGACGTCGTCGAGGACACGGGTTCGAATCTCGCTTCGGACGTTTCTTTTGTAGAAACGCTTGCGCGCGCGTCCCTAAAAGCATATCTCCCTGGTTCCCCAGGTAGTGAAACGAAGCGGGTAGGTCAACGTACGACGGTAGACGGATCCGTCGTCCCAAAGATCCCGCCGTTCAGAGGGAGGGGGGGTGCCATAAGGATTACCCTGGGCTGGGTAATCAATTGATGTTTTACCCCTATAGCCCGATAGGTAAAACCTTCATACATCTGTCTGCAACGCCCACTTATATTCTCCCTTTAGTGTGGATGATGCCCTCATAGTTTCCCGCGCTGCTGGTAACGCTCCGTTTGGGCACTTTCGTTGACGTTCGCTCTCCCCGACCATGCGCGATCCCACTTGTCACGCCCGCCCCTGTCGTTCTTTTGGCGAGATGCAGGCTAACTGGCGAAGAGGCGGCGACACCAAATAATCGCGTTCACCCTCCTCCGGAGAAGCTTGTCGATAGCGATGATGAAGACGACACCACGTTTTTCCAGGCGAGTCGATGTGCATGGGGTCGTGCTCCCCGTTGGGCAGAGGTTGGGTTATTCTCGTGAATAATTTGTGGCCGAAACTTGCCCCCATCCGGCCGCATCGTGTTCATCCTACGGCGCTGCTCACGAGGGGTTCATATCGGTTTCGGCGCTGACGTTCACCTTTTACGCCCCCGTCCCCCCCTAACGTACCCCCTCCCGACATTGTAGGGGTGCGGGGGTCTATAGTCATACGACTGCGGCTATGTATGACATGAGTCCACCCCCCCGCCCCTCTCCCCAGAGCGCTTCCGACGAACCCTGCTCGAGTATTGTGTTCTGGCGTGTCCCTTCCCGCCCTCCCTCTTCCCTCCATTTTGTTTTTTGGTGCCCCGGAGAGCGAGAGGAAACCCCTGTCCACACCAATTCCTCAACTTTTCGTATATCGGTTCGAACCCGGTTGATTTCTTCCATTTTAGTCGGGCCTGTCTCTGACCGTCATCGAAGCATGGTTTACTCCGAGGATGTAGGCACCGGAGTCTAGTATTATCTCTCCTGACTCAGGTAGTGTGGGAGTTGAACCCTCCATATTCTCGTGCCGCCGGTGTTCCCAGCAATGTTCTCGCGTCCCACGACTCAGCGGCTCTGTTCGAATCGCATTCCAACGCACGCACACTTTCCGCTATTCGTTTGTGTCCTCATTGGCAGGGTGACGATCATGCTACCCTTCCCTCGCGGCGGTTTCGGCCACGAGATACGCTAGTGCAGGACTACCTCGGGAGGGAGGGTGCCGAGCAGTTCCTCAGCGATTGGGACGAGGAACGGTCCTCATCGTCGTCGTCGTCACCATCGTCTCCACCGTCATTGGCGTCGCCTGTGCCCTTACCTCCAGCGACGGCTTTCGCTATCGACGGAGGGAGCGATGCCGTGGATGCTACGCGGTGCCTGCAGGAGACAGCGCCGATTGAACCACCACCGCCCCTACCGCCACCGTCGCCGCCACCGAAAGTAGTAGCCGTCTCGATGAACGGAACCCAGCGATTAAACTCCGCAGCACAAGCGCACGCCCAAGATGTACATGATTCGACCCGTTCGTGTCGGGGGGAGGGAGGGGCTGCGACAACTGCGATCGCCGGTCGCTCGGGTATCCCTACGCGGGAAGGGCGAAGGTCGCTCTCAGTGCCAGCGGACGATGCGGTTGAAGCGGGAGCGAAAAACGTTGTACTGCGCAAGGTTATTGGGGACACCACTTCGTCGGCGAGGTTAGCTCCGGGTGAAGCAGGGACCGCGGCACAGACCTCGGACCTCAGCGAGCGCTCTTGTGTTCGCCCCCCAAGCTCCGTCAGCAAGGTGGGCGACGCCGTCGTTTTGACTGCTGTGCCGGCACAAGACGGCCTCGAAGCCCGCGATGTGTCCTCAAGGCACTCGCGGAAGAGCGACGCTGACGGGGTTGTATCGCAACATTTTTCCCGGCCACGCTTTCTTTCGCGATTTGGCGTACATCAACGTTTAGGAAACAGTAGTTCCGAGCTCAGCACCGATCCTGCGACGACGACTGCGGCCAACCCTTCGCCTAAGACCTTAGAGTCCCGCTTCAAATCGGAGGGTGGTGACACTGATGATGGCGGAGACGATCGTGCAAGTAGTAAAGGTGGCCACGGCAGTAGTGAGAGGAGCGGTGTTAGGGTCAGGAATAGTGGTGCGGCCAGTGTTGGTATTGGCGCTACTGGTGGTGCTGGCGTGGTGTGTGAAGTGGATGGGGGCAAGGTCAGTGTTGATGAGGCGGTTGCGTCGGCACTACCGGCGGTGGGAAGACGGAAAAGGCCACCACGGTCCTCCTTGCTCGACCTAGCGTATCAGAACATCGACGACATATAAGTAGCGTACACTGCCGGGAGCGTGCCATACCGGTATGAACAACCAACGATAAAGGGGGAAATCCTCGGTTCAAGACATATACCCGCTACGGTTGGGTCCTACCAGGTACCTGATATTTTATGTTTCTTCGTTTTACCTTTTCTTTTTTTTTTATTCTCCGGCGGATTGTGGTAAAAATAAAGCTTAAGCTCACCACACTTCCACTTCGTTTTACCGGTATGTGATTGTCTATGTAAACACATGTTCGGAGTGTCCCCAGCAATGTTCTAGGGGATTGAATCCCATGGTGACTTGCCGATACACACCCCGCGCGAGGCTGTACCCATGCGACATCACGTGATGCTTTCTCATCCACAATGGGTGGTATCCTGAGGGGCATGCCGCGCGCCCCATGAGCTATGGGTGGTGGCACTGACTGGCTACAGTAGTTATTTTGCGACCATCTCGGGGTTTGTGGCCAGTCTTTACTTGCGACGCCCTTCGCCGCGAACGTGTTCAGTGTATCTATATTTGTGTTGAGCCCTGCGCCCCCCCTTCCCCCCATTGCTTCGTCGCGGATGGAATGGGCTATCTGGTCTGTACACGTGCGGCACAGGGTCGCCGACTTATGTTCCATTCTTTCTTCGTCAAAAACTTTTGCGCTCGATCCCCCCCTCTCTGGGGACACACTACAGGCCCGTTGAGCCCTGGCGTTCGGTGGAACCCCTGGTGTTTCGTGTTTTAACGCTTCATCGAATGTCGTACTGATATACTGCTGTATTTCATTTTTCTGCAGTGACAGATCGACACCGATGAAGCGAAACACCAACATCAGAGGTCACATCGAAAGAGGGAGTACCTCCATCACATAGTCTGGAGCTGCAATCGACGTCACCCTACATCGAGTACACACAAGATGGCCTGGCACCTACAGTAGGTGACGAGGCATAAGGAAGGCTACCTTACAGAAGAAACACTTTGCGATGAGAGCCACGACATGTCTTCCGGCGAAGGCGGCAGTGAGGAAGTACCAAAAGCCAACGAGTAATGAGCGAAACAGCCGTAAACGAAGCGGTCAACCTGCAACTAGATCGGCTCATCGACGAACTATCTTCTCTCACATACGAGAGCGCATGCTTCGCCGATGAGCCGATCCAGCCGCAGGTTGACCTTTTCCTTTGCGCCTGCTTCGCTCATTGCTTTGGTGCTGCCTCGCCGCCGCCTTCGTCGGAGGATATGTCTGCTTGCTTCTGCAAAGTAAAGCCTTGCTTGTGCCTCGTCGTTTAGGTGCCTGGCGTGTGTACCCGGAGGTAGGGTGATGTAGATTTGCAGCTCCGGATAAGGCAGGTGCTCTAGATATCGATTCGGGCTCTGATGGCGGTGTTCTGCTTCATCAATGTTGATCTGTCATTTGAACATCCTCAATCGAAATAATCCGTGTAGCCGTTCTCTCTGTGTATTGCGATATTTCCAGGGCTTTTCGCGGGTCAGGTCAAATCTCACGGGTCGGGTCGGGTCAGTTTTTGAAAGCCTCTGGACCCGACCCGACCCGACCCGCGAGATTTTAAAAGTTGTTGACCCGACCCGACCCGACCCCTGAGATTTGAAAATATCCTAACCCGACCCGACCCGACCCGCGAGATTTCAAATCCTCCTGATCCGACCCGACCCGACCCGCCACCTTCGGGTTGACCCGTGAGACACGGGTTTCATGCGGGTCGGGTCACCTTGACTCGCGAGACTACTTATCTTGACCCGCAGGTCTGACCTGAGGATCCGGCCCGTGGGTCGACACTTCAAAAACAACTTAATATTCATTTTTGTGCCCACAAGCGATATATGGCCTGGCTGTAGTGGGTATAAATGGAAGCGGGCATGCGTATACAAGGATTTGGCAGCGTTTTAATGTTTGAATAAGATACCAAAGGAGTATCATTGGGTATTTGTACGAGAAAAGCCTTTGGGTAAGAGAGCGGGAAGTGTTTCGAGTGTCGGATGTGCGGGCCGGATGTGCGGGTCCAACCCGCGGATCAGCAGAACAGGACTCGCGGGTCACGCTGGCCCGACCTGACCCGCGAGTCACCCGTTTCTCGCGGGTCATGACCTGACCCGACCCGTGAGCGTTTCATCACCTCTTGACCCGACCCGACCCGACCCGACCCGTGAGATTTTAAAAGCTCTTGACCCGACCCGACCCGACCCGTGAGATTTTGAACACTTCCTGACCCAACCCGACCCGACCCGTGACATTTTGAACACCCCGTGACCCGACCCGTGAGTCGAGTCATGACCCGCGAAAAGCCCTGGATATTTCCAAAGTTTTCGAGATTTTTTTATAGGCTAACTGTCCCTCAGAGTTTTTTCTCTTAGGTTTTCCGCCTGGAGCAAATCTCAAACCACTATTGTAGGAGTATAGAAATTGAAGTGATCTTGAAGCGTATATGTGAGGGCGATATCCTTAGGGCGACTTTTTCCCCGGGGCGTCACACCAGTCAGCCTCTACCGAACAAAAATGCCGCACAATGCCATACAGTACGCCTTGCCCTATGTGCGGAACGGGTCGGCTCAAAACTTTGTGCAGGGTGCGGGTCCTATTGGTCAAGGCTGGTCTTTCGGCCGTCCGGATGGTTTTGGGGAGAAACGCCACCAAGGCACGCGGAGGAGCCGCGTGACTGCCCCTGCCGACTTCGAGCCCGCCAAAGGGTTGGGGTTGGAGTTAGGGTTAGGGTTGGGCCTGGGGTCGGGTTGGTCTGGGCCGACGTAAAGGGTTGAAAATGACGACGCACGCCCTGCACAAATTTTTGTGACGATTAATCCTGCACATAGCGAAAGCCTCCCACTCCCCCTCAAACTATCCACTGCGATTTCCCCCAGCAGTAGACTGCTGTAGCTCGTACATCGCACAGCAGCAGTGGTAGGAGTACTGTAGTACGTCGACCTAGCCCCACGGGGCCCGGAGGATATGACGGGCGAGGGGTCTCCCTTGGACAGGGAGGCGGGACGCTCGGCCCCGACCGAATCGGAATCGAAAGCGAGGCGGGCCCGGAGGATACGGCGGGCGAGGGGTCCCCTTGGAAAAAAATACATATACAAGCTGGCTATAGACGTGCCCCGAGCACGTTATCACGCCACCATAAAAACTCGACGCCAACGAGTAAAAAACACCATACTGCAGCAGCAGCCCTATCAAAGTCATGGACGAGCGACGTATATACTACGTACTAGCTGTCGGCCATCGCCATCAAGCCCATCTGCCTGTTATATAGTGGATGTATCTAGGGTATCAGACAGACACATTCCGTAGCACCACTCGGGCGTACTGGTATGAGTACACGTCGTCGAGCACGATTTACCTAACTGGGCAGTCGGGCGGGAACCCAGAACCCCGCGGTGTTCAAAGTCGACGCGGCTAAGAAGTGTACCCAGGGCATCAACACATCCAGTAGCGCCATTCTGGCGTACCGGTATGAATACACGAGGACGATCTACGACGAAAAAAATAGGGTACCCATTAGAAAAACACATTCTCCGCTTTAGTAGGATGATATGCTCCTTCCTGTTTTACGGTCTGTGCTCAGCCTTTCATCATTTTTTGTCTTCAGGGGTACCAGCTTCCTTCCTTCCTTGCTCCTTGCGCATCGCATCCCCCCCGTCGCTCCTCCACATACGTAAATTCACGGTACGAGCGTTCCTTGTTGCCTCCCCCCGCACCTCGACCTCTCGCGTAAAAAACAAAAAAAATACTCTTAGGAAACAAAATCGCAGCCTCTATATATATCGCCTAATAATGATTATACATTTATTTAGTGCAAAGCACAGAGTGAGTGTGCGCCTTGACTGTCGCCCCAACGGCGGGGATAAAGTTCCTTAAAAAAAAAAGGGCGGTGCGTGATCATCGTCATGTATATGTTTCCGCGCAGGTTCCGCGAGCAAGCATTTTTCATCTCAAAAAAGTGCTCGCCGTTGTATAGCCAGCCTGGGATATGAGGTGGGGACCCTCGGCTCGACTCGACGTCCGTGACATTTTGATAACTTCGGTGAGTAGCGTAGAGAACACGCAAGGTGTAGTGAACGTGATCGGTTACGGCTGATTAACGACAACGAACGATGAAGTGCGACAAGTGGGTGACCCTTGCCTCGTATTCGAAGGATCATGGGATGCCGTCAGTCGTTTCTTGTGCTCTGGACCAAACACATACAATATGGAGCTGACGACAACAAGAAAGTAAGTCGTGGAAGACGAACGACCACAGTCGTACAAAAAAATACAGATAGATATCGAGGACCTCGACAAATGGTGGAATCGACAATGTCCATGCGACAGT
Organism: Macrocystis pyrifera; assembly: GCA_031763025.1. NCBI lineage: Eukaryota > Phaeophyceae > Laminariales > Laminariaceae > Macrocystis > Macrocystis pyrifera. Next base: position 8,785,202 of record JASSKH010000028.1, read on the forward strand.
TGAGTCGAGAGCCTGGCGCCCACATCGCCCCCTAATGTTTGGGAGTGTAATACTGGAGAACCCAGCACACTTTTCGAAAAATGCAAAAACAGCTACAGACAGGCTCGAGCCTGATCAGTCGACACCAATGAGGGGACGACCCCCGGTTCGATTCGACGTCAGTGGGATTTTGCTCTCTTGGTCGGACAGCGTGGAGAATACGCAAGGTATGGAATGCAGGATCAGGTACGGCTGACCCCAGAGGTGAACAACGAACGATGGTGAAGTGTGGCAAGGGGGCGTCCCTTGCCTCGTATTCAAAGGCTCTTGGGATTTAGTCTGTCATTTCTTGTACGCGGAACAACACATACCACATTATGGAGATGACGACGACAGCAAGCAGTCTTGGAATATGAACGACCACAGTCGTCGTACAATATATGTATACATGACCTCGACGAATGGCGGAACCGACGTCGGACGATATCCATGCGACAGTTGTAGCCGTACGATGTATCTATATATGACCTCGACAAATGGTGAATCCGACGTCGGACAATCTCCATGCGTCGGTTAGGTCGAGAGCCTGCCACCCATAATAGATAGTTATATTTTTACCAGCCGTTGCGCAAGCAGGGCCGAGATGCCATGTCTGCACACCCGCCAACCAAGCCGACAATGACACGGTGCTGTGGAGCTCGGCGTCGTAGACGTTGTCAACCATACTCACTTGCCATACACAAACTGGCTGCTTTGAGCCGTCCCACTCTTATAAAGTACCGGGTAGCAGAAACACCAGTATCAGGTATAATTATTCCACCCGGACGGACGCAACTGCGATATCGTACACTAGTTCTGCTTGTATACAGCAGCTGTAGAATGCTACTTCGAAGTATATTATAAAAACAAAAAAGAGCTACGATGAGCCTCGCTGAAGACCTTTAATGTTAATACTTCGTGTGAATACTTTGCGCCAACTTCTTCGTGTATAATACTGTCAACACACGTACTACAGTATCGGGCAGGATATTAATAGCAAACAGAGCTGCCTGGCACGTATAATACGACCAGCCGCACTGGATATACCTATAATAGTATGCGTAATAATACTTTACACCACATATTTTCGTGTACCACACTCAGCCCGCAGATCATACATTTTATCTGCCACCAACAACGTTTCATGAGTGAATGGCGAGTACTCTGCCCCGGCGCATCGTTGACTACGACTGGAATCACCGAGAGCACTTTCTCCCGCCCTACACGCATGGGCCGTCGGAAACCGATGACAACAATATGCATGCGCGCTGCGAAAAAAAAATCTTCCGGCACCTACTACTACTGCGCTTTGCTGTCCTACTACTGTGTACCTTATACCACTATCCAACTGTTCACAAATTTTCTCACGCCTCCTACTCGTAGCTTCCAAGCCCTTCGTAGAGACTACCGCGTCACAATCCTTGTTGCCCCGTACTCACGGATTGCTGCATCCATTCGACTACCAACTTTTTTGCCGAACACTATTTTCGACGATGAAGCAACGAAGCACACATTGAAAATTCGTCCACTATCGCACGACTTAATGAAGCGTGAAGGTGTCGGACACGGCGACAACGGCGAAGAACAAACCAACAACTATTTTCAGTCGCTGCAGCACAAACTGTACTCTTTTTACCGACCAACAGCCGAAGAGACCAACACATACCGCAAAATACAAGGGAACGGCAGGAAAAGAACTTCAATAATCCACAGCAACGTCGGTTGACCGTTTTTACCCGCCCACGTAAGACCCGACCCGAGCGTGCCTCGGGGGAAACTTGTCGGACATAGCATGTGTATCGGAAATCGGAACGCTCTATTTTCCGATTTGATAACCGATACCTGATACTCTTTTTCCGATTTATCGTAACTTCCGATACGATGTACAACACTACACAAGCCTCGAGAATATAACAAAGAAAGGCGGCTACAGCAAGTTTAATTCGCGCCCTCCCACTCCCCCCCCCCATCGTGGGTGGCTGTTGTGGAGGGAAGCATGCACGAAAGGGCGATGCGATGCACCGATGTAATATGAATGGCTTCACCGACCAGACACAAAAAAAGGAAGAAAATCCAAACCCCGCACGACTTCATGGGCACGTAGACGGTGTCCTCGGCGGTGCGCTTCAGCTCGCCACCGACAAATCCACCCCTAACCAGTAGATATTATATTATATACTGTATCCCGTCAATCTTGATGCGTAACCACACTCACCGGGTGCTCACCGCAGAGGTGAAAAAAGAAAACTCAACGAGCAATGTCGCCGAGAAACCTTCGTTTCAAGATACGATTATATAGCGGGTATACGATGATTTTCTCGGTACAAAATTTATTCAAGACGAACAAAACCTATGCCAGGCTTATATAGCACCTGGTACCGGTATTCAGTCGGAGAGCGTCGCCGACAAGCGTTGCTCCATTCGACTACTCGTACACAGTGTACTTTCAGTCTCAAGACCTACTCTGAAGAACCTTATCAAGGGCGAAAAAACAAAATCTTCGGTGAGCATTATCGCGGAGAAACCTTGCTCCATTTTTCTACCGCGATATATGACACGATACTCGGTGCAATCTTATCGAACGCCAAAAAAAAACAAACTATTAATGTGTCTTTGTAACACATGGTACGGTATCCGCCGGTCTTTCAGTGTTAGTAAAGAAGTATCGCCGAGAAAAAGTCGCTCCATTAGACTACTGTAGCATAACTTTTTTAAATCCTAGTACGCACATCCGGAGCAATCCTGTCGAAGATGAAACACAAATGTTCGGTGACCAGTATCGCGGCGACACCTTGTTCCAGTGTATCCGTACGACCTGCAAATATCTACTCGGTGCAACCTTACCAAAACGTCGACCAAAAACATGTCTCATTTTAGTATAGTATCGTAAACATTCGGAAATCAATAAAGCAGACAAAATGTTGCTCCATCCATACTTTATTTTTGCGTCATGATCTGTAAGAACGTTACTATAGGCGAACGAACGCATAACATCTTTTCCGGTCAGCAAGAATCGCCCAACGAACCTTAATCTCTCCCTAACTTAATTCATGCCGTCGCCTTCCCCTCCATACATGACTATGTGTTTTATACGCCAACAAATACCGCCGAGTGTGCTGCGAGTGGTCGATCACTCGGTCGATCGAGCACTCACAAAGAAGGGGGGGGGGGGGTGTACTCATTATCATGCATGGCCGTAGTCGTATGACCATAGATCCTCGCATCCCTACAATGCCAGGAAGGAGCACGTCGGGTTTTCACACCGGCCAGGCAGACATTGCTCGCACCAAGCGCGAAGCGCCGTGAGGTGTTGGACGAGTCGCATGAAGGGTGAGATGCATCCTACAAATAACCGCTCGCGAGGCGGACTTTCTTGCATATGGATGACAGCGTCAATGAATCGATTTAATTCCTGGTTTGGCCACTTCCAGAGACAGCAATGGGTTTACTATGTAACTGCCTCGTGGGTGCCTCACCATATACACACTACATGATACGATCATCCCCCTTGTGCGGAGAAAAAGGTTCTCGAAGAAGGGGGGGGGGGGGGGGGGGGGGGGGGGGGTCGAAACCAAGAACGTCCGTTCGTGCTGGTTCGCTCGGTGGTGGGCTACCCGGCGATACGAGGTGGAGGAGGAGCGTGGGGCGCGCGAGCGAGAGGGCACAAGCCGACGTTCTCGAGCCGATTCTCACGCACGTGCACGTCATGCCGTCGCAACGCTGGCCATGATGGGGCGAAATGTACACTAATTCACGATTGTCGAGATCTCCCCCCATGCCCCGCTAAAAGCAAAGAACCACGCGCGGAAAAACTCAAGACGAAGTGCCTATTTTCAGCACATGGGGACGGCGATATACCTCAACGCCTTCCAAGCTCTGGAGGAAACCCCGTTTACTCCAAAGTAGGAAGGTTGGGGGAAGGGGAGGAGGGTGTGTGTGTGTGTGGGGGGGGGGGGGTGACCATGTGTCGTTGTCTATGGAACCCTCAAGAGGCAGGCTGTGGAATTCGTTTTCAAGGGAAGGGCTCCCTCATCTCCTGGACGGAGACCGCCGCTGCGTCGAACAGAGCGGGAATCGCATCGTTCAGGACGAATTTCTCCCTCTGTTTGACGCAAGGAGCGTCCCCACACGGTATCGTCTCAGCTTTTTCAAGAACTCTGACACGCAGCCCGCCCAAACAAACTCACGCATAGGCTATCAGATACCAGGGTAGTTGGCATACAGTAGTGTGCCCCCCTTACCGCTTCGAGCAAAAGCGTACCTTATGCAGATAGTAGTCCCGCACGGTCCGAGCTACGAAAGCGGTCGCGTCGACTTTTCGACCTTGCACAACTCTGACCGCGCCCTGAGTCGAACCACCCGTCGCGGATGGGCGGCAAGGTCGATCGAGAGGATTCCACAGCATTCCCTCGCGCAGCCCCCAGTATCTCCACTACTTGGCGCCCGGCCTGTATCCGAGCAGGCGGCAGACGTCGTTACACTTGTGCGTTTCAAAGAATGCGTTGATGCCGCGAGGACCTAGGTCTGTTTTGCCGTAGACTTGTTGGCGCCCGGTGTCGGACCGGTAGTGGATGACCGGGTCGGTCAGCTCGAACACGCCAGCACGGTCCTCGTCGGCCGCTGTGGTGTTCCGGACCCCCTGCAGGTCGCACACCAGCATCTTGCGACGGGTGTGGCGGTACGTGAAGTGTGAGAACGCCTGGACGTAGCACTGCGCCGTGGGGGCGAAGGGGGTGGGGGCGCACGGGGGGCCGTTATCGCTTGTCCGGGTGTGTCTACCTCCACGTCCGCGTCCACGGGCGCCAGAAGCAGACCGAGTGGCCTTGCCAGCCTGGCTAGCTTTGCCCGCTTCGTCCTCGTTACCAGCCGTACGCGCGTCGCAGGCAGTGTCACCGGCAGCGTACTCGGCAGGACCTCCTTTGGTGCTCTGGACGCTACCATCGCTGTCGCTATCCGTTTCTTCCTCCTCCTCGTCCCCCTCCAGGACAGCGTCTAGATTGCCTTCCAAACGGGCCCGCTGTGCCTGCACCTGCTGCTGCACGGGCGCGTCGGTCGCAGTGGATGCGCCCTCGCCGTGGACGTACCCGTTGTTCCCATTCCACTTGGTGTAGTCCTTGACGGGTTCGAGCAGCTTCTCGACCAGCACGCCGCGTAGTAACGACGACTCGCTCCCGACATACTCGTACACCGAGCAATCCACGAAGATCACGTCCCACACCCGAGCGGCGGGCGACCCCCGAAGGTTGAGACGGGCCCGCACAATGTCGTTGAACTTGAGAGCGAGCCGCTTGGCCTTGAGTTGGGTTCTGGCAAAGGACTCGTGGAATTCCATCTTGAGGTTCTCCTCTCCGACATGCCTGCTTTCCTTGGCGACGAGCTTGGGACCGACGAATGATGGCGTTCCACCGCTGGAGTCGATCTCCTGTACAACAACAGTCACCGAAATGCGGTAGTTTTGTACATAGGGAAACGCAACTATTGAGATACACCCAGGTATTGTACCAGGTGTACCTGGTATATTACAATGGCTCGGGAAATTCTCGCGCTGAATTTTTTTTGGTACACTACATCATCATAAAATAACGATGTAAGGCCGATCACCGACCCGACTCGCATTAACGGTAATATCCAAATAGCGTATAGGAGGAAGCATATAAAATGGGGAACGACGTGTGCCCCCCCCCCTTGTTTGTTTCATCCCAGTATACTAACTGTTGGGGACGGTCTTAACGAGGAAAAAGAAACGAAACGAAAAACGAAGAGCAAAACTAAAGAGTACGTGAGTTTTATTGGTTAATATAAAAAATTAGAAGTAGAGATCCCGATAAGTCCGTTTTCGCTTTTCGTTTTTTTTTCAAGTCCTAGAGCACTCAATTTTACAAAATGGGTGCTAAATAAACGAAGTATGGGTTATCCAGGGTCGAAGAGGAACATAGAAGGAGCTCGAAGCGTTGGGATGAAGTTCCGATAAAGTTTCTACGACCGGTTGGCAAGCGCACGATGACCGAGGTGGTGCATGTGGCTGCCACGCGGCTTGTCTGCTGACGGTGCGAGCATATATGGGTAGGGCATCACCAAGGGGTGCCTTCGCAAGAAACCGGGGGATCAAAAGTGTCTGTGGCGATCTATTTTTCGATATGAGTGCCACTCGACATTCGAACGTCTGCCATCGAACAGCGATGGGCTATAACCAACTTCTGGAGCACTCCAGAGGGAGCGGGTTGGGCCACGAGAACCGCCAGCTGTGGAGGGTGCCTCGCGTGTGCGAGTTGCGCCTATCCACCGTCGTTGTCGAGCGCTATCGCCGGGAAGCACGTGCTGTGGCGGTTGAGTCATTCTGAAAAATTGCACCGCGTACAAATTCGACTGGGCTTTTTATTTTTTTTTCGTTTTTTTTTTTCGTTAGAACTCAACCTGCTGTTTTCTACGGAGAACGAAAGTCTCTAAGTTTATTTCGTTTTTGTTTCGTTTTTTTTTTGTCCTCGTTAGCACCGGCCTTTCGCAGAACTGTTAGGGGCGTTTTTATCTAGGATTTTCCTGTCGAACTTTTCCTCTATTTTCCATGTTTTATTTCCTGCAGTGTCACTACATTTACGCTGCCGCCGATCGTTCATTGTGAGTGCTGGATTGGATGAGGCTTCCCACCCGAACCAGGGGGGGCTCACCCGAGAGAAACCACCTCGTTGAGCGCATGCTCAACGCGGCGGCGGCACCCTGGAAGAGGTAGGCTACTCAGCGTTCCTGTTTTATTTCCCCTCTTATCAAATTTCCTGATTCGGGTTTTTTCCCGTGTTTTTCCTGACCTTGTTCAAGAAAAAGAGGTAACATCGTGATCAAACAACATAGATCCAGGATTTGGAACGAAGCTCTATTAATACCATTTTTGGGGTTGGTCATCTGTGAAAAATTATATATTCGAAGACGAGATCACCCCTAGCAGTCTAGTGTTATGGTACTGTTTCGAATGAGGCCTGGGTGCAGGTATTGGGATCGTATTCGTAGTCCTTGGGAGGCGTATCTTAGAAAACCAAGGGTTTTCCCAGCGAGCTTGGCTCTCAGTTTCCGCGTGCGCGAAAGGAATAAAGCTGCTCTTATCCCATCTCCAAGCAAACATCGCACGTGAGTACCAACGAGTACCGGCTTAATACGCAAACCTGTCCAGGGATACAAAGTGTCCCGACCTTGATCTTAACAAGTGGCGTTGTCAGCAGGACGAGAGAAGGGATGGTCGTGCGTTGAACGCGCCCTCAACGCGGCGGTTGTATCTCGGGCGAGGCACCCCTGCTTCGGGCAGGAGGCCCCATCCTATCGAACACTCAACATTGAATGGTCGGCGGCAGCGTGCAATAGTACCACGGGAGAGTCAGCAGTACAAGACTTCGAAAATAACAGCCCTTAGGCTTGGGATCTTGCCTTGCTTCACGTACGAAGGAACATCTGAAAAAAAAAACATCGCCGGCAAACTAGAAACCTACACGAAAAGGCCTATACCTCACGGAATAGAATCTGTACGAGCTGGGTCAGCCTAGAATCGGAAAAAAAAAAATGGTTCGCCGGCTGTGGCGCCACGGCTTTTGTGACTTAGAACTTGAAAATTGAAACATTGACCCTGGCACTGTTGTGTTTTGTGATCGTCCTTAGACTTTGAATATCCTAATCGATGTTGCCGAGATATTAAAAAATACTCAACCTATTGTTTGCAGACGTTTCGACTATAAATTCCGCATGAAAGGCCCAAAACTCGACGTTTCCGAATCAAGGTGAACCTTGGTGTGCAAACAGTGCGTAAGATATAAAGAGACGATCGGTGTCAGTTGCGTTGCTCGATTCGTCACCCACCCAACAAAGATATGGCCAGAAAACAATCGATTCCCTTGCATTAAGCAAGTATTACGAGGGTCCATAGTTAATAGCACCTATGGTATACATAAAATCCTATATATTTACCTATTTTTCCTAACAAAATTTGGTCCCATTAACTATGGACCCCCGTAATAGCATTGAGCACAAAAGACATCACTACATACCGGCACAATGCTGGGCTCAGTTTTGCGAATTTCGATCGAATAGTTTTTTTTTCCACGTATTTGTGGAGCGCGAAAAGAGTTCCGTGCGGGCCTTTTAGTTTTCACATTTGTTTTTTTAGGAGAGCTTTTGGAGAGTTAAGGTTCCCTTTTGATTTTTTCGGAACCTTACATTGGTCAAAATGTCTCAGACAGAAAAAAAAAAGAGCCCGCACGGAATGTGGCGATGGTTAAGATCAAGGTCGGGAAACAAACGGCCAAGAATGAATGAAAACAACGCGTACCGACAAAAAGGGGAAAAAGTCCTAAGCCGACGACGCCACTTGTTAAGATCAAGGTCGGGACACTTTGTATCCCTAGACAGGTTTGCCTATTAAACAGGTACTCGTTGGTATTCACTTGTGTTGTTTGCTGAGGGATAATAGAAGGGCAACTTTACTCCTTTCGTGCGCGGGGAGACTGAGAGCATAGGTCGTGCTTCGCTGGGAAAACCCCTGGTTTTTCAACTGAAATACTCCTCCCAAGTACTACAAATAGGATCCGTATACCTGAACACAGGTAATTACCGGGCTTTCAGCCTCTTTCCAAAAGGGCAGTTTCATAACGAATGTCCGAACGCGTAACATTGAGCGCAGCGTCGCCTATGCCGCACATACCAGGGGTGTCAGATACCTGTGGTTGAGCGTGTCCAGTGTTACCGACAGATAACAAGCGAAGCGTGTGCGGGAATGGTGGATCCGGCGTCGAAGAAATTTTGGGTGAGAGACAACTTTGTGCCTGCCTGACCAATGCAATGGTCAACAACGAAGACAATCCAACGGCGCAATGAAGTATGGGCGGAACCACCACCCGCCGCGGGAGGCCTCATCCGATCCAATCCTTACATTGAATGGTCCACGGTTGGGAAACGTGACACAACAGATCTTGTGTACCCAGATCATTTACAGGTACTAACTCCGCGCGCTGAGTATATGATACGCTAGCAAAGCGTCCACTCAGTGCGGGAGTACCTATTCAAGGCGAGGACCCCCTGCCAGCGCAGGATGCCTGGCAAATTTTATACGTCACGGGACAGCTTAGGCGGACTTTAATTGCGCGCCGCGCAATGCATGTAAAGCCCCCTGTTCTGGCAGATACTGGAGCAATGTATAGTCATTCCCATTGACTAGAGCCAACTTTTATGAGAATCCTCGGCAGTCATCGATCGACAAAACCAACGACACCGTCATGAAATCTGAACGGAATGCGCTGGTTAAGGTCTCCGACCCAGCCTAGTGTCACAGTGCTCACACCTTGGTCGGTGATACGTGGCGTGGGCTGACCAGGCGTCTGATAAAAAAAAAACATTTTGGCACTGGTCTGTAGAAGACAGACGACAAAAAATCTCGACCCCTCTCCGATGGCAAAAAATAGACCATTTTTTAGGTTTGACATCGATCGACAAACCCAACGATTACGTCACGAACTCTGAATGAAGTGCGCTGGTTAGAGGCTCCGACCCACACTAGTATCACAGTTCTCACACCTCGGTCGGTGATATGTGGCGTGGGTGGGCCAGGCGTCTACTAAAAACATATTTGGCAGCTGCAGTGTAGAAAACAGACGACAAAAACTCTCGATTCCTCTCCGTTGGCACCAAACAGAACATTCTGAAAGCTTTGACAAAGAGCATAGGACGCCGCGGCCAACCTAACGCCCCCTAGACCACGGATTCCAATTGTACCTCCCAGACCATAATTTACACTCATTGGCCTTGCCCGGTACCAAGCTCGTTGACCGTGGGTGGATTATATGTCGAGATCGGAGGTCAATCGTCGCGTGACTGCGGGTGTGCGAGCTTCGAGCTGTGTCTTTCTTCTTCTAGTTTGTGTGCGGCGTGATTTCCCGTGGTTCCCGTGGTTCCCGTTAATACAGCGAATTTATTGGAAGATGGCTCCCGTCGTTCGCGTTATTTCAGCCATTTGATTGGAAGATAGCTGGCGTCAACTACCCCGTGTTATTTTAGACTTGCCAGGATGCCTCATCCAATCCAATACTTACGTTAAATAGTTGACGGTAAGGAAACCTATTATTGGGGGGGGACCATAGTAAATAGGACCAAAATTTGATATTAAAAATAGGTAAATATATAGGTTTTTAAGTATACCATAGGTCCTATTAACTATGGACCCCCGCAATGGTAAATATACAGTTTTTTATGTATACCATAGGTCCTATTAACTATGGACCCCCCCGTGAAAATTACGGGGGTCCATAGTTAATAGAACCTATGGTAATTATTACGGGGGTCCACAGTTAATAGGACCTATGGTATACATAAAAAACTATATATTTACCTATTTTTAGTAACAATATTTGGTCCTATTTACTATGGTCCCCCCCCCGTAATAGTATAGGTAACACGCGGAAATCGGGTGTAACCATGCCGCTTACCACAAAAATATACCTGAAAAACGGGGGGGGGGGGGTTGTGTTTTCAATAATCCCCGGGGGGTGGGTGGGTGGGTGGGTGGGTGGGTGGGGGTTGTCAAGGTCTCAGTCTGTTGAGTTGCCGGTAAAAAGGTTGACCAATCGCCTGCTGCCCAATCTAACCCTTAGCCCTTTAGTTCCCATGTCCCGTTTTGGGGACAAATGACTTGGAATTACACTGGTTTGTCCCCAAATCGGGACTGCGGTACTGAAGGGGTTAAAATAACCCCCCCCCCCCCCCCCCCCCCCCCCCCCTTCGGAACAGCGGGGCGCTTGGTCTTCGTACCGGGCCGTACGTGCCTAGTCCACGGGTGGTTCTGAACGATCTTTGGGGACCCAGGAAGAGTGTTTGTTTTTGTCAGTTTTTTTTTTGTTTTTGTTTATATCATCACTTTTACTTTCCAGCCTAACTCGTCGTAGGAGGTTTTTTAACCTCAGCGATCTTCCGGACAAGGCGTGGTCACAGGTGTTGTCCCTTCCTCCCCCCCCCCCCCGGTACGTGCCTTTATATTTTTTTGTCGCGCATAGGGTTCAGCATTCCCACTGCTGCTCGTCGATTTTCATCGAATGTAGCCAACCCGCGCTCTCGCGCTTTCCGCTATGATCATTTTTTTATGCAAGGAAAAGCCCTTGCGAGCATGCACTCGGTGAGACTCGAACCCCACGAAATCGATCTTGATAGGCACGCGGGACCACCTACCAAGCCACCGGGGACGCCGGCATGAGGAAATTCAGTTTTTTTTTTAAAGCGTTTAATCAAGGCTTATCACAGCATATCTTCCTGGACTTTGGGGGATGATTTTTTGTCTGCCCGATATGTTTCTGGTGTGTTCTCCTGTTTTGTGGGCTGGGTTGGGATGTGTTTTTGCGTATTTTGTCCTGCCTACCCCTCTCGCTCAGTGTCGGGACTGGTCTGGGAAATCGGTCGCTCAATTGCGGCCCAGGACGCGCTTTCAGAGTTGTGGACTGGGTTTAGGTGGTTCTTGCCGTCTTCCGTGTTATTTCTCTTTTCGTTCCCGTACTCACTTTTCGCTTTTTTCCATGCATCTTCCTCGCCTCCCCCCCCCCGTGCGGGTGGCATGGTGATGGCTTTCATTGACGATTTCTTCCTGCCCCTTAAGGCTAGGTCTTCCCTTTATTTTTTTTACGTACTTTGCCGGCTTCGTTGCCTCGCCGTTCAGAGGTGTGGAAGTGGGTTTTGAGGAGCCGCATCTTCGACTCATGTTCTAGTTCGTGGAATCGGGGTTTCCACGAATTTCCCATAATTCTGCATAAACGGCTCATCAGAATGGGCTAGTGTTATGATACTGCTTTGAATGAGGTTGAAAGCCCGGTATTTACCTGGGTTCAGTCACTGGGAACGTATTTGTAGTACTTGGAAGGCGTATCTTAGGTGGAAAACCAGGGGTTTTCCAGCGACGCACGAGCTTGGTCTTAGTCTCCGCGTGCACGAAAGGAATAAAAAGCTGCTCTTCTTCTATCTCTAAGCAAACAACAAACGTGAGTACCAACGAGTACCGACTTAATAGGCAAACCTGTTCAGGGATACAAAGTGTCCCGCAACCTTGACCTTAACAACAAGGTCCCACTTTACTACTTGGTACTACGGGGGTCCATAGTTAATAGGACCTATGGTATACATGAAAACCTATGTACTTACCTATTTTTAATACCAATATTTGGTCCTCTTTACTATGGTCCCCCATAATAGTAAGTTTTCATTTTTTTTTTCGTACTACGCACGATAATTATTTGTACTTTCAGTTCAATACGTAAATACATCAACACCAGCACAGCTTCTGCTAAAAAAAAAAAGTCCAATTTCGTATTTGATCAGATTAAGACGAAATACATCAGCTGTGACTTCGACTGATTACCTGAATAGTTGATACCAGGTACTCAATTTTGCAAGCTGCGTAATACGCCTACCGTTCTAATTTCATTTATGTTACCGTATGGTAGTTGTGCACAGTTTATGATGTGTTTATACAGGAATTACTACTGATTTTTTTGTACAACTCGAAATTTTGTAAAATTGATTTCTTAATTCGTGGTGGGAATGGATCGGAACAGACGACCACGAATGTATCTTGCACGGGAAGAGGCAAGTTGTGTCGGCAGGAGGGGCTGTATGTGACAACGGGGTGCAGTTTTTGATGACGGGACGGTAATTTAAGGTGTCAAGACGGGACGGGACGGTAATTTCCAACGGGAGAGATTTTATCGGCGGGACGGGACGGTAATTGCCCATGGGAGAGATTTTTATCGGCGGGACGGGACTGCGGGACCATTCTGACGGCGGTTTTACCGTCCCGTTCCATCGTTACCGCCGTAACCGTCCCGCCGAGGTGCAGTGGTATGCCTTGGTTTTCATGGTGGACGTGAGATTCGAACTTACGACCAATGACCCATGTCCTGCCGATAGACGGCATATGTTAAGATATTAGTGCGTGTCGCTGCACTCGATTATTTTTCCACTTTTCTGGGGGTCTCGGAGCGTTTTCTCACGCTTTTCCTTCGGCGTTTTCTGAGCTTTCGTGTCGGGGTTTTTCTGCTCGATATTCTGTATTATTTTGGCACTTTCTGGTTTTCTCTGGGCCGGGTTTGGGATGGTTCTTTGCGTATTTCGTCCTGCCTATACCTCCCTCGTTCGGTGCCGGGGCTGGTCTGTGAAATCGGGCTACTCATGTGTGGCACAGGACACGTGTTGTGAGAATTTTGGCCCCGGTTTACGAGGTGACTCTTTTTTGCGTATTTCGTGCGATTTTCCTTCTTGTGCTGCCGATCCCCCTTCGCTCGGGAGCCGGGGATGATTTTGACCAAAAAGACTACTCGCACTGTGGCAGCGGATGGCATGACCTTTGATCCCAACCTTTTGCGTTTCCGTCGACACATTCTCGCCCCACACCCCCCCCTTGCGGGTGGTATGGTGATGGCTTTCGTTGACGCATTGTTTTTTGTCCCTTACGGTTGTGGGACCTTCTTACTTTCTTTGTCTTGTGTGCGTGTGTGTGCGTGTGGATCTCTCGCCGTGCGCCGCAGCAGGTGTCACAGGCCCCGTGAGGGTGTCCACAGCCCGCAACAAGCAGCGATTCACGTAGAAAAGTTGTATCCTGCATTTAAAACGCACTCTTCCTACTACGGGGGTCCATAGTAAACAGGACCAAATATTGTTAGTAAAAAATAGGTAAATATACATGTTTTCGTTTGTACCGTAGGTCCTGTTAACTATGGTCCCCCGTAATAGAAGTGAGGAAGCCCAACAAGTCGGCAAGTCGGCACCCCCGTTTCACGGCTGGCTATATGTCCGACTACGTTGAGTAGTCGGTGCCGACTCACAAGCCCCGTATCTTTTTTTGTTTTGACCGAAGAGGCCATATCAATGACCCGAAATAAAAAACGGCTTTTATATCTTCGACGTACTACTGCTGTACTGCACTTTCGAACACTATCAAACGAACTACGGAAAGCTCTAATCGAGGTCATCAGTTTGTGTCCGAGAGGATCCATCTATGGTCTACGTACAGGCTAGTAGCAGGGCGCTCATATCTGCCTGGTATTTGCTACCTGGTACGTGTATATAAAATATACCGTGTGTACTATATGCAGACATACATGCCCGTGGTCCTCGGGCGGACGAAATGCACTAAAAGTGCATGAAGGAGGGCACCCGCTGTTAATAAATTCGGTCGAAATGTAAGTTGAGGCTTGTTTTCTCACGGTAAGTACGCAAAGGGATTTTGCCGAAGAAGCTACGTAACCGTGCCCAGGGTGGTTGGGTGTTTAGTGTACAACAGTAACTGTAGTAGTTACAAGGCTTTCCTTCGGAGTGGGTATTCCGTCGTTTCGTGTACATATAACTGCAATTGATTGGCGACATAGCCCAAAGCCAACCAAACTATTAATAAATGTATTTGTGTAAGAAACGGTGAAGGATGTAATAATCGCGTTTATTTATGAATGTAATGTGAAACGTAAGATCGGGTGACGCAAGAGTAAGAATGACATTCGTCTAATAATAAGAATAACATATTTCATCAGTGTGGGGAGAGAGTGGAGTAGTGCTTGGCATGTGGATGATATACAACATACAGGCTGTTGTTTAAAGGAAGGTTTGGGACAGGAGAGAGAAAGCAGCAGTGCCGGCAACGACAACGGTTATGGAAATGTTGTATAGTTGCTGGGCGGCCGCGATTTCGATGTAGCCAGCATAGGAGTTTGGATGAGACATGATATGTAAATAGTCTTCCAGGATGCTGTAGTAACGAGGCGGGAGGCCCAGAATGTGGATCTGTTCGCTGTTGAACCCGTTGGGTATGTGTAGGAAGAAATAATCGTGATTTTGGGAAATGTGTGAAACAATTTGTTTCCTTTCGTTCGTCCTGGCTGGCGACAATCTGCTTGGCGTACTGCTTCGGAATTCCGCGAAGCCCTGGAGCAGGCGAAATGGAAGGGGGAATTTTTGCGCTTGATGATGATGTCTCCGTCTTTGATGGTGGAGTCCGTCAGGCGGCAGTTGTAGCACTTCCCACGGACCTGGTCGAAGTAAACATAAAGGGTGCGCGGGGCGGGAGTGGCGTGCAGGGAATGGCGGGGGAGGGGGAAGGGGGGGGGGGGGCAGAGTTCATTATTTGTACTACTCTACAGCGGCACAACAGCAGTACGTAATCGCTTGCTATACGACGGCAGCAGCAGCAGCAGCAGAAGCAGCAAGTACGTAATTTCCTTGACGATACAGAAATATGTACACACACAAGTGTAGTACAGTACACACACAAATCACGTGCAGCATGATGTACGGCAACAACGCAGCAGCGCCACAAAACGACCAGGAAACACAATTATCCGAGTACATACATACAAGCATTCAGTGAATATTGCGGCAGCACTAAAAGCAGAGCAGCAGCAGCAGCAGAAGCAGCAACGGATCGCCACAGCGTTGGCAGCAGCAGCATAGCAACGATATGAAAAGAAGGGAGAAAAAAAGTATGTACCCCGAGGCCGTCCGAAAAGTATTTTTGGTACCTCACTATAGACCCTCCTCCGCATGCTGTACGGCAACAACGCAGCAGCATGGCAACAATACGAAATACGAGAAAAAGTAGTACGTACGCAAAATGCAGGAGCAAAAAACGACCAAAATATTTTTTTTACGTATCAAAAAAAACATTTGGGCACGAAAACGGCCAATAAAAACAATAATCCGCGTTGGCAGCAGCAGCATAGCAACGACATGAAAATAAAGAAGAAAAAAAGTATGTACCCTGGTATGCCGCAATCGCAAAACCTAGGGAAGTTCATTGACGATACCGAAATATGTACAAACACAAGTGCAGCATGGTGTACGGCAACAACGCAGCAGCACCACAGCAGCAGCATAGCAACGATATATATGAAAATAACAAAGCCAAAAACGAGAAATTGCAGTACGTACGCAAAATGCAGGAGCAAAACGACAAAAATATTTTTTCACGTATCAAAAGGAACCATTTCGTGTGCCCGAAGACGGAAAATAAATAATTCTCTCTATTTACAGTACGAAATAATTAAATTGAAATTGGGGTCAAGGGTACAAAAACGACCAAGAAAAACAGTAATCCGAGTACATACGAACATTCAGTGGATATTGCGGCAGCATTAGCAGCAGCAGCAGCAGAAGCAGCTACAGCATTAGCAGCAGCAGAAGCTGCAACGAATCGCCGCAGCGTTGGCAGCGTTGGCAGCAGCAGCAGCAGCATAGCAACGATATGAAAATAAGGAAGAAAAAAAGCATGTACCCTGGTATGCCGCCATCGCAAAACCTACGGAATTGACGATCCGAAAATATGTACGCTTCCAGCATGATGCACGGCAACAACGCAGCAGCACTACAGCAGCAGCGAGTGCACAGGAGAAGCAGGTACACAGCAGCAGCAGCACTCATGGCGTGGCGCTGACAGCAGCAGCGGCAGCAGCGGCAGCCGAAAACGAGCAAAATGAGTACGTGGGTCACCAAAACATGTACACACAGAAATCGTGTGCTTCACGTCCCGCAAACAGTTGTGCATGTGCGCGTTCGCGTGCACTGTGTGTAAGAGGAGCCGACGCAACGCACGAAGGGGAAAGAACGAGCATGGGTGAGTAAAAAAAAAATAAACGCTACGTAAAAAGTTTGTATGCAAAAAGGCAATTGAAAACCCCCCAAAAAAGTACTGGCAACATACAGCATGCACAATAGACATAAGACACTCACCACTGTCAGCAATCTCGAGGGAGTACGAGACAGTCCCTTCCTTGATCGGGCGAGCACAGAACTCGCAGTCGGTTGCCCTGTCAGGATGATCCCGCCACCACGCACGTGAGATCCTTGCAGGTGGCGAAGGCCACGTTTTTGCCACCAGGCGCGGAGTTCTTGACCAAGTAAGTGCTGGTCCGTGCACTGGTCGCAAACAACAGCCGGCACCAGGTCGGTCTTTGTCGTTGCCGCTCTCTTGCCAGAGGGCGAGGACCACGCGCCTCTCGACGAGGGGGAGGTGAGCTTAGGGGGCGTGGAGAAGGGAGAGGCGGGGGTTGCAGCACCAGCAGGTTCGCCACCGACAGCAGCAGCTTGGCCGCCGACAACTGCACCTATCTATGCCGTTCGTCGAAGGCGAGACGCCTCTTTTAGGCGCCGTGCGAAGAGCTGTCTATTGGTTGGCAGTTTGCGGAAGAAGAAAGAAGAAAGGTTGTTTGGCTGTTCGGCTGTTTCAAAGAAGAAGGGCTGTTTGCGAAGAGCTGTCTATCAGTCGGTCTGTCTGCCAAGAGCTAGCAAGTGACAACGACCTCAAAAATCGTAATTATAGTTGTATTTATACTGCATGTAGTCCTATACATATTTATGAGTACACACCTGTAGTCCGAAGACCAGACGCTCGGAACCCTCTCCCGAAGCCTTTACGCGGATGGCAATACCGCTAGCCTCCTCGCAGAAAGGGCTGACGGCAACCCACGGATATCCGGTCTTGTGCTTGGCCTGGGACGAGTACTCGAAACGCTGAACCCTGTTCGTATATATCTCCCAGCCGCCCCCCCTCAGGTCAGTGGTAGGCGCGTGGCCCCACGAGTATCCCGCACCTTCTTTCTCTACCTGCCGCAGCTTCCGGGGCTCTCTGCCTTGCTCGGCGAGAGTTGTGAGTCTACGCCTCGTAGTCGTCAACGACAAGACGCTGCTGGCGATGGCGGTGCTCAGGCCCTCGGACGACAGCTCCGGCCGGTGAAATTCGCCGTGCGCCCCCGCGTCCCGGGCGGCTTCGGCCATCGCCTGGAGGACGGAGAAGTCTCCGTCCCGACGGGCGACCCCGAGGGTCGTCACGCAGAGCTGCTGCCCGAGCAACTCCGCCAGAGAGCGCACCCTGTCGGTGATGCTGTCGACAACGTCCTGGTAGCTCTCGCCGTCGCAACATGTGATCTGGTCGCTCGGCTTACCGTCCGAGAGGAACAGCAGAGCAAGTGCACAGCAGCCGTTGGTACCCCCGCCGAGAAGCTCCTCTGCGACGGCAAGGGCGGGTAGGTAGTGGCCGTGCGACCGCGGCTCGCCGTCGTCGTGCAAGCCGACGAACTTGTCGTACAGGACCAGGCCCATGGGCTCCCGCTCGTAGATCACCTCCGCCGAGTCGCGCATGAGGACGAGGGACACGACGTCTGTGTCGGACGCCTCTCGGGTTACGCGCTGCTTCGCCACGAAGTCGAGGGCCAGCATCCCAAAAACGGCCTGGGAGCGGTTTTTGAAGTCAAAGACGTCCGATGTCCTCATGGAGCCGGACTGATCGACGACTATAACCGTATGCGACGTGCACAGGGACGGGTCCCTCTCGAGGCGCTGCTTGGTGGCCTTGTGGCTCCGGCGGCGCGCCCACGTCAAGGCCGGGTGCGGGATGTCGATGGGCACGGCGTACGACGTAATCTCTCGCGTGGATGATGCGTCCGTTATGTAGACTATGTCGGCATGCGTGTATTTCCATCTGGCGGCGCCCGTGGTGGGGTCAGGCCACCCCGACTCCTTTCGTCCAAGCTGGACCGCCGCCTGTAAGTCGAGCCGGTCGATCCCGCGGAGGGCGCGACGCTCCCTGCCATGGAGACTTGAGAAAAACGGGACGTCGCTTATGACGCCAGGAGAAGAGCTGGAGGAGCTTCTTCTCCGGCGGCAGCGGCGTTTGTTGTTGGCATTTCATGCGCCATCGTGGATCGGAGCTACTGGTACGAAAAAGGAATGACGCGAAAACGAGATAACGCTCACAGTCACAGTAGCACGGGATCTCGCAGCCTTGTCGCTGCCACTGTTTGTTGCTGCTGCTGCCGCTGCCCCTGCTGCCCCTGCCCCTGCTGCCGCCGTTGCTGCTGCTGTTTGTCGCTGCTTTTGCTTAGATACTTGCCGCTGTTTGTTGTATACCTGTTGCCTCTTGTATCCGTCGGTGAAAATGCCTGTCTGCGATCTATATATCTCATCGTGCGGATTGTTTGCGGATTGTTTGCGGGGGAATTTTACTTATTTCCGCCGGAAAGGTTTAATATCCATGGGTCCAGGTCGTGCCAAACAAATACTCGTATTTTTGTATTTAAAATCTTTCCGCCGTGGGCACACAAAGCATAGAATTTTGAATTTGTGAATTTGTGAGTTTTGCCTCAGTTCTAATCTTCGGACAATCAGATGCAAATTAAATCAGAAAAAAGGGTAAATAAATGTGCCAAAATCAGGTATATTCTACCTGTGATCCGTTTCAGCCAGAATCAGGTACTACATCCTAAACCCGAAGTAAAAAACGCGTGCCACGAGCGGCGCTGTTATGTCCATGAAAATCCGGTAAAAAAAGAATGCGCCTAAAAAAGCATATACGAAAAAAAAAGTGTGCCACATGGCCTCCAAAATCTGAACTGTTTGTTTTCTTTAGGGTGTAGGTACCGCGGGCTCCACTTGGACCTGCAGAGTCACTGTGATTAATAATAATATCATAATAATAATATTACGCTTCGTTTGTTTCGCCACGGCGGGAGCGCCAAGAGTATATTTACTCTGGCGCCCCCCCCGCCGTTGACAGCTTTAGAGCTTCTAGACCGTGTCGGAAACGCCTGCTCGCGGCAAGAAATTATCTTGCCGTATCAAACCTGAGACCACCTCGACGCGGGTGGTGCAGACGAAATGCCGTGTGACCATGTGGTGCCGCTATATATATGGACTGCTGCTTGTGATGCGGAGACCGCTCTAGGGTAGTGGTAAGGGACGCAGGTGGTTCTGGCAGCTGGAAAAGCAGTGCTTCGCTTCTTCTGATTTAGATCTTCTTATTGATGGCGAGAGCTGAGGAGGTGCTCTGGTAGAGAAGTGAGAGGTAGGGGGGCGGGACTCGACGCCCAGATATACTCGTCCCACCCCACGCCACAAGCTCTCCTAAATTCCTCTTATCTGATGTACTCCAACAGAACTTTCCTATGGCTACCGATCGTTCTTCTGCTAATGTAAGAACTTCTCACTTCGTAGTCCTATCTGCATCAAGGAACATTACTCTCGTCTAACGGGCTATCCGCCCTAGGGAACATTCCTAAAATAACGATACTCTCGACTAACGGAATATCCGCCGGGTTAATCCGTTCTTTGGATTATTCTCGTATTCGTGAAACTACAAGACTGCAACGTATTATCTATATCTATAGCCCATGAATACTCTACTCATATCACACTAGCCCACCCTGAATAGTCGTATATGCAGACCACAAGATGGTCGGAGGGTGATGACAAAGTTCATCCCGCCAGAAAAAGGTGGTCGAAGATGCGGCTATTCGAAACAAAAGAAATGAGGCTATATATCCCCCCACACCTCGTAATAAAACCCAAACACTACGAAGAGGGGGTGTTCGCTGCGAACAACCACGGAAAGGGAGACTAAAGGAGAGAGAGACACAGAACTCATAGCAGAGGCGAAAGGAAAAATCACCCGAAATGAAAACAAAGAAAGACGAACGCAAAATGAGGCAGAAACCGAAGCGAAGGCCGAAGAAGAAAACGAAGACCCAAATGAAGACAAAAGAAGGACGTACAAGCGTTTCACTGGAGCCATTGTCTGGGGCCCAAGGAAGTACGAAAGGGTTGTTCGCTGAACCGGGTTGGCGAACGAGGAAACTCTAAAAAGGAGATAGCGATCACAATTCAAAAACATATATATATATCCGCTAGGCCCCATGCCTTGTCTTGTGGCGAAGGTCCTAACATGGTAGTCATCATGCGAGACAGAAGGGACACAGCTAGAGTGCTATGAGGGCTGCGTGTACTAGGGACTACTAAAACCGAGAGACGCAACAAGCAACGCGGCGTCTCGGAGACCTGTCCGTGGTGTGAACAAAACCAGCAAACGTAGCAAGGTAGCCAACTCAACAAAAACAAACTCAAAGACGGTGGCGGCAAAAAAAATCGCAAGAAAATCCGCAAGAAAATCGGCCTAATGCGTGCAGTTCGAAGTTGTAGATAGCGCGGGGCCCAAAAACTAGCGTGTGCAACTCGGTCAACCGGGGCGACATTAAACGTGGTGTCGTTTGCCAGCGGACAGAGGGGGTGTGCGGGATACCGGACAAGAAAGAAAGAAGAAGAAAAGGGAAAGAGAAAACGAAATACCATCGGGACCAGAAAACAGACAAAAAGCTGGACACAGGTCAGGAGAGATCGATCGTGTCCGAACCGCATATGTATGGCCGATAACTCAGCGGCCTTCCGGGGCGGCAATGCTATCGGGACCCTACTTGTCAAACATGGAAGAAACACGGGTGAGCTGGAAGCTCGATATAGTCTTAGCTCGAGGATCGTCTGAAACACGGGTCGGCGGAAGTCGACTAAGGTCAGAGCACAGCTCAGGCTACAACACGATTTTACCTCGGCGTGATATCGCCGATAATTGGCTGTAGGCTAGTGGAGTACAAACACAAATGCAAATGAAGGTATCGCTACGAGTCAGTGGCCTGAACGTAAGGAGGTTACACGGAGCCGTAGACGATAAGAAGAAAAAAGAACGGGGGGGGTGGGGGGGGGGACGATGATACTTCCAAACACACCCAAAAAAAAGAAACATACACGGCCTCGGATCGGTAGCCAACACGGGGTCGGTCAAGCGATACCGGTGGCGGTAGATGGAAACAAACACTCCCAAGAAGATGGCTGCTGATGACTATTGAAGACTAGCCCTGAAGAACTATTCGTAAGATATTGCAGACTAACCAGAACCAAATACCCAGAACTAACAAAAGACTAAACTAAGGCTAACCAGGGGGGGGGGGTGGAAACGGTGGGGGTTCCGCGGGACACATCAGAGTTTCGCAGCACCCCACGTGCTAGGCTCCCATTCCCATGGCGTTGAAGACACCACGATCCGTGTACGGCGTTCCGTGCTGTAGTGTAGCGGGCGGGTTGGAGGCCGATCTTGATCGGGCCGGGGTCGTCCAGGAACCGGACGATGTAGGAGCTTCCCGGTGAAGACTCCGGCGGAGTTCCCGAAGAGGCGTCAGGGGGTGAGCTGTGAGCGACCTTGCCCAGCCACCAAAGGCCGTCGCGCGCCTTGTATCATATGTGTGCTCCGGAGGGTAGGATGGTGGTGCTGAAGTTGTAGAGCCAAAGGCTGCGGGAGACCAAGGCGTAGCCTGGGGCGAGGAAGATTTGTCCTTGGGATCGGGCCAGTTCGCGGTGAGCGGCGCCGATGCGCATCTGGCGGTAGAGGCGGTTCGTCTGGCGGTGCTGGGTTGGTGATCGTGACCAGTAAAGTAGGATGTGGCGCCGGAAGTGTTGAAGGTCCAGCTCGCGTTCCCACGAGGGGCTGAGAAGTCCAGTCCAGTGAGTCTCGTACAGAATGGCGATGACCCCGCCGCGGCCGCGTACGAGTTGATGGCCAGTGATCTGCTCGACCTCGAGGCGTTCCGGTGGAGGAGTGACGTCGTCGACGGTGACGTGGTAAGGGGGGGACTTGGCGGCAGAAGCTGTGAGCACGTATGTAGTAAGGTCCGCGGGCAGATGCTTGGGGATGTCGCTGGTGTCGTCGGGGTTCCGGCAAGGTTTGCATCGTTGGACGGAGACGCGTGGCTTGGAGTCCCGTCCCGGAAGTTCCGATGGAAGGTCGAGGAAAAGTAGCTTGTCGTGAAGGGGGGGCGATTGTCGGGGGTGTTTGAGGCGGGCGTCGGCCCTACGGCAAGGACCTTGAAGGGGCCATTCCAGTTCAGGGAAAGCTTCGCCTTGAGGACGGTTGCGTCGGTGCCCTTTTTGACGCCTTGGCGGATGGTTGAGGCGGAGTTGTAGACCCAAACCCAGCCGCCTACGGTGAAGGGGGGGGATGCTAGGAGGGCGGCCATGATGGGCGCATTGCGGCGCTGAAGACGCGAGACGGTGAGTCGGTGTAGTTCGCGGACGAGGGAATAGGCGCGTCGTTGTCGGTCGGTGGCGAGGTTGATGTAAACCAGGTGATCGCGGTCCAGGCTTTGGTGACCGCCGATATTGTCGGGTTCGAAGACCGAGAGCGGGAGGCGAGGAAGGCGGCCCACGTGGATTTCGTTAGGTGCAAGCCCTGTGGCGGCGTTCACGGAATTGTTGTAGGCCGACGACACGTGTGGGAGCAGCACGTCCCAGTCGGTCTGCTGTTCGTTGCCAACCACAGAGAGCATTTGGGCCAGTACGTGGTTGACGCGCTCGACGCCGCCGTTGGTGCAGGGGTGGTAGGAGCTGGTGTTGACCTTGTGGATGCCAAGGCGTTCGTAGACGATGTTCGCAAGCTTGGAGGTGAAGTGTAGTCCGTTGTCGGAGAGAAGTGTAACCGGGCACCCCCAGAGAGGGATGTACTCGTTCAGGAAGATGTCGGCAGTGCCGGCGGCCGTGAACAGCGCCGCTGAAACGGCATACATATCGGCGCGGCGGCTGAAGCGGTCTGTGAAGAGGAGGATGTGGACGTTCCCGCGCGGCGTGAGCGGCAGGGGCCCGAAGTAGTCGACGCTGACGGTGATGCCAGGCCCGTTGGGCAAAGGAAGAGAAAGGATGGGCCAACGAATGGTGTGCCGGGAGGTCTTCCGCGCCTGGCATTGAAGGCAACGGCGGATCCACCAGCGGACGGAAGCGTCCATGCCAATCCACCAAAAGAAACGTGCCAACATGCGGACCGTTCGGGTGACTCCCAGGTGTAGAGAGGTGGTGGCGTGGCATGTGTTCAGCACCCAAGGGCGCATTAACATTGGCATGTAGACGCGTGGGGTAGAGGGGGCGGGTGATGGTAGGCTGTTCCCGGATGAGGTTGTGGGTGGTCGTTGGACCAGGAGGGTGGTTTTCGTCGTCGGTACGGTGTAGCTTGCTTTTGGAGGCAAGAGTGAGGACGTCCGAAAGTTGTGGGCGCCGGGCCGGGGGGATGAAGTCCAGGAGGTCGTGCGGCGAGGCGTGATGCACGTGATTTACTCGTGCGTCCTGGGAGCCTCGGGTGCTCGCAGTAGATGCTGTTGGTGGAGATGCGGCAGTTGCTCCACCATCGGCTTGTCAGTTGGTGCGGAAGGTTCCCGGCTGCCGTTGGTTCGGGTGGGTGCCCGAGTTGGTGCTGCCCATCCGCATGTTCGCGGGGGCGGCAGGTGCGGAAGTATTGGTCGCAGGGGTATGCACCGTCAACGCGGAAGACGAGGGGGCAGGCTCGATGCGTTGTTGTTGGAACTGTTGCCCTGGCGACTGTCGGTTGCCGTTGTCGTATGACCGGCCGTTGTTGTGGCGCCAGTTGTCGGAGCGCCCGTTGTTGCCGCGGTAGTTGCGGGAGTGGTTCTGGTTGGAGCGGTTGCTGTTGTAGTTTCCGCTGCGGTTGTTGTTGTTGTTGCCTCGACGGGTTGTTGTTGTCGTAGCGGTTGGAGTTTCGCTCCAGGTTGCGCTCGTATTGTCCACGGCGGTAGGAGAGCATCCTCTGCTGCCATTGGCGGTAGGCGTGTCCGACTACCGGGCTGAGGATGCCGAACGTGTTGCGAAGCGCAGGGGGCAAGTCTTCATACTATGTCCGTGCCATTGCAGTTGGGGCAGTGGTCACCGTGAGCTCGTAGGGCCTGGGCGTGGGACACCACGACGTTCCGCCTCCGTCGTGGGCTCCGTGTTGAGCGCGTAGCCTGATGACGAGAGCCAACACGGAGCCCACACGACGGAGGCGGAACGTCGTGGTGTCCCACGCCCAAGCCCTACGAGCTCACGGTGACCACTGCCCCAACTGCAATGGCACGGACATAGTATGAAGACTTGCCCCCTGCGCTTCGCAACACGTTCGGCATCCTCAGCCCGGTAGTCGGACACGCCTACCGCCAATGGCAGCAGAGGATGCTCTCCTACCGCCGTGGACAATACGAGCGCAACCTGGAGCGAAACTCCAACGCTACGACAACAACAACCGTCGAGGCAACAACAACAACAACCGCAGCGGAAACTACAACAGCAACCGCTCCAACCAGAACCACTCCCGCAACTACCGCGGCAACAACGGGCGTTCCGACAACTGGCGCCACAACAACGGCCGGTCATACGACAACGGCAACCGACAGTCGCCAGAGCAACAGTTCCAACAACAACGCATCGAGCCTGCCCCCTCGTCTTCCGCGTTGACGGTGCATACCCCTGCGACCAATACTTCCGCACCTGCCGCCCCCGCGAACATGCGGAAGGTTCCCGGCTGCCGTTGGTTCGGGTGGGTGCCCGAGTTGGTGCTGCCCATCCGCATGTTCGCGGGGGCGGCAGGTGCGGAAGTATTGGTCGCAGGGGTATGCACCGTCAACGCGGAAGACGAGGGGGCAGGCTCGATGCGTTGTTGTTGGAACTGTTGCCCTGGCGACTGTCGGTTGCCGTTGTCGTATGACCGGCCGTTGTTGTGGCGCCAGTTGTCGGAGCGCCCGTTGTTGCCGCGGTAGTTGCGGGAGTGGTTCTGGTTGGAGCGGTTGCTGTTGTAGTTTCCGCTGCGGTTGTTGTTGTTGTTGCCTCGACGGTTGTTGTTGTCGTAGCGGTTGGAGTTTCGCTCCAGGTTGCGCTCGTATTGTCCACGGCGGTAGGAGAGCATCCTCTGCTGCCATTGGCGGTAGGCGTGTCCGACTACCGGGCTGAGGATGCCGAACGTGTTGCGAAGCGCAGGGGGCAAGTCTTCATACTATGTCCGTGCCATTGCAGTTGGGGCAGTGGTCACCGTGAGCTCGTAGGGCTTGGGCGTGGGACACCACGACGTTCCGCCTCCGTCGTGGGCTCCGTGTTGAGCGCGTAGCCTGATGACGAGAGCCAACACGGAGCCCACGACGGAGGCGGAACGTCGTGGTGTCCCACGCCCAAGCCCTACGAGCTCACGGTGACCACTGCCCCAACTGCAATGGCACGGACATAGTATGAAGACTTGCCCCCTGCGCTTCGCAACACGTTCGGCATCCTCAGCCCGGTAGTCGGACACGCCTACCGCCAATGGCAGCAGAGGATGCTCTCCTACCGCCGTGGACAATACGAGCGCAACCTGGAGCGAAACTCCAACGCTACGACAACAACAACCGTCGAGGCAACAACAACAACAACCGCAGCGGAAACTACAACAGCAACCGCTCCAACCAGAACCACTCCCGCAACTACCGCGGCAACAACGGGCGCTCCGACAACGGGCGCCACAACAACGGCCGGTCATACGACAACAGCAACCGACAGTCGCCAGGGCAACAGTTCCAACAACAACGCATCGAGCCTGCCCCCTCGTCTTCCGCGTTGACGGTGCATACCCCTGCGACCAATACTTCCGCACCTGCCGCCCCCGCGAACATGCGGAAGGTTCCCGGCTGCCGTTGGTTCGGGTGGGTGCCCGAGTTGGTGCTGCCCATCCGCATGTTCGCGGGGGCGGCAGGTGCGGAAGTATTGGTCGCAGGGGT
Source organism: Macrocystis pyrifera (assembly GCA_031763025.1). NCBI lineage: Eukaryota > Phaeophyceae > Laminariales > Laminariaceae > Macrocystis > Macrocystis pyrifera. The sequence goes on from JASSKH010000028.1 coordinate 8,811,595, forward strand.
ATGCACCGTCAACGCGGAAGACGAGGGGGCAGGCTCGATGCGTTGTTGTTGGAACTGTTGCCCTGGCGACTGTCGGTTGCCGTTGTCGTATGACCGGCCGTTGTTGTGGCGCCAGTTGTCGGAGCGCCCGTTGTTGCCGCGGTAGTTGCGGGAGTGGTTCTGGTTGGAGCGGTTGCTGTTGTAGTTTCCGCTGCGGTTGTTGTTGTTGTTGCCTCGACGGTTGTTGTTGTCGTAGCGGTTGGAGTTTCGCTCCAGGTTGCGCTTGTATTGTCCACGGCGGTAGGAGAGTATCCTCTGCTGCCATTGGCGGTAGGCGTGTCCGACTACCGGGCTGAGGATGCCGAACGTGTTGCGAAGCGCAGGGGGCAAGTCTTCATACTATGTCCGTGCCATTGCAGTTGGGGCAGTGGTCACCGTGAGCTCGTAGGGCTTGGGCGTGGGACACCACGACGTTCCGCCTCCGTCGTGGGCTCCGTGTTGGCTCTCGTCATCAGGCTACGCGCTCGTGAGGAGCGGGGCGCTGTCGTCGTAGGGGGCGCTGTCGAGGTGGGAAGGGACGGTGTCGCCGGCGACGGCATGTCCGTCGTGGGGCGGGTGGTTGAGGGTGTCGGGGGAGCGGGTCGAGACGGTTGGGTTCCACACGTAGCCGCGGCCGGCGTTCGAATGAAAATACCGTGGCTCGAGTAAACGGGTATGGGCGGCCCCGATGAACTCGGAAGAAACACCCTCGGTGGCGGCGCGGGCCAGAACGAAAGTGATCGACGGGTTACAGTCGGGTGTGAAGAGCCGCCATACACGGTGTACCTCTAGCGAGACATCCGAGGCCGTCGCGTCGCGTGTACTCTGCATCCAGCGGAGCTTAGCGTCGAGGAAGACCCAGTCATTGGGCTCAAAGCCGAACGTCTGCGGGTGCCGGTGCCCAGTGGGTATGGGGGCTGGCAAGGGTTGGGCCGGTAGTGGTGCCTGGGACATTATGGTCCCAGTTTGGTTTTTGGGAGGCTGGGAGGTGGTGGTCCTAGACATCGCGGCGGACGTATAGGGTGCCCATGGTGAGGAGCGAACGGCTGCGATTGGGCCGTGGTGGCCGCGGTCGCAGCTGTAGTCCCATAGGTGGAGTCGAAAGGGTTCGAGGAAGGGGTGGGGGACGGCGGTAACACGAGTAGGAGGTCAGCGCCCTCTTTCGCGAGAAGGAGGAGCTGCTCGTGGTGGGCTTTGACGGCCGCACGGCGCTCACGGAGGGCCGTGGGATCACCTTGGTAACGCCCCGGATTGAGAGCCAGGGTGGAGGTTTCCTGTGCAGAGACCTCCGGGTTGATGGTAGGCCCGGCACTGGTCGTGCCTGCTCCCATTGGAGAAGATCCCGGTGTGGTGGGGTGTAGCGTGAAGTCGCTCAGAATGGTTTCGAAGCCAGGGGTGTCGTCGTCGGTAGCGCGAAAGGCCCTTGCGGCATACCTCGCCTCGCGGGGGTTGGTGGCGTCGGGGGAGTGGGCGCCGGGAATGTTGGTGGAGGAAGCTTTCTCGGCCATGTTTAGGCGGGTGGAACGCTTGTACTGGGGCGGGAAAAGGTTTGGTGGAAGATGGAGAGGGCGGGTGGATCCAGGCTTGGATCAGGGTAGGCGACTACAATACCAACAAACCGATCTAGGAGAGAGAAAGGAGTGACGGTAAGGACGTACGATAGGGGGTGTTGAGGTTGTGCGTGCCACGATTTTAGTGCCCGTCGAAGGATATTTTTATGGTTGAGGGCATCTAACTAGCGCCAGGCGCCTCGCGTTTGATTGACGGTAGTCGCGCCGGGGTCACTCAAGTGATATCAGTTGAACAGAATTGAACAGAACTCCGTCTGAAATGCCCAATGTTCGTAATGATAACAGGGCGTGACGCTTACTGAGCGTGGGCAGTGCAAGACCTTTCGTTGGGATACAAATAAGAGTACCCGTAAAGAAAATGTGCAGGTCGAGTCGGGAAAAAAAAAAAATGCAGCATGCCGGCACTATTTAGTAGCTGCACAGAATATCGGGCGATTCCCTGAACGGTGGGCAGCTTGTCGTTCCGTGGCAAAACAGACAGTAACCGGTGCATTTCGGGGCGTCGCGAGGTCCGACACGATGTGAGATACGTAGGGTATCGTAGAGGTAGCACAAGTGAGAAACAAAAAATAAATAAATAGACCCCGGTACGTAAAAATGTGGAAAAGGGTATCCTTTGGCTCCTGTGGGGAGGTCCAATACTCTAATCCGCCGCGAAAAATTGTACCAGGTATATTATTTTGTTTAATTTGGCCAGCATTTAGTTCATCTCTTTGGAACTGGTCACTGCCCGGGCCACAGTTATTATGTTCCATATATGAGCAGCAGGCAGCTGCTGTTTTTGTGAGAAGCTGGACAAACAAGGGATAAACAGATGATATGTTACTCGTTTGTGTAACCTTTGTAGTGTTACAGTTCTAGGCAGCCTGTACCCTGCATATTTGTAAAAGCGGGTGGGGATGGGATGCGCTGGAAAATAACACTTGTAACAAACTTGAATAGTGTCTACCCTGCTTTGGCTAAAAAGTGGAGAAGAAAAAAAAAAAGAGAAAACAAAAACAAAAGTCGAAAGCGAAACGGGAAAGGGAGGGAAAACAAACACGACCAAACAAAATATTCGGACCAGATCAGGTATCGTACATTCTGTTAATGTAGTACAGCTGGGGGGGGGTAGACGTAAACAGCAGTAGTCAGACAAGGTTGGGCGCCATAAAGCCTCGTTGTATCGTTAACGCTGAAGATCGTGCACGTAGGCAGCTTATACCTTATTTCTGGTGTAAAACTGAGAAATTTAGATGCACACAGGCAGCCGTGGGACAAGGTTCAGCATCATAAAGCTGTGTTATGTCGTTAACGCTGGGAAACGTGCACGTAAAGAGCAGCAGTAAAATAAAATAAAACAAAAAAAAATGGAAATAATGGCCGTTGTTTGTATCCTACAGGCTGTGGGGGTGGGGCAAAAAAGATAGCAGAAAGCTGGTCAATTTCGGCAACATGCGCCCTGTTTATATAGTAAAGGCTCCGCAGGAGGTGCATCATGCCGCTTGTTCTGTACCTCGTAGGGTAGAAGCAGCGTAACGATGGGCCAATCTGAAGAGGGGTGCATATATGTACGCTGGTCCCAAACGAGGTACGTATAACCACGTGAGATTCGCCTACAGATATACACCTAAAGAGCTACGTGCAACCACATAAGATTCGTCTGCGAGTATATGCGTTCCTATTTTACTTAGTTAAGTGTTCACCGGGATGCATAGTCCCCTTTTTCCTTCTCGTATCTTTCCCCTTGCACGTCCCTTTTGGCTCATGCTCGGGGTAAGTATGTATGTGTCTGAGCTTTGGCTTCCCATTTTATTTATTTATTTGGGATTCTTCTCCTTTTCTTTTTCTTTTTCTTGTTCTTTTTCGGTTTGGTTTTTTCGTTGCTTCTCTTTCTTTATGGTGTATTTTGGTTGCTGGCGTATGTATGTATGTTGTGTCGGCCGCACCTAGTGCGAAGGCATGGTATTGCGTAGGCTATTAATGCATTACGGTGTGTTATCTCTGTGTCGTAGTCTGTGACCACAGAGCTCGTATCTTTCTAGGGTGAAGAATCAGCACGGACACTGGGCTTGCTGGATGTCGACGAGTAGAAGAACGGTTTAATGTGAAGAACACACACACACACACATACGATGGATGTGCGACTCCATCACATCGAGACGGGGGGACCTACCCAATTGTGTATCGTTTGGCTACCTAAATATATGGCAGGGAACGAGGGGGGGGGTCACGGGAAATTTTGGTACTATATTCGTAATAGCAGTACTACGTACCATCGTACCACTATTAACTATTTGTACCTCGCTCGTATACCAGTCTCTGTAGGCCAGTATGTGGTTTGAAATCCAGTAACCAAAGGGCATGAGAAAAAAAGGGCATGAAAAAAAATAATAAAACAATATATGTGGCTCTTCTCGCTATCAGGGGGTCGCAAGTAAGGTACGTATTGCCCCCGATGACGCTGGGGGCGACACCGGGCTCTCAGAACCCAAGAGCGGTCTGCCTTCTCCCCCGTTCGAGAGCAAGGAGTGGTCAGCAACGCCAAAGGCCCAGCGACCCAATGGATGTTGAACACGTTCCGGAGGAGGCACCCCAGGGGGGAAATGAGCGCACTACGGCGAGAGCTAGTTTGGGAGTGAGAGTAGGTGGGCCAACGCCGACGGGGAACAGGAGGGCAAACGGTAGACTCGGGAGCTTCGCCCAGCCGGGGATTTTGAGGGGATCCACGTCGGAGAGGCACCAACAGGGGTACTTGTCACCCCGGGTCAGCAATGGTGCCCACAACAGGATAAGACTTTCTGTGCAGATGGTACCGGATGCGGCATCGGGCTCTCTGGAATCGAGCCCTGAGTCGCAGGATGCACGCCGTGGAGCGAGCAGCCTAGCCCGAAGGGGGCTTTGGAGGAGGGGCACGCCCGCAAGGAGTCAGCAGGGGTACCGTGCACTTCCCGTCGAAGATGTCGTTCGAAGTGGGGTGAGGTCTTCTCCCCCATTACCGCCGGGTGCGGAACCGGGTTCCCGGGACCTAAACCCGATGTCTCAAGACGTTCGTGTTGCTACTGGGAGCCTTGTCCGGAGGGGAGGCTTGGGCGGACTCACACCTCTGAGGAGCCAGCTGGGGTGCGGGGCAGCTCTCATCGATGGCGGAGCTCGCACTAGGGTAGGGTTTCCTTCTCCGCTACCAATGGGGGCGGCACAGGGCTCTCAAGACCCAAGAGCGGTCGTCCCCCCCCCCGTTCAGGAGGAGACGCCGCGCGAGGACGATGCGCCTAGCACGGAGAGAGATAGGGTAGAAGTGAGAGGGAGCCTCCATCACACCAATAGCGGTACCATGTTCGGAAGAGGTCCCAACGGGGCGGCGGCGGAACTCGAACCGTCCACAAGGGCGGTAATATCAATAGTCGAACGGCGGCGGGCCACGAGGAGGGTACCTACAGAGGACCTTATATCCACCAGGACAAGGGCACGCACCCGAATAGCCGCTAGGGCCGCCGCACGATCATCGGAGCAGGAAGAAATACGCCAACCTCCCACCGAGCCGCTCCACGGATCCTCCCGTCAACAGCCAACAACGACGCAGCCTTCGTCATCGATAACACCTTTGGAGACGGCACCGTCGTCGCCGGAACCATCTCCGGATACACCCCGTTCAGCACAGCGGGCGCGAGAAACTACGCAATCACCGACGGCAACGGGTGCGGGGACTCCCTTGACGAGCCCCCTTCCGCTTGGAGTACCCGCCATGGAATGTTCGCCGCCGTCGCCACCACCCCCGCCACGGCGGCTACCGACAACTACCCGTCCCTCGACAGGCGCACCACTTTTGACGCCGGACGTGATCCTAGTGCTCGAATCGTCAACACAGTCAGCGGCTAGAATGCCGCAGTTGGCGCCACCAAGTTCATTACAACCGACGTGCACACCGACACAGGATGGAGGAAGTTCGGAACCCGCGCTGACGTCCGAACCACCGCCATCTCTACCACGTCCACCATTGCAGACGCCAGAAGAAAGAGGGCAGCCCCAGCAGGAGACCTCGGAAGACTGCTGCGTATGCTACGAGGCATTGGTGGCCCCGATGGTAAATCTAGGGAACTGCTCTCACCGGCTGCATCTACCGTGCTACGCCGCACTTCGTGTTAGGGCAGGGGCCGACCTGCGCTGCCCGACGTGTCGGGCGACCGTAACAATTGGTGAAGCCGACGGGATGGCGTCCCGTCAGCACAGCGACGAGATCATAGCAGAGGCCCTAGCGATCGCGCGGCAGGAGATGCCGGCCGAGAGGGGAAGGGGGGCATCCACAAGGATCACAGGGGGCGAGAGGGGCGAACGATTGATATGTAGTATCTGCCATGGACTGGTTGAGGAGGCTGAACGCGTACAGGTGTCCTGCTCGTGCGACGTGCATCGCCGCTGCGCTCTAGGCTTTTGCGAGGACGCAATCCCTCGAGCCAGATTCATCGGCGAGGCACGGTTAGTCACGTGCCCGAACCCCGCCCTACACGAAGTTCAACAAGAGGTGGACCTACACCCCCTCTTGCAACAGATTCGTACCATTGGCAGGTCGCTGGACACACAGGACGAACGCGATTTAGTGAACAGGGTCACCGTTGCCGAGAACCGCCTTCGGAGCAGGACCCACATTGTGCCCGAAAGGGTGGATCGGACACTGAATACCACAGCGCGAGACGAGGAGAACCTCTCTTGGGACTGGCGTAGCATGATTCCACAACCGTATGCGCTATGTGGAGTCTGCGATAGGAATATGGAAGACGACGAGAGGTTCTCTTTCTCCGGTTGGCTCGTCCACAGGAGATGCGCCGTTGAAAGCGTAGAGGGGGCAGACAATAGGGGAGACGACCGGTTTGGGGTGGCCATTCGGGAAGGGACAGGACCGTCGCGGCGGAGAACGTTCCTCCTCGCGGAAATTCTGCCGAGGATCCATCTGAGGTACGACCGCGCTTCCGACCGGGGAGCCTATCAACAGCGTCAGTTGGAAATCCTATGGCGATCGGTGAATTCGGGTATGGAGGAGGCCACAAGCCAGGACGAAAGCCGCCAACAAGCGCAAGGAGGGAGGGGAGATGACGTCGAAACATCGTGCACCTATTGCGGCCAGGTTCTAGATGACTCTGCTGGAGAGTCGGGGGGCAGCCACGTGCGAATACCTATCCCGTGCGCCCACGGAGGGTTTGTGCATGCACGCTGCATGCTGGACCGGGCAGATCGCATCGCGAGAGGACATGCCGACCCGAGGTCCTGCGTAGTGTGCCAATCTGCGTGGCCAGAGGGGGGCAGGCCTCCCCACCCGGCGGAACTTGCCAGAGGGCTGCCCATGACCGAGCAGGGGGGGAGGTGGGCGGCGGTGAGTAGTGCCCTGCAGTTCGCCGCCCTCCTTGAGCGGGGTGACCTCGGCGCGGAGTCAGACAGTTACGTGACGACCGGGGTTCACAACACGTTCGAGCACATGGTGAGTGCCCTGGGGAGGAGCCCAACCTCTTCGTTCGTGCTGTGCTCCCTATTCTGCGATGCGCTGGATCTACCGCAACAAGCTTACCTCGATTTCCCCCGCACGAGGGAATGGGAAGAGGCGGCCGCCCACTATCAGACGCTGTTCGCAGCGTACGGCATCCGACCCCAGGACATATTACTCCGACTCCCAAACCGGAGGCTCTACATTGGACCTCATGTCCAAGAGTATTTGGCGGGCCTTGACGCCGAATGGGAGGAACGATTGACGAGGTGGACCCTTGGTGTCCAAAGGGCGCTGGAGGCAGGTGACGCACTGCCTCCTTTCCCGACGGCGGTGGCGGCCCCACCGGAGCGAGTGGACTCAGCGCAGGGGGACAACCGGTTGGCAAGGGGGCAGCCTGAAGAGAGAGGCGCCGCTCCAGGCTCAACAGAGAGTCGTGAGACCACAACGGACACCGCGCTAGCAGGCCTATGTACCTATTGCGGTGAGGACATACAAAACTCAGACAGGAATCCAGAGGTCGATCATCTGTGGACAACCATCACTTGTGACCATGACAGCAGACAGTTGGTACACGCCGGCTGCATGCTGGATCGTGCGGAACGCCTCGCATGTGGACACACAGACCCGCAGCCATGCGTCGAGTGTGGCTCTGAATGGCCGGTAAGAACCCGACCTCCCCATCCGGCAGAGTTGACTGAGGGATCTTCCCCCAGACCCCGGCCGGGGGGAAGATGGCCGGCAGTAGGAGGTGCCCTGCAGTTCGCCGAACTTCTTGAGGAGGAGGGCACCCATCTGGCACCGGCCAGTTATGTGACGACTGGTCATCACCCCACGTTCGAGCATATGGTGAGAACCCATGGAAGGAGCCCAACCTCTTCGTTCCTGCTGTGCTCCCTGTTCAGCGATGCCCTGGGCATGCCTCGAGCGGCGTACCTCGACTTCCCCCGCACGAGGGAATGGCAAGCGGCCGCCGCAGACTACCGTGAGCGTTTTGCCGCGCATGCCATCCGACCACGGGATATCATGCTCCGACTCCCAAACCGGAGGATCTACATCCCACCACACGTCCAGGAGTTTCTGGCAGGCCTCCACGCCGAATGGGAGGAACGCCTGACTAGGTGGACCCTCCGGGTACGAAGTGCATTGGAGGCAGGTGACGTGGTGCCTCCTTTTCCGACGACAGGGGCAGACACGCAAGGAGGGACGGGCCAGGCGCTGGAGAGCGAGCCATCAACAGGGGGGCATAACGATCAGGACGGCAATGTTGGAAATGCCATAGAGAATCGTCAGGCCGCGGGAAACAGGGACGCTACGTCGGCGGGACAAGTGGGAATCCCCCGGACAACATCCAGCCTCTCCCTGACCAGGTGCACCCTCGGGGTACTAAACGTGCGGCAAGCAGGTGATGCGCTACCTCCTCTTCCGACGGCAGAGTGGACCCCCGGGGCCCAAAACGCGTTGGGGGTAGGGGACGATTTGACTCCTCTTCCGACGGCGGCGGTGTCTACAACGGAGGAAACGGTCCCGACGGCGGAAAGCGATCCGCAAACTAGGGGGCAGGTGGAACAGGGAGGCGCCGCTAGGAGTGCCATAGAAAGTCGCCACACCGAGGGGGGTAGGGATGCCGCGCTAGCGGGACAAGTGGAGATCCCTCAGGCAAGGCCCAGTACCGCCTCTGCAACATTTGCGGCGGCAACGTCTCCTAGATCAGCTGGAAGCGCATCGCCCTCGCTCGAGGGCGGCCAAGGTGGAATGGGGGCAAACTTTGGAGGTCCCTGTCCAAGTGCTGCGCGGCCTCTGCCTCCGGCGGCAGAAACGACACCGCTGAGAGGAGAAGCTCTGGCGTCGGAGGGCGACTCGCGGATAAGGGGGCAGGTTTATCAGGGAAATGATGCTGTAGTAGCCATAGAAAACCTTCAAACATCCAGAGACAGGGATGTCACGCCACCGGGATGCTTGAGGGTGCCCATGACACCATCCGGCGCCACCCCAGCAACACCTGGAGATACTCCCTCTGAACCTGGTAGCGCAGCCAGGGAGGGGGGTGGCACAAGAGGCGGACGGGGCCGACCGCGGGGGTCTGGGAGGGGGTCACGAGCGACAAGCACTGGGAGAGGGGCCGTCACGAACCGGGAAAGAATCCCTCGACCCGACGGCAGTGAGCCGCCCTCGGCCCCTGAACCGAGAGGAGGCAGCGAGTCGCTCTCGACTCCTGGATCGAGAGGGGGCAGCGAGCTTCGTTCGGATCCTGGATCGAGAGGGAGCGGTGGTGAAGAGAGAGAACTCCCCAGGGAAGGAGAAGGTAGCGAGGGGGGAGGATCAGCATCGGGGAGCGTAGGGCGACTCCGTGCATTCATTGGCGCCAGTCAAGACGGCGTGATGTGCGGGGGATGTCGATCGGCAATCGCTCGGGGGCACCGAGTGGTAGGGCTGCCGTGTGGAAACCAGCACGTTATGCACGCGCGGTGTGTGGTGGAAGCTATCCGAAGGAGTGGGTCACACGCACAACTCATTTGCGCTACACGAGGGTGCATGGCCCGCCATGGGAGACGGGAATCACTGGAGGCAGCAGTTCAGGCTGATCCTGGACTCCGTGTCACGGTCGCAGGACTTGGAGGAAGGCAGGACAACAACTACGATGAACGGAGGGAAGAGCTTTGCTACCCGTGGGACCAGGATTCGTTAGGAATAGCAGGGCCACTAGATAATGTTTCTCTTGAACAGCTCCAACAACGTTTCATCACCGTGGTTAAGGTACAGCCGGGGCTAGCTACTGTCCACGCCAAGCTTCTCACCCACGTGCTCGGTCTCCTGAACCACGCCCTTGGAGCGCATTGGCCAAACAGACACTCAGAGACGCCGAGGTCGCTCCTGAGGGCCATTAAGCTGTGGTACATCGTGCCAGCACTGCTACACTCGCAGGACAGCCGCGTGAAGCGACGCGAGAGATTCGCGTCCGTCGAACGTGGTGACATCACGCTTATTCTCCCGTGGTTGATGGAGTACACCAGCCGAGCATCGTCACGGCTTAGGGGCCCAACCTACGAAGCCACAGACGCGGCTAAGTACGAGAGAGCGTCGTCAGCCTGTCGCCACTCGGGTGGGGTGTCAGTAGCAGCACGCTGTCTTCTCGCGGAAGCGCGAGCGCCCGGCAACGAGGTGACATGGGAGCGGGTGAAAGCCAAATTCCCGGGGGAAGATCGTGCCTCCATCTCCGAGTCGGCAGCGGCCGCGGTGGCAGCAAGCTCCACGGAACCGGAGGAAGGAAGTGTTCCCAACTGGCGTCCAGAGCAAGAGTTCGATTCGCAGGTGGCCCTCGACGTCATCAACTCACGAAATGCGTTATCAGGCGCGGGGAGTGACGGTCTACGCTTCTCACACCTGCAGTCGGTCATCAGGACCGGCTTCGGTCGCGAGAAGTTTGGAGCTAGCATCGAGGCCTTTTGGAGGCGGATCTTCGACGACCCCGGTGCATTCCCGCCGGAATTCTGGCAGCTCTTCTTGCAGTCCAACCTCACTGCCTTGGGGGAAAAATGTCGCCCCGTATGTGTAGGTATGACATGGAGACGTCTTCTAGCAGCCGGGACTATGCGGCAGTGGCGGCCACGGCTGGAAGAAATTAATCGTGAGGCAAGACAGTTTGGGGTAGGGGTTCGAGGGGGGGTGGAGCAGGTAGCTCTACGCGCCCGGGTGCACCATGAGGCAAGAAACTGGCTCATCCTAACCGACTGTTCCAACGCCTTCAACACTGTAAAGCGGACGGCAGTACTTGCCGAGGCGGCCACTTGCGTGCCCGCGCTCACGCCGTTCATTGCTAAATGCTACGGCGAGAGGCCCGCCCCTACGTTTTTCCAGATGGACTCGGGGGAGCGGCGTAAAATTGACTGCTCCAGTGGAGTGCAGCAAGGGGATGCCATGGGCCCGGCGCTGTTCTGCATGCCACTGCTGCCAATACTCAAACGGGTCCGTGAGGAGTTTGAACCCCGGGGTGTTGAAGCCTTTGCCTACCTTGATGACATCAGCATCGGTATATCAGAGATTACACCGGACACGGTGAGAGTAGTGCCCTTTCTCCAGCACGAGCTGTGCGAAATAGGCGTTGCAATTAACCCCAGCAAGACGGTTGCTTTGCCTCCAAAAGGGCATGTGCCTACGTCGGAAGAGATAGCACTTCTGGGGGGCATAGGTGTCCGCATTGCGGAAGGGGGTGGGGTAAAGGTGGTTGGCGTGCCCATAGGCACTGATGCGTTCGCGGTGAACAGCGCCGTCGAGATAGTCCGAGATGGGGGAGCAGAGCAACTCGCGCGCATCCTGCCGCGTATGCCGGACAAACAGTCGGCGAACCTCATCGCCACCAGTTCAATGGTGAAGCGGACCTCCTACATTGAGCGGGTAATGGACCCGGAGCTGTCACTACCCGCGTGTCAGCGGGCAGACAATAGCGCAATATGGATGCTCGAGCGCCTTCTCGAGCTTCCAGGGATAGCGGACGAATCGCCGTTCTTTGCGGACGGATGCCCGGCGAACCGGTTGACGCTACAGCCCCACCAGAAAGCGCAGGCGAGCCTCTCCACAGGGGCCGGGGGGTTTGGACTGTTATCGGCTGAATCAAGGAGAATGTCAGCGTCCATTGGGAGCTTGGTGGCGACGGTGCCAGAGGTCCTTGCTGACCTCTCCGGCCCATTGGGGGGAAAAGTCCGAAGGGAGTTGCCCAATTCGGACCTCGTTCGCCGCATATGGAGTAGCGTCAGGGACCTCCGTGACATCCATGGGGTATCGGAGGAGGCAATGGCGAACGTGGTCCCGGAAAGCTGGCGGAACAGGGCGTTTCGCGCGAACGAGGGAGGAGTCTCAGAGCAGTCTGATATGGAGGCATTGCCGGCACATGAAGCCCAAACGATCAGCTCCCACAAAGCGCAGCACAAGCTGGGGCAGCAGGTAAACCGGGTACGGTACCAACGGTACGTTGCGTCTCTGGACCAGCTCCCCGAGGCAGCAGGCCCGTCGAGTCGGAACGACGTGTTCGGGGGAATCGAAACCAGAGATCTTGCCAAGGCTCGGCAACGGAGCCTATCGGGACCAGGCGCTGTCGCCTGTTTGAGGGCAAGGCCTGTGGACACGGCACGAATCATACCGTCTTCGGAGTTCGTGTCTATGGGACGGCGCTTTCTGGGAATGGAGGAGCCCATAGCGACGAGGTGCCCCTGCTGCGAAGCGACGGATGTCACCACGCGTCACGCGCGCACATGCCACCGAGCAGGCGCGCAGGTAAACCAGCATCAGCCGCTAGTCCACGCGCTGTCCCGCACCTTCAAGCGGTTGTCCATCCGCCATCAAACGGAAAGCGGAGCGCCCTTCAACGCCGACAGAAACCTCCGCATGGATATAGTGATCGAGAGGGGAGGCCTCCGAGACGCTACGTCGTCAGAGTACCGTAACAAGGCGATACTCCTCGACATCACGCACGCAGACCCCCAAGCGAGAGTCCACATGCGGGCTGGCAGCGCTGATCGAGACGGATCAGCTGCCTCCACTTCCGAGGCGCGAAAGCGCAACCACTACGCTCGTGCAGGACAAGTGTCCTTCGACGAGCGCAGCCATAAACTTGTCACCCTCGCGGTGGAAAGCTTTGGACGCCTCGGGAAGGAAGGCAGCGATTTCATTGACCAGCTGGCAACGAGCATCATCGGAGGAACGGACGGGGGATCTCTAGCAAGAAAAGGGGTTTGTAAGGAGCATCTTTTCCAGATCATATCGGTGACCACCCAGGTCGCGATCTCGCGCCGGGTGCACCGATATAAGCTCGCCCTTCGAGACCGACAGGCCGCCAGGGGGAGAAGAGAGGAGGAGGGAGGACTACTTCCAATGGCGTGGGGATGGAATGTAGATACGGAGTAGGACGCAGGGCGTATAGATACATAGTCAGTGAAAATAGATCGGTAAAAGGTAGTGCGTAGTCAATTGAGTATACGCAAGGAAGGAGAAAAGGTTGGATAAAATTGAGGGTGTTCGACGAATTATATTAGTTTTTTCATCTTGAATGAATAACGCCCTGCACATTGTCAGAAGGCAAATAATAAAAAAAAAAAAAAAAAAATACGTATACCATTGCTCGTATCAGGTAAAAATAAATAAATAATAATAATGGCCTCTCAAGAACTCGCAGGCGAATATTAATATTCCATGCGATGGATACAAGCGGATACAATTCGCAATTATGGTCGAGCCGTTTGTACGCTGCATACAGATGCGTATACTAGTAAGTCACACCACCGGCATACATATCACGTACCAAAGAATAAGGTGTCGGTACTGCTGCGTGTTTGTCCTATCAGTACGATAGCAGCTTCTTTGTAGTCGTGGTCAGGGTCAAATCCCATACAACACGGGTATAAACCGGAAGATGCAGACAAAATGTCTGCGGGCAAGAATGTGCCAGTAGTTCCACCTACAGTAGTACTTACTACGTGCATTCCCTGTGAAAGGGCGGGCATATCGAGGCGGAGGGGTACAAAGGAAAACGCTGCTTGGTTTGTGCGATGAGCACGAGGTCATTTGGGGGGTCTCCAGGTGCATTCAACCACGTGGTGTCACGTATCGTGGAGGATATCGACCTCGTCATTCCACGGCGGAGACGGGGTATAGGGAGCGGAAAAACAAACCTCGATTATACTGCTAATAGCACTGCTGTTAATAGCACCAATCAATACTTACGAACAACAGAGCTTGTTGTACGTACTTGCACGTGCGATTTGACGGTGCCTGATAAGAGGGAAGAAGCGTCTACTCACCTATACTGGTATACTGGGGGGGGAGAAGCGTCTACTTGTGCCACTAGGCAGCTTGTCACGCTCTACACTATAAACCCATTCAGTAACGCGGGTTCGTAAAATAAAAAGAAGAAAAAACGAAAGAAAAGAGAGAGCAAGAAGAACGAAAGAAACGAGAAACAGGGAACATAAACAAAAATAAATAAATAAAAAGTTGACTTCAAAACCAGATGCCTCCCGGATAGGGATGGCTCACATGATCGTGAGAAGATCTAGAAGAAGCGCTGCAGTCCCAAGCTTGGCCAGAACATTCGTTGGATGCGACGACGTCAGATGTGATGCGGTGACGGCAGCTGGAAAAGCAGTGCTTCGCTTCTTCTGATTTAGATCTTCTTATTGACGGCGAGAGCTGAGGAGGTGCTCTGGTAGAGAAGTGAGAGGTAGGGGGGCGGGACTCGACGCCCAGATATACTCGTCCCACCCCACGCCACAAGCTCTCCTAAATTCCTCTTATCTGATGTACTCCAACAGAACTTTCCTATGGCTATACCGATCGTTCTTCTGCTAATATAAGAACTTCTCACTTCGTAGTCCTATCTGCATCAAGGAACATTACTCTCGTCTAACGGGCTATCCGCCCTAGGGAACATTCCTAAAATAACGATACTCTCGACTAACGGAATATCCGCCGGGTTAATCCATTCTTTGGATTATTCTCGTATTCGTGAAACTACAAGACTGCAACGTATTATCTATATCTATACCATGAATACTCTACTCATATCACATGCTACTGCTGTGACCATAGAAAACAACAACAACAACAACAACAACAGAGGGTACACTTTCTTTTTCTTTTTCTTGTTCTTTTTCGGTTTGGTTTTTTTGTTGCTTCTCTTTCTTTATGGTGTATTTTGGTTGCTGGCGTATGTATGTATGTTGTGTCGGCCGCACCCTCGTAGTGCGAAGGCATGGTATTACGTAGGCTATTAATGCATTACGGTGTGTTATCTCTGTGTCGTAGTCTGTGACCACAGAGCTCGTATCTTTCTAGGGTGAAGAATCAGCACGGACACTGGGCTTGCTGGATGTAGACGAGTAGAAGAACGGTTTAATGTGAAGAACACACACACACACACAACGATAACTAACTAACTGAAGCACATCGCACACCCCAAGGAAGAAAAAGTGAAACCAGCGTACGCATGTATGTATGCATGTATGTATAAATAAATACGTATTTTTACGTACGACGTCGTACGAATACAGAGTTTATACGCGAATACAGAAGAATCTCAACCGAGGGAGGGCAGACGCATACTATTACGGGGGTCCATAGTTAACAGGACCTATGGTGTACATAAAAACCTATATATTTTACTATTTTGAATAACAAAATTTGGTCCCGTTAACTATGGACCCCCGTAATAATACGGAGAGAAAAAACGAAAAAAAAAAAAAAAAATGTATGGCCTCTCTGATTGGTTCAAAGTTGGCCAAAAAAAACAGTTGAAAGCTGAACAGGGTAGAAAAAGTCAGGTATACCTTGCAAGTTGGCCTTTTCGAGCCAAAAAACAGCAGTTACGATGATGTCGGCCTGGCCGATAGCAGAGCTCCTAGGACCTGTGGTGTGTTTTTGTACTTGTTTTTAGCATCATGTAACTGATTTTGGCCGAAAAGTGCCCAGGTATTATTATGTGTACTCGTTCGTACCTGGTTTTGGCTAAAACCCCAAAAAATAAAATCAATTGTTTGTTTGTTTGTTTTTTCATCCTCCGGCGGATTGATTGGTAAAAATCAAGCTTAAGTTCACCACACTTCCATATTCCAATTTCTTCGTGTCGTGTGTCAATTTAGCCCATAGCTCCCGTTGCAACATCAGAACAGGCTGCTGCTACCCCTGGAGTTTGGGCACGTTGACCCGACCTGACCCCCGAGAGGAGCAGGTGCGGTGGAGATAGCCCCACCCGGGAGAGTCATCTCTTCCGGGTAGTGTGGCTTGCGCGAGCTCACCCGCTAAAAAAAAACGAGAGGCTATGAGGCCTTCCCGCCGGACTTGGTCAAGTTACGGTCCACCCTCCTACCCGTTGGGGCGTTGGTCCTCAGATAATCAAATTGAAAAAAATAAAAGTCCTCGACAAGATGGGCCCTGATTTGCCTTGAGAATGCCTGCCTGGTGATTCACTCTTCGGCCAATCAGATGCAAATTAAGATTGAAAAACAAAAAAAACAAAAAAATGAAAAAATAGAACAAGTCCTCGATAAGATGAGAAAATGACTGTGAGTTTTATTATTTTTCAGGTACTACGTACTATTACGCACGGGAGCATCATAGTAAATAGGACCGTACCGTACGCACAAAAAACCTATACATTTATTTACCTATTTTTACTATTAATATTTGTTTATAACAATATTTGGTCCTATTTAGTATGTATGGTCCCCCGTAAAAAAACTGTTGCTGCTGTAGTATGCTGTATGCCGAGACTTCTCCAGCAGTAGTAAGTGTTACTATACGTACAGTGGTAGTGGTAGTGTAGAACTGGTACGTTTTTTTTTCACATCTTTTTCTTTCCGAGTAGTCATATACCATTATACTATTCGTAGTTGTGGTCGCTTTCGGGCCTTCTGAGATGCGGAAAAAAATGGAAATAAATAAATGTTGAGAGTGAGTTGATGAGAAGATGATACATACATACATACGTCTTGAGGTGTTTCGTCGTGAACTCATCATCTACATGTCTTATCTTCTGACATCCCCCGCAACCCCCGGTTTGGAACTAAATCATAAACACAACGGGGAGCCCACGTCCCGCCTTTTAGTACTGCAGTCCCGTTTTGGGGACAAACTACTTGGAATTTGACTAGTTTGTCCCCAAACCGGGACTGCGGTTCTAAAGGGGTTAAAAAAAAAAAACTCCACGATTTGAATATAGAAAAAAAAAGTTCTTTTGGCGCCAGGCTTCAAGTCATTATTATCATTTCTTACTGTGGTACGTAAGGTAGGGCAGGGTGTGCCCTACTACTGTATACTAATTTCAGTATACTACTGCAAAAAAATGGTTTTCCTGTGTGTAGGTTTCGGGCAAATATCGAGGCACACCAATTAATTTTAATTTTACTCCCAATTCGCGGTGGCACTATTTTGTTGTTGTTGTAAATTTTGAAATACGTCAGCTGTGAGTTCGACTGACTTCGTAAATAGTTGATACTCAACTTTGCAAGCTGCGTAATACGCTATTTTATAATAGCTTTTATAATAGCTGCTCGCCTACGATATAGTTCTGCAGTACGAGTATAAGTCCATGGTTGGCAGGTGATTATACCTGCGATGTGTATGTATAGCGGCGTTACAGCTGTGTATAGTCGTATCAATAACCAATAATGGGTCTTATCTGGTATATCTGGTATAATACCAAGTACGTACGTACATGTTTCTCGACCCTCGACCGCTGTGACCCGGGAGGGAAGTCGTAGTACAGCTGGCTTTGGTCCCGTGCTGTTAAAAGTAACACTTCGTGCTACATAATCGTCGAAAGCTGTTGCTCCCGGTGCGTCGAAAACTGTTGCGGCTCTGGGGGGAGCAACCAGCTTTAGACATCATCGACCGATACCGTTTGTTTCTGATGCAAGCTGCGAAAAAAAAATGGCGTTTCGTTCGTGTTAGCAACCAATCGATTCTATAAAGAAACGACAGTAAATCGTGCAGGCATCAATCGACACAGCGACCTTCCTTAGGGCGGCCGGTCGAGCATTTGCGACTTGCGATGCATTTCGGTGAGGTGGGCTGCTTTTTTGTTTCGTTCGGCCGTTCGCTGGCGTTATCCGCGTTATCCGTGGCGTCGAACAGACTGACCCACCATGGACCTGCCATGCGAAGTTCGGAGAAAAGCAGTCGTCCTTAGCTTTGCAGCATCAACGAACAGACGCGTATAAGCTTCATAATAACATGTTAGTTCACCGTATTTAGCGTACATCATACCGGCATAGAAAACAAAAACAAGAGTTTCAAGCTCTCTCCCTCCCTCCCCCCCTCCCTCCTCCCCCCCCTCCCCTCATCTCTCCCCCGCTCTCTCTTCCCCCCCCCATATCTCTCTCGCTTGCCCCTACCCTCTCTCGTCCCCTCTACATATGTACGTACGTATTCTTGCGCTCCAACCATATGTGACCTCTCCGTTTGAGATGGCGAAAAAATCCAACAATACAAAAAACGTGCGTAAGAGCAACCGGTCCCCTAACGCCCAGCGACCGTATGTGCGCGCCGCGCCGCGCAATGGCGAGACGCCAACCGCCAACCGTTGCCGCCACCGCTGCCGCCACCGCCACCGCACACCCACACACACACCCGGCCAAGTCGCGCAAGCCCCAAGCAAAAGTAGCAACTATCCTGCACACAACAGCCGGCTGGTTTGTTGACTGGTTGGTTGGCCAGTCGGGTCGGTCGATCTTGGCATGATGGGGTGAAGAACGCAAAAATAAAACTTGACCCGCCACCGCCTGTTGGGGTTGCCACTCCCGAGGAGGCGGAGGACAGGAGGGCGGGCGGGGTTCACGTAAACTGGCTGGAAGCGCGGACATGTGGGGGGGTGGCGGGGGCGTTCCCTGGGGCAGGAGAGCAACTCCAGGGTCAACCAAAAAAAAAGAATACAGAGGAAGCCACCCGCGCCGTGATTCCGCGCGATGCCATGATCCTTATGGTGCGCACACACCCGACTCTCCTTTTCCTCTCCCTTGTCCAGTCCCGTCTCGCCTTGTGCCCGCCCTAGCCTAGACGAGCTAGCCTAGCCGCCGCCGTGCCCGCGACTCCCCCCGCACGTGTACGTACGGCAAGACTGGGCAGGGTTCACAACAACAAAAACTTAGCAGGTTATTTATGTATATATACGAGTAGACTACGTAGTAAGTAGTGCTCCTTTTACGGTGACAGCCTTCCCGAGCGCGCCGAATTTCTCATCGAAAAAACACACACACGCACACGTATGCACACGCACAAGAGACAGGGACACACGCGGACAGACAGGGAGGCAGGCATACAGGCAGGCAGACAGACGGACAGACCGACAGACTGACTGGCTGAATAACGGACTGACACACACGACGAAAGGACGCGAAGCTCCGCGGCGGCAATATACTGTAGTGACCGATCTTCCACTTTTGCCCCCCCGAGTCGAAGTCAAGCCGAGAGAAGGAACAAATACGCACAATTTTGTGCACCATGCTTCACAAACGCCTTTTCCTCTCATCAACACCCCATTATTAGACAACACACAGACCGGCAATGCCTAGGGTCCCCTGCCGCGTCCAACCCTAGCGCAGCGTCAAGGAAGATCCTAGAGTCCCAACCAAGAGAGATACACACCTAAATCTGCCCCATCACCCCCTCGCCCCCTTCCCCCCTCCTCTCCTTCTCGGTCCTCCATTCTTCACGCCCGAGATTGCCTTGATGAGGGGGCGAATGAGAGTGACCGACCGAAATACCGAGAGACTGAACAGATGACCAACCGAACGAACGGACAAACTGATCGAACGGTCGAAAGTACGAACGCCCAAAAGATCAAACGACCGGACGATCGAATGACCGAACAACCGAATAACCGAACGGTCGATCGAGCGATCGACTGAACGCCCAAACGACCCAACTACCGAAGTACGGAACGTCCGAATGGCCGAACGACCGAACGCAGAAACGACTGAACGACCCAACGTCCAAACCACGAATCGACAAACGATCGAACGGCCGAAAGACCGAATAATCGAATGATGGCATGCTCAAAGACACCACAAAATTGCCGAACGCCCAAAACCAACCAAAGGCTCAAACGACCGAATGGTCGCAAGACCGAATAATCGAACGACCTAATGGCCGAAGGACCGAGAGGCAACGAGTAGCGCAGATGTCGCCGCTTACAGTTTGGACAAGACAAGACCCCTCGCTTTGGGGGATGGGGGGGGGGGGGGGGGGGGGGGGGGGGGGGGGGGGGGGGGGGGGGGGTGCGTGTCCTTCAATCCCTGTCGATGACGCCCCTGCTATTGTCGATCGCGTACTTGAGCTTCTCGTTGAGTACCTCATACTTAGAGTACGGCGGCAGATGCAGCTGTGCGCGAAAAAATGACCGAGCGAACGCACGAACGAACGACCGAACAAACGAAACAAACAAACAACCGGAAAAAAAAAAAAAAAAAAAAGAGGGGAGAAGTCAAGGGTTAACTCAGAGGCCCTGGGCAGCGATGAGCGATGAGAAGCCACAATAGTTGTCTTTGAACGAAATAACCAACCAGACAATAAAAAAGTGGTGGAATAAAGAACAGCCAGGCGAACGTGCCTCCCAAACGCAGATGCACTGACTTACTGTAGTTTACCGCGCAGGGGGCGGGTTGGGGGTGGACGTACTGGATGGGGGGGGGCGTACTAATTCGTTGCTTGCCTTAGTCATGTGACCACGCATCCCATTCGAGCCGGGGGGTGGGGGCGGGGAATGGGGGGGGGGGGTGGACACAGCGTTTCAAGCTCGAGACAGAACAAATACGAATGCCAGGAGGGATCCCGCTGCTTGGGCGGAGGAGGGGTGTAGAGACAAGTGTTTAAGCTGAGACAAACCAAAACGACTGTCTGGAGCCACCTTTTTCCTGCTTTGCCCTGTTGAGCACACAAAAACCGCCTTCGGTAGCAGGCGACCAGCGGGTATAGCGAGTCTACCGCCGTGTTATACACACAACCGCGAAAACACATAATAAAAGGAAGCACATTTCGCGCGATCCAAACATACACACGTGCAGCATTCGTAAAACAAACCAATGAGAGGGAGGGAGGGAGGAAGGCAGGAGGGGGGGGGGGGACAGAGAGCGGCATAGACAGACGGCACAGCTGAGAAGACAGAGAATGACCGACAGGCAGATAGAGCCAGAGAAAGAACCAGACAAAAGCAACGAGAGATCTATATCTCAAGAGACAGCATACGGAGAAATTGCCCCCTCACCGTGTGCGTG
This sequence comes from Macrocystis pyrifera, assembly GCA_031763025.1. NCBI lineage: Eukaryota > Phaeophyceae > Laminariales > Laminariaceae > Macrocystis > Macrocystis pyrifera. The sequence goes on from JASSKH010000028.1 coordinate 8,832,399, forward strand.
CATGTCCGCGCGAAAGGAAGCTCTCTGTCCACTTCGTCCTCCAGCGCGAACGCTCCGCCCGCGCCCTGCTTGCGGCTCACCTGGTGCATTCGGTCGTTCCATCATGCATTCGGTCGTTCATTGATTCGTTTGGTCGACCATTGGTCCATTCGTTCATTCGTCCTTCGATCCTTCATTTGGTCGCTCGTTCATTCATTCGGTCGTTCGTTCGGTCGATCGTTCATTCGTCCGGTCGAGCATTCGATCGTTCATTCACTCATTCGGCTGTTCGGTCGTTGGGTCGATCATGCATTCGATCGACCACTCTCCATTTGTTCGTTCGTTATTCGGCCGTTCGATCGACCACTCATCTACAGATTCGCGATTCGGTCGATCGGTCACCGGTGAATTCGGCCGTGCTACGTTTGGTCGTTCGATCGACCACTCATCCATGTCGTGGTTCATCGTTCGGTCGTACATTCGGTCGTTCAATCGACCGCTCGACCACTTGTTCGTTCACTCTATCGTTAATTCGGGTCGGTCGATCGATCGTTCATTCAATTGCTCCTTTATTCATTCGGTCGTTGATTCGGATAAAAAGGCGTGAGAAGGCGTGCCAACGACGGGGACAAGAGACCACGAGAACGGGGCAAGGGCATGACCGGGCAGCGATCAACGGCTCTTGACTCACCCACCAAAGCAGCAAGCAAGTCCAACACACAAAAATACAAACAATACACAGCGCCGGGCCGGGCCGGGCCAGTCCGGGCCAGGCGGCGGCGTCCCGTGCAAAAACAACAGCCCCGCCCATACGAAAAGAACAGCATACATACTTCAGAAAAACAAAATGTGTTGACGATACGCGAAACCTACATATATATATATACCTGGTATGTATTTTTTTAATCATCACTTTCACTTTCCAGCTTAATTAACTCGCAGAAGGTTTTACCCTCAGCGGTCATCTTCTGGCCAAGCCGTGGTCACAGGTGTCGTCCCTTCTCCCCCCCGGTACGTGCCTTTATTTTTCTGTCGCGCATGGGGTTCAGCATTCCCACTGCTCGTCGATATTCATCGAAGTAGCTAACTCACGCTTTCGCGCTTTCCCCTAGTCAATTATTTATGCAAGAAAAAGTCCTTCACCAGTATGCACTCGGTGAGACTTGTAACCCACGAAATTGATCTTATTACGGGGGAAACATAGTAAATAGGGCCAAATATTGTTAGTAAAAATAGGTAAATATATAGGTTTTCGTGTGTACCGTAGGTCCTATTTACTATGGACCCCCGTAACAGTAGGCACGCGGACCACCTACTAAGCCACCCATCGGGGACGCCGATGCCTACCCCCGGCTTCCCCCTTGCCCTCCCTTCCCCCTTCCTCCCCCCCCCCCCCCCACCCGCTGCCTGGCGCCGTAGAAACGTGCGCAGGATCGATTGACCGCTATGTGGCTATCTATATACCGTAAAGAGGGGTCTGAGTTTTTTTTAAAGAAGGAGGAGTGCGATCGTTTTGCTTCAGCGCTCGTGTGTTCTCCCTCGACAATGGCAAGGGTGCTTGCTGCCCAAAGTCGAACAACTGTACATTCGGAAGGCTCTCGATCAACATCTTTCCGAAAACGCCTTGTTTCGGTAATAGCAACCTTTCCGTTCTGGAAAAAAAAAAACTTGGTACCAGTATAAAGATATATACGATATTTTGGCCTTGTGCTCTCAGCGCTCCTCAGCGGTTCTTAGACGTATTTTTTTTGCGTTGTTCGTGCTAGCGCGAGACGAGGTTCACCTCACGGTACGAAACTGCCTCATCGTGATCCCCGATCCCGACTGTGTCGGGGGCGGCCTCGGGCGTGCTTGCGCCGTGCCCTGGCTGCCGGCTGGCCGGGTGTGAATAAGTCAGCTGTGAGTTGGACCAGTTGAGTGGTCGATACCTGATTTATGACAGTCTCGTGGCCAAAGAATTTGGTTGTCGGCCTACCTTTGCCCCGTACAGGCCTACTCTTGGCCCGTCAATCCTCTTCCAAAATATAACAGTGTTTACCATTAGGATGTCCTTGACAGCTGCGGACGGGTGTGCTGTGCTCGTTTCTTTCAGAAGCTTTTTATAAAGGGTTTTAGCCTAAATCAGGTATACCTGGCCACTTTCGTGCCAAAAACAGTTACATACTGAAATCAAGTACAAAACACACACCAGGAGCCCTGCTATTGGCCAAGCTGACGTTGTAACTGATTTTGGCACGAAAAGGCCAAGGTACACCTGTTTTTTTCTACTGTCTAGCTTTCAACTGATTTTGGCCAACTTTGAACCAATCAGAGAGGTCATATACGTACACTGTGTTTTCTCTCCGTATGTATGCGTCTGCCCTCCCTCGGTTGAAATTCTTCTGTATTGACGTATAACCTCTGTACTCGTACGTCGTACGTAAAAGCACGTATATACATGCATACATGCGTACGCTGGTTTCACTTTTTCTCCTTTGGGGTGTGCGGTGTGCTTCAGTTAGTTGTTGTGTGTACCCTCTTGTTTTCTATGTTCACGGCATGCAGTCTTTACAGCACCATGGACACTCGGCGTTTCGTCGGCACCACCCCGCGTCGAGGTGGTCTCAGGTTTGGTACGGCAAGACAATTTCGTGCCGAGCAGGCGGTTCCGCGAGGACGGTCTGGAAGCTTTGAAGCTGTCAACGGGGGGGGCGCCAGAGTAAATACTCTTGGCGCTCCCGCCGTGGCGAAACAAACGAAGCATAATAATAGTGACTCTGTGCAGGTCCAAGCGGAGCCCATGGTACCTACACCCTGAAGAAAACAAAACAATTCAGATTTTGGAGGTCATGTGGCACGCTTAATGCTTTAGGCGCATTCTTTTTTTTTCCGGATTGTCATGGACATCACACCGCTCGTGGCGCGCGTTTTTTACTTGGTTTTAGTATGTACCTGATTTTGGCTCAAACGAATTAGGTATACTTCTGATTTTGGCATTTGTCCTTTTATAAAACATCAGCTGTGAGTTGGACGAGTTGAGTGGTCGACAGTTGATTCATCAGCCTCGTGGCCAAAGATTTTGGTTGACGGTCTACCTTTGCCCCGTCAGACCTAATTTTGACCCGTCAAACCCTCTCCTGCAATATGATAGTTTTGAGCATTGGGATATCCTTGACGGTTGCCTGTCAAGGGGTAAATGTGCCGTCAACCGACGTCTATGCTCGTTCGTGACGGTAAAAATATTCAGTTTTCGATGCCAGCACCCAGATCGGACCTCTTCTCCTAGCCGAAACGGGAGAGGCCGTATCGGCGGCAAGAGTGTGGGGAATATGGGCTGGGGTGGCCGGTCTCATGCTCCGCCGTTGCTTGTGCGTTGAGGGTTGGGCGTTCCAGAAACGAGTGTCGAAATTCCGATTCGGGCCATTTTACGTGTGAAAGCACGACTTCTGCGCAAAAATGTTGAGATTCGGAGGCTAGCACATGGTCGATAAACGAGCGTCACGAGCCTCTTCGGCTGCTGTGCACGCCGGGCGACCAGGCTCCGTGAGGCAGAGAAGACGGGGTCTTTGGTTTCGACCGAATCGGAAGAGTCTACGCCGCGGGAGGAGCGGTATAGTGGTGGAGGTACAAACGGTGTCTACGATTTTGTTTTTTGTTTACACGGAGAAGGCAGCAGCAATGGCAACGATTGCCATCAATGGGAGTGACTATAGCCATTCGGATCACACGAGGCGTGGAGTTTTGGTTGTACTGTGAAGGCGTTTTTCTATTGTGTAACCGCCAAGCAAAAATTAAAGTCATGAACATGTACCGGTTACGACGAGGTACGACGACGACGTCGTGCTTCTTCCTCCTCGCGCGCCACGGGGCTCCCCTGCCCCGACTGTTGTAAAAGGGGCAGCCTCGGGCCTGCATGATGTGCTGCTACTGCTGCTGCTACCGCTGCTCATCCGCTGCTCTAGTTCTGCTACTATGTACGACGTATGTGCGGCTACTGTCCTGTTCTGCTGCTGCTGCTATGCCTGGAATATGTTTGTGTTGCTAACCCCCGTGAGCATCGTAAATATGCAAGTCAACGCCTCTCGGTGATGTGTCTCCGCATTAAAGCTGAAATACGGACCCATCTGCTTCCGAAGCTGTACGAGTACCGTCTCGCAATTGACATATTTTTGGTGTCTCGGCGGAGGTCTCGTGCGAGCGTAGTTTTCTTATGATACGTACCTGTACGCTATGCTGCTGGTGCTTGCTGCTGTGAGCTTGCTGCACCAACGTAGCCGCCGGCGCTTCGTACTGTCGATCAAACTCTATCGACTGCTGCCCGACCAGTTGTTTTATATCTATCTGCATACGGAATATACAGTACGGACGCCGAGCGTCTCGTACGTATGAGCTGGGCCACCATAATGAATAAACCATCCAAACGTCGTCTCTCGTGAACCACTGTGAATTAGGACTTGAAATTTGCAGGGCTTTCCTCGGGATTTTTCCCGTTGTGAACATACCGCGGGACACCGCGGGCTACGAGATAATCCCGTGATCCCGTGGAATTTTGAAAATCCCATTTCTGTCCAAACTGATCCCGTGGAAATGTTCGCGATCCCGATCCCGTCCCGTGTTTTTTTTTTTCAAATCCCGATCCCGTGCAAACTAGTCCCGTGAAATTTGGGCAAATCCCGTGAAATCCGTGCCCCGTCCCGTGCAAACCCTTTGAAATGCTTTTCGCGCCCCGTCTGGGCACTGCGCGAGCGTGTACACAAGCAAAAAGAAAAACGTCCAGCGGCAGTAGCAGCAGCAGCAGCAGCAGGCTTCGGGCGTGCGTAGTGTGCTGCTGCTGCTGCTGCTGCTGCTGCTGCTACTGCCGCTGCTCTGCTGCTGCTCTGCCGCTGCTCTGCTGCTGCTGCTACGTGCAGCTGCTGTATTGTTCTGCTGTTGGTGCTCACGCAGTTCCCTTCGCGGAGTAGGTCGGCCTAAGATATATATCAGAAAGGGTTTGACGGGCCAAAAGGTAGCCTGACGGGGCAAAGCTAGGCCTTCAACCAAACTCTTTGGCCACGAGACTTTCAAAAATCAATTATTGACCACTCAACTGGTCTTACGCACAGCTGACCTATTTGAAATGTTTCTGTGGAAACCGAGCAAAACAGCTCACCCGGTCAGCCGGCAGCCAGGGCACGTCACGCTCTCACGCTTGCCGCTCATCAGGTTTTTACGCAAGAAAAAGTTCCTTCGAGCACGAGCACGCACTCGGTGAGACTCGACCCACAACTTGACTTTAGTGGGGACGAGATTCGCCGACTACAAAGTAACTCCATCGGGGACGCCATTGTAACTTTCCTCGTCGTGCCCCACCGTGCTCCTCTGCCTCGACCGCTGTGCCGTGGGCGGCCTCGGGCGTGCGTGATGTGCTACTGCTGCTGCTACTACCGCCACTCTGCTGCTGCTGCTAGGGGCAGCTGCTGTGTTGTTCTGCTGTCGCTGCTGCTGCTCACGCAGGCCCCCTCACGGAGTAGGTCGGCCTCAGGTATATTATTATGCCTTTCCTCCACGTGCGCCACCGGGCTCCCCTGCCCCGACTGTTATGCCAGGGGCAGCCTCGGGCGTGCATGATGTGCTACTGCTGCTGCTCCTGCTGCCGCTAATTATCCGCTGCCCTGGTGCTACTGCTATGTATGTCCTGCTGCTATTACGGGGGTCCATAGTTAACACGACCTATGGTATACATAAAAAACCTTTACATTTTCGTATTTTTACTAACAGTATTTGGTCCCATTAACTATGGACCCCCGTAATAGTGCTCCTGCTTTGTCTGCGATATGTTTTTGCTGCTGACCCCCGTGTGAGCATGGTTATTGTGCAAGTCAACTCCTCTGGGTGATGTATCTCCGCATCTTAAAGCTGAAAGACGGATCTGCTTCGGAAGCTGTACGAGTACCTTTTCGCATTGAATTGACATTTACATGGCGTCTCGGCGGAGGTCTCGTGCCCGCGTAATTTTCGTATGATATGTACCTGTACGCTATGCTGCTGCTTGCTGCTGCTGAACCTGCTGCACCAACGTAATCGCCGGCGCTTCGTACTGTCGATTAACTCGATCGACTACTGCTCAACTAATTGTTTAGTATCTATCTGTACAGGAAGTATACAGTACGGACGCCGAGCGTCTCGTACGTAGTACTTTGTGGTGCTTCTTGCTGCTGTACACGAACGAGTAATGCGTTGTTGGGCCGGATGGCGGACGGCATTGTTTGTTTTTTTTCTCGTGTTTGTAGCGTTTTTTCTTTCTCTTCAGTCAAAATTGTTTTTTTAATGCACCCCTTGGCAATACTGTCGCACTAACAGCCTCGAGTTGCACACCGGTACGCCCTTACGTAGCCATTACGGGCATGCGCTTCGCCGCAGGCGGGCGTCCGCCCGCCGCGGCGAAGCCCCCCTTGTATATAATATAATACATAAATAGTATTATACATACAGTATTGTATACACATATATACGCGTATACATACCAGGTAGATGCGTACGGTAGGCGATGAAAAATCGAGCTGAAGAGCGATCGCACCCCAGTGCGAATTCAACGCTATTTACGGTATATATGGTATAAAATATAAATTACGAGTATATACATACTTTTTTTATGCATGTACCAGGTACACGCGTACGGTATGCAATGATAAAACATCTGGTGTCCGGAAGCACACCAGTAAGCAACCGATGGAAGGATTACATCGCAACACGGGCCGGGCGCAGCGTGGTCCCATTCGTATCACACCGCGGCACACACAAGTACACACACGCTCACACTACTCTTGTCCCGAAATATATATGGAACTCTTTTATTTTAGTTTTAGTGTAAAACCGGTCCCGGACTTGTATTTCCGAACAGAGAGATACAACGTGTCATGTGTCGCAAGCACAACTATAATCAAGTCAAAAGGGTTATACATACGAAGTAAAAGGGCATTAACAACGCGAGTAACGGGGACAGGGGATGGGGGGGGTGTACTCGATATCATGCATGGCCGTAGTCGTGTGATCATAGACCCTCGCATCCTCAGGGGGGGGGGGGGGTTCTCACCTCGAGAGGAGGCGTTAGCGCGCAGAGCCCTCCTGGCGGGAGGTGCGGGCAGCCGAGCACGAACAGCAGGAAGCTCCTCTTCGCGGCAGGGGTCATCTCGGCCAGGCACGTCAAAAAGTTGCAGAAGGGCTGACGAAGCAACAATCCGATCCGCATGGTATTTTGTAGCCGCACCGCACCGCACCGCACCGCACCGTGCACCATGCATCATTCCGGCGGAGGTCGAAGTCAACGACGAGAGGTCACGGTCGAGGTTGGAAACGAGCACGTGAGGTTAGCGTAGAAATTTCGGGGCACACATATGTCTAAAATATGTACTAGTATGAAGTACACTCGTTTTGCAGAACACAACTTTTCTCACACGGCCGCAGGGGGCCAGCGTGTACACCACGGCGCAAAGTGCGAGCCCCGGCCGAGAACCGTGGCGCGTGTTCTGGGCCTTCAAAGTCGCTAATTCTCGCCAGAAACTAGGGGAAGGCATTCCGACCTGCTAAGAGCCAAGCAGGACGACGGGAACCCAACGATTTTCACGAAAAAAAAAAATGCTCTGCTGCTGGCTGCTGCTGTGTCGTGTCTGCTCACAGTCCCTGGAGCTCTCAAAATGAGGCAGCCACGGAGTAGCAGCAGTCGCACATCAAGCTCTAAGCTCTTCCTTTTGCGACGGCCACGGACGGCGCATTTGCGTGTGTGCGTGTGTGGGCCGTGATTCCTCTCGACCCAGAAAGTAGGAACACACGCGCACATCATCTCAAGAAAGGTGCGATTAGTTAAGGGATGCTGTGAAGGGGGGCAGGATGGCGATACGAAACCCACACTTTCTCGGTGTTGTTTCAACAGCAACCGCGCTGCCACGCTAGGCACTACAGCAGTAGTACTCGTATGTACGTGTGCGTGCAGTGTTCACAAGGAGGTAGATACAGTCAAGAGTACACCCGTGCATGCAATAATGTTCACAATTTCCACGTACAACTTTAAAATCAAGCACACGTGGTCGAACCGCGTCCTGTCACACAGCAGTTATTATATACCAGGTGCAGCAGTACTCGGAGTACAAAGGGACGCCCGACGATGATGCTGCTGCTGCTGCTCCCCCCCTTTTCAACTTGCTGCACCCCCGGGATTTCAAGTCAACCCACACCCCGAAGGGGAGCCTTGTGTATGCTGTGGGTATACGTACCAGGCATGGTACACCGCTGTGTCCGGAAAAACAAGGACCGTTTGTTCACCAATATTAAATGAAAAACATGGTCACATTTCGGGACAAATTGGTGCCTTGCATCAAAGCACAGCATTCTTATTAATAGCATGAGGGAGAAAAAAAAAAAGTTTGTATACGAAAACGACTGTGTTGTGGTCCCCAACACGTTTTGTTTTTCTTGCTCTGGTATTTTTTTTCTTTGTTTTCCTGCAAGCGGCGATATATACAGTATACGTGTGAAAAAAAATATGGCAGACGGCGGAATACGGACGGCAGGCTCCGACAAACACAACCAACCACAGCAACACTGCGCACATGGGAGTGTCATGTGCAGTACGTACCTATTCACGGATCACCATCGCGCGGAACAACCGCGGAATAACTAAATACCGGCACGACACACTCACCGCCAAATCCGCCCCGTTAAATTATCCCGAAAAAAGAACGACGCCAGCAAAATGCGCTCTCTCTCACACACCCCACACCCACCTGGCTGTTTCGCGTGTACCCCGCCCCCGGCACCACCGCCTCCCGGAGGTGTTCCAACGGCCAGTCCAGAGCTTCCTCGCCGCAGAGCTGATCGCGCAGCTCCTCGGGCGACATGGCGCGCAGCATGTGCACCTTCTCTCCCCGCCAAACCCAACCCCCCCACCCCGAAAAACACGCAACACATACACCCACAACACGTTGCACACAAGAAATTGGCGATCGAAAGAGCACGGCAGCCATTGCGGCGAAGGAAACGAACGGGCAAGAAAGTGCAAGTCAGCAGAGGAGAAGCAGCGACCCACGACACGTAGATAACACACACATATCTATATATATATGAGCTACGGTTGAATCTGCCCTAGGCACTACAGCAAGTGATACGTGTTCGCTCAACCTCAGGTTCGGGGGTGACGATCACCGGCACATATTCAATAGCTGTGCGGGGGGGAAAAACAAAGCGAAGGCAGCCTCTGTGTCGCACAGAGCCGAGGAGGCCGCTTGTTTCGGTGAAACCCCAAGAAGGAGCATGCGGCGGAAGCAGACGCTGCTGCTACTAAGATAGTACAGCTGTCGCTGGGAACTCGCGCAGCAGAACATATATAACTGTCGTCGACTTGTGCGCGTTGCTGGAGGGTAGACCCTGGCAGCAGTCATCCTTGTTGTCTCGTCGACACTGCTGTAAAATACGTTTCGCTGCAAAAACAGTTGTGGTTGTTGTTCGGTCGCAAGGCAGAAGGCATCGGATCAGGCTCCAATACGCTACTACTCACTGCTGTACTGATATTGCCGTAGTACCGCACACAAGAGAGAAGACATCCTGATCAGGGAACATACTAGGACACGTTTCTGCTGTGTCGTCCGCGACAAGTAGTACGACGTACTCGAACAGTTAGTAGTACCACACAGCAACAACAGCACTACTGCTGCTGCATCATGCTATTACGGGGGGCCATAGTAAATAGGACCAAATATTGCTAGTAAAAATAAATGTATATATATATAGGTTTCTGTGTGTACCGTAGGTCCTATTAACTATGGCCCCCCGTAATAATATGCGTATGTGCGTACAGTACTGGTATGATTTAATTCTGGAGACTGGAGTCGATCTCGAGTGGGAAAACCAAAAACTAGGGACAGCGGGATGCTTATGTTGCCGCGGCTGGAGCTAGATGTGCTCTCGACGGAGTGTTTGGGTCGAGGCTGCCGAGATGTAGCTGTCCCGCCATGGCGCAGCAATCGTACAGCGAAAAGCATACTTACAGTGCTACTACTAAATAGTACTCACTCCTCCTCCTCCTCCTCCTCCTCCTCCTCCTCCTCCTACTATTAATACTGCTCATTCCTACTACCACTGCTACTACCACTGTTGTGTTGTGACACTACAGCAGTACGACAATGTCTATTACGGGGGTCCATAGTTAACAGGACCAAATTTTGTTAGTAAAAATAGGTAAATATATAGGTTTTTATGTACACCATAGGTCCTATAGAATATGGACCCCCCGTAATAGCTCACCGGGAAAACTTCCGCGCAGCCCGCACGGAACGCGTCGGCCTGCATCACTCCCGACTGCAGCCACCTGACAACGTCGACAACAACGAACAAATAAACAAACAAACAAACGAATGAATGAACGAACGAACGAACGAAACAAAAAACGACCAGAAACACAAACACAAGAGAGACAAGAGACCCAAAAGAGACAGAAGAGAGGGCAGGATGCGTGTGAAAGAGGCAACATATGGGGAAAATAAGCTCCAACAAAACACGGGGAGGCACAATGAGCGTTTGCGCGAACGCGAAAATGCGCCACGTCGCCCACGGCATATGTCCGGCCGTCGACAAACTTGGTTGCGCGGGTGGGTTGGTTGGTTGATTGATGGTGAGGGGGAGGGGCAGTTCGCATTCCGGTATACAAAAAACAAGCACCGTACGTAAGCAAGCGAGAGCTAGCCCAATACACGAGCAAATCCAGCATCGCCGGTGGTACCGCACGCAACACTAGACACGCGTGCCCCCCGTGGGAGGCAAGGGGGTCGGGCGGAACAATCAGCTAAGGACTTGAGCAATATAGAGGACGGCCTCCGGCCGGTCCGAAACCCCCACCTTGTCGTTACCGCCTCGACAAAGTCGCCGACGTTGTCCATAGTAACGTCGATTTCATCCCCGCCGGGGACCAGCGCCACGCCCGACATGGGATCGGTCATGGCCAGCGAGGAAAGCTCGAGGAACTCTTCAAGGGGCAAGCCATCCACCTGTCCGAGAAATAAATACAAAAATAAATAACCAAGATGAACGAAACATTCAACAGATCAGATCAGAGCACAGGAAAAGCGCAAAACCAGAGCACGCAAATGGTGGCAATCGGACGAAAACAAAACTGCGTAGAACGCAGAAAGCAGAAAAGCAAAAAAAAAAAACAGACCGAAACCAGACACCAGACAAAAATTCTGCCTCCCTCTCTTACACTTAACCCCTCCCGTCAGAAGACTACGGCCATGCATGATATCGAGTACAGTACGCCCCCCCCCCCCCCCCCCCCCCCCCCTCTCCCCGCGCAAGAACGCCTCTCACCTCGCCGGAAGCTTTATCCCCCTTGCAGGCCCTCACAAGGCTCCGGACAATAACACCAGGTCTGTTATACAGCCGCGGGAAATCCTCGACGGACAAGAAGCAATTAGCCGTGGTGTGCATGCCCTCTCCAGCCCCTCCGACCCCTCCACCCACCGCCGCCGCCGCTGCCTGTACAGAGTCGCTCGCGGCGGCGTCCACTCCGGCCGTTTTAAAAAAAAAAAAATAAACCGCGGCGGAGGAAGTGGCGATGTGGGGTGTCTTGGTCTGGCCTTGAGAACGCGCTTGGTCGTCCACCACCGCCAGAACCAGGCGCAAGAAGTCCATCGACAAAGGCAGCGGAAGAACCTGGAAAAAAAAAAAAAAAAACGCCGAACACACCCAACAAAAACACGATACAAAAAGAAAGGACAAGCAAAAAACAAAGCAAAACTATCAGAAAAATAAAACAAGGCACACATACACAGGTACAGCATGCCCCCGCCCGTGACCACGCGGAGAAAATCAGAACGCACACATACACAGGTACAGCATGCCCCCGCCCGTGACTACGCGGAGAAAATCAGAACCATGTGCAGAACGGAAAAAAAAAAAAACTTGAAACAATATATACGCCGCAAAAAAAAACGCGTTAAGTCAAGAGATAAGCTCACACAACAACGACGACGACAACGACATTGACGGCGACAGCCACCGCTTGCAAGCGCACCTTACCCCCGCCCCACTTTCAAAAGTTCCGTGGTGCCTTGCCCACTAGGCAACGACCAGAATGCCCATGCGCAAGCAATAAATCAGTACGCCCCCCCCCCCCCACCTCCCACCTACCCCCCCCCCCCCCCCCCCCCCCCCCCCCCGCCCCGCTCGCGCGCGCTCCACCGCCGGCCCGCCCGGCCCTCTCCCATCAGCCCATCCCAACCAAGCTGCGCCCCCTCCCAACCTCGACTCTAACCTTAAAATACGCCTCAATGGTAACATCAGTCTGACACCTAAGCCCCAACTTTCATCCCAACCCCAATCTCAACCCTAACCTAACCTCATCCTAACTTCCAACTTCAACCAAACCTCAACCTCAACTACAGCCTCCACCACAACCCTAACGTCAACCTCAACCTCAACATCAACTACAACCCAGCCCTAATCTCAGCCTCAATCCCAACTTCAACCTCAAATTCAGCCTCAGCTACGACCCTGACGTAGATCTCAACCTTCAACATCAACCTCCACTACGAACCCAACCTAACCTCAGCCTCAACCCTAGCTTCAACTTCAACCATAACCTCGAAATAAACCTAAATCTTAGCCTCAACCCTGACCTCAACACCAGCTCAACCCTCGACCTCAAATTCAGCCTCGACTACTGTACAACCGTAACGTTAACCTCAACCTTAATATTAACCTCAACTAAAACCCTATCTTCAACCCTATCTTCAACCATAACCTCAAAATAACGTAAGCTTAGCCTCGACTCTAACCTCAACCTCAGCCCCAACCTCAGCCTGATCTCAACCTCAACTTCAGCCCGAACCACAACCGAAATATAAACCTCAACCTCCATTATCGACCTCAGCTGCAACCCTGACCCAACCACAGCCTCCAAACCTAACATCAAGCTCACCCAAAACCTCCGCGTCAACCCTGACCTCAACCTAAACCCCCACCTCAGCCCAACCCCAACTCCAACTTCAGCCTTAACTACAACCGTAACGTTAACCTCAACCTTCAACATCAACCTCAACTACAAGCCTAACATAACCTCAGTCTCAACCCTACCTTTAACTTGAACCAACACCTCAAAATGAACGTAAACCTTAGTCCCAACCCTACCCTCAGCCTTAGCCCAACCTCAGCCTAAAAGAATCAACTTCAATCTCAACCACAACCCTAACGTCGAGCTATAGCAAGAATTCAACTTCAACCCCGACTTCAATCCTAGCTTTGCCATCAACATTAAAATCAATCCTAACCCCACCTTCAACATTAACCTCAACTTCAGCATAAAACTAAATACTGGTGTAATATCAACTTCAACCTTAAACCAATACCTTAATTTTTTTTTTTGTAACCATGAAAGTATTAGTATTCTGACGCACCTGTTCGTCCATAAGGCAGCGCGCCGCCAGGCGTCCCAGGAATCGGAAGCGGCCGACCAACAACCTGTGCTGCTGCGCCAGCGCCTTTCCCAGGGCCCCTCCACCTCCACCACTACTGACCTCGCCGCTGCCCGTCATGAGCGGTGGCAGCGGCGCCGGGAAGAGGCCGGAGGGCGGCGAGAGGAAGCCCTGCGGGTCGGCCGTGCTGTCATTGTCCACCCACATCGGGAGCTGAGTGGGCATGCAGGCAGGCAGGCGGGCAGGCAGGCAGGCAGGCAGGCGTGCGGGGGCGGGGCTTTCATGACAGGTTACTAGGCATTCATGACAAATGCCATCGGCCTTCATTTCATGGCAGCTTCAATTAGTTTTTACGGCAGATCATGGACTTTCATGGAATTTTTACGGGCTGTGATGGCAGTTTCCCTCGGGTTTCATGACAGTGTTACTGGTTTTCATGATACCTACCGCATGGCAATTCAAGAGTTTTCAGGCCACAGGCAAGGCAGACAGTCAGGAAGGCAGGGACATGCCACGCGCCTCGAAATCTGAGCAGACCAAAAAGCAAAGGAGTTCAAGTGTATTAGAGTACAAACTTCGCACAGACAAAGCACTTCCTTACGTAGACTAAAGGCAAAACAGACATCGTTTTCTTTTTTCGTGGTAAGAAATAAGGAACAAGGAAAGAAAATAAGAGCAAAAAAAAAGTACAGGCGGCGAATCGAACGTCCGGCTGGATAACGCGACGGTAGAAGGAGTATATACGTTGCATCTGATTTTTCCGAGAGAGACTCCTCACGATAAGAAACTCTATACTACTTACTCAGCAATAGTGAGTCATCCAACAGCCGACGTCGAGAAAGACTGAACGCGAAGCCCGATACGCAATCCCGTCCGGGAGCAAGGTACTCCTCTTGACTTTATCTATTTCCTCTGTTTTTTTTTTTTCCTTGTAACATAGGTGCATCAGGCCCAACGATAGTTGGTGTGGTACATATACATATAGAGTGATACCACTTTGGCCGGAAATATAAGGTACGTTTGATATTCGCATCTGAGTCCAAACGGGTACAATATTACCGGTCGGATTGGCGGCTTTTCGTTCGAGGAGCTTCTTCTTCGTCAGTGAGCTAATGTCTCGGCTCAAAATGGTAACCTCTACCGTAACAAGATGAAATACGGAGGAGGCGGGACGGTGGAGGGGGGGCGGGGTCGAGGTGACCCCCGCAAACAGAGCACCGACACACAAAAAAAAAGCCACAGCAATACCTGGTGCTAAAAAACACTAGTCTACACGTACTGCTGCAAAGCAATCGCCCAATTTGAACCACCGGCGCAACGGCGCGACACCGGGGGTTCGCTTTAGGTGTACCGCTGTAACTGCTACTAACAGCAGTAGTGCTATTTATCTGCTGCCACGTATATTGGTCACGCTCGGTACTATAACGCTACTTCGCATCGCCGTCGCTACTGCTGCCGCTACCGCTATTTCTGTCGTTATCGTATCGCTTCCTCTATCGCTGTTGTTATTGCCGGTAGTGGTGGTGGTGGTGGTGCTAGGGGCTTCACCTCAACGTTGACGGCTCTCCGCTGAAGCTCGGCGGCCACGGCCGAGTAGAAGCTGGCCGTCACGCCGGCGCCCAGCCCCTTCTCGCCGGCGAAGCGGAACTCCAGCACGGACTTCGACGTGGTGTATATGTTCATCACCTGCTCCGCGTGCTGTACCACCTGGTCGCGAGCCACCTGCGGAAATTACGCGGGCCGGCACGAGAGGGCAGAGGGATAGGATTGGGGTTGGGGTTGGGGGGGTTGTTGGGGTTGAATTCGGGGTTGGGATTGGGGTCGTTGGGGTTGAATTCGGGGTTGGGATTGGGGTTGGGGTTGGGGTGGGATCGGGTCGGGATAAGGGTTGAGGTTGGATTGGGTGGTGTGACCGGGGGTGGTTTGGGGTGGGGTGGGGCGGAGCGGAGCGGGGGTGGAATTGGGGGTAGTACTCGAGCTTCAACGAAAATAGCCCCACCACCGCACGAGAGAACGAGTCACGCTTCTCCATAATAAAACAAGAGAGACGCACCCGCGGCACGCACACGAAAAAAAAAAAAAAAAAAACGAGTATGCGCAAGCAAGCAAGTGACTGCTGTGCCGAAGCAAAAAAAAAAAAAAAAAAAAAAAAAAAAAAAAAAAAAAATCGGAAATTGCCGAAAACGATCCAACCACCGCTACAAAAGAAAAGAGACGCAGAAAAACAACTACAGGGGAACAAAAGAAGAAAGGGGGGAACCGACCACCACCGTCCATCTCCACACCTCCATATACATCTATATCTCACCTGCACGACGTCTCGTCGCACCGGACCCAAACTGCCACCACCCCTCGCGCCCCCCGCCCGGCCCCCTCCTGCCCTCCCTCCCGCTCTCCTCGCCCCCCCGGCCCGCCCCCCCCCTCCCCCACCGCCTCCGCCTCCGCCTCCGCCACCGCCGTCACCCCCAGCGCTGTCCTGCTGTAGGTAGGCCACGGTGCGGGTGACCCCGAAAGCGAGAGAGCGGAAGTAGCGGAGGCGGAGGTCCAACGGGAGGAGGAACGGGAAGCCGGAGAGGAGCGCATCCACCCAGGGGGGGAGGAAACCGGCGGCCACGGCCAGGATATCGGACAGCGCCTCCCGGACAGACTGGTGCAAGTGTTGACGTTAGTGTTGTCATTGTTTTTTTTTTTTTCGGTTTATCAGAGCGACGGGAGATGGGAAGAGGGGAGCGGGGGGGGGGGGGGGGGGGGCGGGAGAGAAGGGGGAGGGGGAGGGAGGAAAGAGAGAGAGGGCAGAAACGAGGTGAGAGAATGAGGGGAAGGCGGGGGGGGGGGGGGGGGGGGGGGGGGGGGGGGGGGGGGGGGGGGAGGGTAAGGACCAGCAGCTCAGAAGCTCCAGGCCAAGCATGCCGCGAGGCAAGCAGCCCGCGCCGTGCGCCTCGGCGTCAACCGTGCACATGCAAGTCGCACGTTTTCCTACGTCTCAACAACACGCCCCGAACAAACCACGCCCGGCCACCGTGGCGACACAGTTAGCAGCAAAGACAACGAATGCCACAGAATCACCCCCCCCCCCCCCCCCCCCCCCTATATTATGTACCTGGTACATATAGGTTGGGTTGGCGTCGGTTAGCGACGACGCTGTAAGACACGCCTCTCACTGCGTGAGCTAGACAGCCAGGGTACCGTTTTTTTTTCTTCTTGTTTTTTGGCGGTTACCACGGCTGGCGGTCGAGTTAGATCATTTTTGTGCGGGGGGAGAGAACCTTTACTCCGCACAAGGGGGATGATCGTATCACGTAGTGTGTATATTGTAAGGCACCCACGAGGCAGTTACATAGTGAACCCATTGCTGTCTCTGGAAGTGGCCACGCCAGAAAATAAATCAATTCATTGATGCTGTCATTCATGCAAGAATATCCGCCTCACAAGCGGTTCTTGGTAGGGTGCAGCTCACCCTTCATGCGACTCGCCTAACACCTCATGGCGCCTCGCGCTTGGTGCAAGCAATGTCTGCCTGGCCGGTGAAAACCCGACGTGCTCCGTCCCGGCATTGTAGGGATGCGAGGGTCCATGGTCATACGACTACGGCCATGCATGGTTACGAGGACACCTCCCCCCCCGTCAACCCCCCCCCTGCTGGCTTTTGCCCTCCCTTACGCCTGTAACTCCCCTACTCCCTCAACAACATGATCGTTTGATACATACACAGCTGAGCACATACCGTCATCCCCCCCCCCCCCCCCTCTCCCTCGCTATACCCAACTCTGCGACTGCAAACCCGTCACATTCAACAAACGATCAGTCACCCCCGCCCCCCCCCTCTTCTCCATGCACACCCCCACCTATGACAACCCCTCATATTCGACGACCAACAATTCACCTCTCACCCCCCCCCCCCCGTTCTATGGTAATATGACTACGGCCATGCATAATACCAAGAGCCCCCCCCTTTCCGTTTCGAATGGGGTGCGTGATCAACGGCCTTATGACTAAATCAAGCAGCAAACGCGTACGCCCCCCCCCCCCCCCCCCCCCCCCCCCCCCCCCCCTTTCCTGACCCCCCCCCCCCCCCCCCACCCCCCCCCCCCCCCCCCCGCGCGCTCCTTTCCCCCTCCCATAATGCCTATCGCCGCGTCTGCAAACCCTCTCACATTCGAAAGCTGATCGTTGACCCACAGCTGCGCATTCGCAGCCTCCTCCTCATGGTCAGCGCTGGCGCCGAAGTCCGTCACACCCTGCCCCAAGGGCACGGCTAACTCCGACCGATGCCGCGCGCAAAGGTTGCGAACGGAGCGCGCAAGCAGCAGGGCGTCCGCCAGCGAGGGAGAAAGGCTGCGAATGTCGCCTTCCGACGGCACCCTAAAAAACGTTGTTTTTCATTTTATTTTATTTTTGTTTCATTTTCCGACATAACCACGAGGCAAAAGCGAGAAAGTGCGAGGGAAGAAGGGGGGGGAGGCACGAACGGGAGGGAGGGGAGGCACGGACAGGAGGGAGGGAGGGAGGGAGGGAGGGAGGGGGGGGGGGAGGGAGGGAGGGAGGGAGGGACGAACGGAAATAAATGGGCGAAGGAGGATGGGGAGGGTCAACGAAAAATCGGGTGAAAAACATCGGACAACCGCGGCGTCGCGCACGACACCACGCCTCACCTCGTCCATCAATGAACCCTCGACAGTCTGCCGTGGAGACGACAAACACACTTATTGATAGCACATCACCACTATCGTGTTTTAAAACATCCACCCACTCGGTTTAAAAACGAAAACATCGTATCAGAAAAAATATAGACATGTATTTTGAAAACTAAATAAATACTCGGTACACGCACGATATCGTACACACAAAAAAATTATGCTACTACTGTATGTCCCTTTATGTAAGCACAGTTCGGATTGAATTTTAACATGCATTCCTGACATATACAGACAAGAGTGGTATATACGTATAAAATAAAATAAAAAAAATCCTCAAGGGTACCCCCCCCCCCCCCCCCCCCCCCCCCCCCCCCCCCCGCCCCCCGCCCGCCTCCAGAGTCTCCGAAGAGGGATGCAAAAACCAACAAAAGCATCACCACCGGCCCAACAACCGAAAAGCGTGTCACCTGGCTCCGGTGTAAGCCTTCTTCCCCTCCGCCACGCTGGTGGGCCCTCCAGCGACGTGCGCCTTGAAGAAAAGTGTGTCCTCGGCGCCTCGCCCTCGCCCGAATGACCTTTTTTTTTTAAAGGTTTGATGGTTTTCGGTGGTTTGCTGAGTTGATCGCTTTGGTGGGGACTGATGATGATCTGATGGTTTCACAGTTTTTTGTGAGTTTTGGTGGGATTGATGGTGTGGGGCTTCGTATGGGTTTTGATGGTCTGATGAGTTGACTGTTTGATTGATGGGTTGAACAATCGATGACTTAGTCGATAAATTTTTATGGGTCCGATGATTTGCGGGGTTGATGTGTGTGTGACATTTGCAGCCGAATCGAGCGAACGAGGAGGGTGTGTGCTCATGTCACGCATGGCCGTAGGAGGGGGGGGGGGGGGGGGGGGGGGGGGGGGGGGGGGGGGGGGGGGGGGGGGGGGGGGGGGGGGGGGGGGGGGGGGGGGGGGGGGGGGGGGGGGGGGGGGGGGGGGGGTGGGGGGGGTGGGGGGGGGGGGGGGGGGGAACGCCGAGCAAAGCTCGAAGTCGAAAGAAGACAACCTGATATTACGGGGGTCCATAGTTAATAGGACCTATGGTGTACATAAAAAACCTATATATTTACCTATTTTTACCAACAATATTTGGTCCTATTTACTATGGTCCCCCGTAATAGTAGCTTCCGCGGCCAGGGCTACTGGCACACTCCACTAAGCGCGCCCAGCGTGTTCATGCATTACCCCGCACATTAAACGAACGGGCCCCCGGAAAAAGCCCTCATGCTGTTCGATAAACTCGACCCTCAAACGCTCAAGCCGTGTGCACCTGGATCTACATTAGTGTGCTCGGAAGGACGCGCAAGTGCACCACACCAGCACTCACCAACTACCGAATACTCTCAATAGCGCGTACAACGCATGGTGTACAACGCCGAGCTTGGGATACGCCACCCTCCCGGGCACCACCAGCCGCCAAGCAGTGACAGAGCACACACGCAACGACAACACTTCCACACTATCCCCCCCCCCTCCCTCCGCCCGGTGCTCCGTCTCGAAAGGGATGCGTGGTCAACGGTCAAATGACTACGGCAAGCAACAAATGAGTACGCCCCCCCCCCCCCCCCCCCCCCCCCCCCCCCCCCCCCCCCCCCCCCCAATCCCTCCCCTGCTCCGTCTCGAAAGGGGTGCTTGGTCAATGGTCAAATGACTACGGCAATCAGCACATGAGTACCACCCCTCCCCCCCCCCCCCCCGGTACCACCTGACCTCTTCAGTCCCATCAAGCCCTGCCGGAAGCTGTGCGCGCGCAAGGACCCCGCCGCCCCGAGCGTCGACTGAGCGCCCCCGCCAGATGCCGATGCTGCCGCCGGCGCCCTAGCCTGCAGGACCGAGACGCACTTGAATATCGTGTCGTCTTCTTCCAGCTCCACCCAATCGGCCCTGTCGCACCGCATCACCGCCACAGCCACAGCCACAGCCGCCGCCACCATCATGGGAGGCCAAAACAAACGAATACAAACGCGCACAAAAAAAAAAAAAAAAAAAAGACAAAGGATTAACCAACGCCATCCCCGCCACCATCATACGGGAGGGCGAACAATAATACTAATAATAATATTAACAACAATAACAACAACAATAATAATAATATTGATAATAATAATGCTAATAATAATTTTTTTAAAAAGTATAATAAACAAAAAAGGAAGAAATGGTTGTGTATGGGGAATCGGGAACCGCACCGAGAATACTCCGGGACTAGGTTTTGCTGTGAGAGGAGGATTCTACTATTAATATTAAAAAGCGCTTTGGTTCACGCTCTTGGGGTCGAAGAATTGACCTTGATAACAGCAAACATGGCATTGCTTTGGGCTGCGAATAAACCGCGAGCGCCAACACCGAGCGGGCACAGCACGGGACGATGCTGGCAGGCCGGTACGCAAAACACGCGAGCAGACAACTACTCAGTGCGGCTACCATTAGCGGTGCCTGACCCAGCAGTTGCTACGCCAGGCACTTCCTATTACGGGGGACCATAGTAAATGGGACCTACGGCACACACAACAAACTATATATTTACCTGTTTTTACTAACAATATTTGCTCCTGTTTACTATGGCCCCCCGTAATAGCAACATTAATTCGTATACACTACTGACAATAGCACACACACATCATGCACTCGTATATTGAGTTGAGTAGTTGGCCAGCACTTGCTGAGCCGGCCATTTTGCAACAAAAACAAAATCAATATCCCGCTACTACTAGCACCCGGTTACTAATTTCTAGAAAACCCATAAAAAGCTATATACTGGTATAAAATTACCTGCTGTCTTCTTCGGGGTCAACAGACACGGCGAGCAGGAACTGGACTCGGGGAGGATACACCCATCCTTCCTCCTGCGAAAACAAAAATAAGCAAAGAGAGAATGGAAATAACGAAAGGCGAATGCGAAGAGACATGAAAAGGGCAAAAAGTTA
The DNA here is from genome assembly GCA_031763025.1 of Macrocystis pyrifera. Lineage (NCBI taxonomy): Eukaryota > Phaeophyceae > Laminariales > Laminariaceae > Macrocystis > Macrocystis pyrifera. The sequence continues at coordinate 8,853,402 of JASSKH010000028.1, forward strand.
GGCCACGTTCTCGCGGAGACGGAGGGGACGAGGAGGGCGGGGGGTAGAATAGTCGGGAGACACAAGTCATGAAACAACACCAACCACTTCTATTCGTCTCTTGTCTTCGTGCGGAACTGAACTGTGTTCCTCCCTAACCACCCACAACACCCACAAAACACTACCTATTACGGGGGATCATAGTAAATAGGACCTACGGTACACACAAAAAAACCTATATATTTACCTATTTTTACTCACAATATTTGGTCCTATTTACTATGGTCCCCCGTAATAATAGGCTCAACACTGAATATAGAACCGCACCCATTGATCTACTCCCCCCCCGACCTCGCCTCTCAATCTCACCCCCTCGCTGCACCTCGCTCTCGCGTGGGTAACGGAATACTCCGACCCCGCCCACCGCCCCCACTAACCTCCAAAAGCACTTCGTCTTCCGTCTGTAGCGGTACGGCCCTCCCAGACTCCTCCCCCGCTGCACCGGCTCCTACTCCCCGCCGCCGCCGCCGCCGCCACCGCCGCCGATGCCGCCGCCGTCGCGGCAGCCGTGGCCTCCTGCTCGCCCGCCGCATGCCGCGGCCGGGCTCTTCCTCCGCCCTTAGAGTACCCGAACCCGGAGAAGAGCGACTTCTTGCCCCCGCGACCTCCGTGCCTCGAGTCACCGCCCGCTGACGCCCTCCCGTCTCTCGCTGCAGATGATGATCCATCCTGAGCGGCCGCCACGGCCGCAGTCGCGGCCGACACCCCGGAAGACTTTCGCGTATTCCCGCTTCCCCTCCCGCTGCCGCTACCACTCCCGTTCCCTCCACCGCCCCCGCCGCCGCCGCCACTGCCACCGCCGCCGTTACGGCCACCGACTCTACCACCACTCCGTCCTTTTCCTCCGTCCGCCGAATGCGCCGCCGCTGCCGTACCCGCCCCCGCCGCCGTCGTCGCTCCCAGCATCTGATCCACTGACGGTGGTAAAGTGTCGCCGGAGGTTCATCTTATCGGCGCCGTCTTTGCCGCCGCTGCCTCGACTGCTGCCTCCCCCTCCCGCGCCGATCCTCCCTCCGCCACCGCCCCTACCGCCCATCGTACCGGTTCCCTTGCCGAACCGAGGCAGGAAGCCCAGCGGAGTGCGCGGCTGCCGGCTGCACAGCCAAGGATGGGGCGTGGCAGGCTCCTTGCAAAACGCGGCCGCGACGCGACGCCGCCGCCGCCGCCACCACCTCCGCCGCCCCCGCCGCTACCATCTTCCTCGCTACCTCCGATACCGCCGCCGGCGCCGCTGCCGCCACCACCGCCGCCGAGGCCGGCGTTGCGGCTGTGTCGCCGCAGAGCACTCGTGATGGAAGAGAGCTTCGCCGTCCGTCCACCCCGTCCCACGCTCGAGAGACCTGCCACTACGGCGGCCTCCGCCGCCGCCGCCGCTTCCCCTCTCGCGGTCGGGAAATCCATCAGTCCGTCCGGTCGAGGAACCTGCACGGCAGAGATGGGACGTGGGTGAGGGGAGGGGGGAGTAGGACGCAAGGTGGGAGGCGGGCGAGAGGAGGGTGGGGGGGAGGTGGGTGAGGGGGGAGGACGGAACGGGACGGGGAGGACGAGGACGCGGTAAAAATTACCACTGAAAGGGTGTTGAATGCTGCGAGGAAAGACAATAATAAAAAAAAGTCAAGACAAGACAAGACAAGACAAGTGAACGAAATAGGAAAAAAATCTTCTTCCTCGATTCCGACGACAACCTAACCAACTCCAGAACCAACGCGGGCCCGGACCGATGCAGCATCGCACCTGCACGCTTCCATCGTCAAGGCGCGCCAAGAACCTCCCCGTAGCATCACCTCCACCTCCACCGCCACCTCCACCTCTGACACTCCCTCCGCCCCCCGAAGCCGCCGCAAAGGATCCCTCGTCCTCCGTCACCAGGCAGCCCGGGCGCCACTTCATCGTGTCACCGCGGTCCAGGACCCACACACGCCGCGTCCCGACCGCGCCCCCGCCACCGCCACCACCACCGCCGCCCGCCCCGGTCCACATCCCGCCCCCGGCCTTAATCGTCCCTCCGCTGCTGCTGCTGCCACCGCCTCCGCGGCGAGAGCTTGCGTCCGACGATGACGCGTGAAGGAGGTGACCCCGCGCGGCCGCGGCAGCTTTAGCCGCCGCGCCGCTGCCGGAGGAGTTTCGCCCGGACTTTCCGGAGAGTCTGGCTTTGTCGTGTCTACCGCCTCCGCCGCCGCCCATCATGGTTATCATCGACGAGGATGACGACGAGGTCGACGAAGAAGACAGAGCGTTACTATTGATACCGCTAGCGTTGTTGCTATTACTGTTTTTGCTGCTGCTCTTGCTCGCTCGTCGAGACGGGCTGCGCTGCACCGACCCTTTCGTGGGGCTCTTAGCATCGTTCGCGGCAGCAGCGGCGGCCGCGGCCGAGGCAGCAGCAGCCGAACAAGATGGGGAAGAACCAGACACAGAGGCAGAGCCAGGCACTGACCCCTTCTTGCTGCCCTGTTCCCCTCCCGCCGCCGTTACCGCTGCCGTCACCACCGCCGAGGGCGCGCACGGCGAGGCCGGGGACGGCGAAGCCGGAGCCGCCGTGGTCGAAGTACACGTGGACGCGGGAGATAGCGACGCCTGGACGGACAACGATGCGCTCGATCCCGGCGTGCTCGGGGCCATCACAGGCTCTACTCTTGGGAGCGGCGACGTTATTGCCGCTGCTGCCGCTGCCGCCGCCGCCTCCGCCTCCGCGGCTGCATCCACTGGCGCTGCCGCGGCGGTTAGGAGGGGTGAGGGTGGGGCTAAGAATTCATCCTCCGCCAGGCGTAGACGCTCCACGGACACATTGTCCTGTTCCGCGGGGGGTGGGGCGGGGGCGCGACGGGTGGGGGGGGAGTTAGCGCGAGAACAGCAAGCAACACGCAGCACACAACAACAGCAACAGCAGCAGCGCACGAACAAGAGTGCCAGCGGCAACGAAAACAAAACAGCAACAACGACATCAACATGGACGAGAATAACAGCAACAGCAGCAGCACACGAACAACATCGCGCACAAAAAGAGCAACAACATCAACAACATCAATCACAGAAACACCGAAAAACAGCAACAAAAACACCAGCCACGACAAGAACAAGAACAAGAACCACTACAACAACAAAAAAAGTACCTCAGTGTCGGTGTCTTCGAATATGACGCTCACGGTCGGCGGGCCTCCCCCGCTCCCGTAGCTAACCTTGGTCAGGCACCCCTTGAACGGCTGGCCTCCCTTGCTCGGCCACTCCACCGACACCACGCTGCCCACCCGCAGCCCTCTGAACAGACGGATGCGCGACTCCGGCACCTCTTCCAGCCGATCCCCATCCGCGAACGCCACACCATAGGTAACTCCACCCGCGCCCCCCCCCCCCCCGCCGCCGCTGCCCCCCCGCTACTGGTTGGGGCACGCGTCACGTGTGAAACCTTCCCCCTGTACCAGCTCGTCGTCCAGACTGCCTGATCCACCAGCAAAAACTGGGCCTCCACCGAGTCCCCTTCTTTCAGGGTCCCCACCGGTGACAACGGTAGCGATACTCCCCCCCCGCTCGCGGCGACCGCGGCGGCGGCAACGGCGGCAGCAGCGGCAGCGGGGGGAAGCGGCGTCGGCGGTGCGGTCACCCTCGCGCTGGCCTTATCCGCCGCCGCCGCCCCCCGCTCAACCCCCCCGCCCTACGGGCCGCACCAGCAGCCGCCCCGGGCCCGGCCTCCACCCCCACCGTCTTCACAGATGCCGCGTTCGACCCAGCCGTTCCCGCGGCAACACCAGACAGCGGCGGGAACTCCCCGAATCCAGGAAGGGCTTCCGGGGGGGACACCGCTGTGACATCCCCAGCTTGGAGAAGGGAGTCAGAATCGCCGCCGCCGCCGCCGCTACTGTTGCCATCGCCGACCGTCACCGCCGTCGCTCCTCCCCCCCCCCCCAGTTGCTCCGTCCCTCGCGCCAGCGGCGGCGCAGAACTGAGAGACCCAGTTGCGTCCGGCGCCACCCGCTACCAAGTGTTTCTCTCCGGCTGGAGAGCGTCCACTGTCTCCCTCTCCGGTCGTCGCGGCCGCCGCCTTCGAGCCAGCGGAAGCTCGCATGGCGTTCGGCAGGGGGAAAGGCGACGCTCCGCTCGAGGCGCCGCTAGAATCGGCACCAGCAGCGGCAAAGGGGGATAGTCCGGCAGCAGCGGAGGCAGCGGAGTGGCCGGCGGTCCACGCGCCACGGCCACCGTCCTGTGTGCGGGCGTACATAAACGGTGTGTAGCGGTGTCTTCATGCGTATATTGACCCGTGGAAATAAATCAAGAAAAAAAAAACCCGAAAAATATTTAGCGAGAAAAAAAAAAAAAAAAAAAAAAAAAAGTATACTCGTACCAGGTACGTACGACTATGATAACAGAATGGAAATCAAGGCTCAAAACGAAACAAATACCCAACAAAAAAAAACACGCCGCGCTGTACATATACTTACTGCTCGTGTCCGGAAATGTACGGACCGTTTGGGCATTTTAACATGAATATCAAAACAGCGCTTGCATTTCCGGACAGGGTGGTAATATACTACTGTAGTATGAAACATTAATCCTTGTAGAGCTGCATTCCCGTTTTGGGGACAAACTACTTGGAATTTGACTGCTTTGTCCCCAAAACGTGACTGCAGCCTTGTAAGGGTCAAAACGTGCAAGTACCTGTCGGTGCTGGTGGTGCGGATGCGTCGTCAGCATGCTACGCACGTTGCGCCTCAGGTTCGACGCCGCCGTCGAAGCCGCGGCCTTCAGCCCCCTCGCCGCCGCCGCCGCCGCCGCCGCCGCCGCCGCCGCTGCCGCCGCCGCCCTCCCCCCTCGAGCCGCCCACCGCGCTCTCGCCGAGGGCAAACTCTTCCAGCTCCATGTCCACGCTGTCCCTGTCCTCGTCCTCCTGAACGGAAACCACAAGCACAAGGTTTAAGCACAAGTAGGGATAAGCTTGACCACAAGCGCAAGCGTGATCATAAGCATATGTACAATCAGCTAAAGCATCACAAGCGCACCGTACAACAACACGCAAGATAACACCCCCCCCGCCGTGGCTACACCGGAAAATAAATTAACTCATCGAAGCTGTCATTCATATGCAAGTCCGCCTCACAAAGCGGTTCTTAGTAGGATGCAGCTCACCCTTCATGCGACTCGCTGGACACCTCACGGTGCTTTGCGCTTGGTGCACGCAATGCCTGCCTGGTCGGTGAAAACCCGACATGCTCCGTCCCGGCATTGTAGGGATGCGAGGGTCTACATGGTCATACGACTACGGCCATGCATGAGATCGAGTACATCTCTCCTATCGAGTACCTCCCCCCCCACCGGGACCAATTTCAGACCCGGTTTCCTCCAAAGCATGGGGGGCGACACACACAACGAAGATGGTGGCTTTGGAAAATATATCGTTCAGAAGGTTGCATAGACGCATCGCTCTTCGTACTTAGTACGCCCTCCCCGTTGTCGAAAAACCCAGCCAGCTATGAAAATCGTCTTTTAGGGGGGGTGTTATCCTGCGTGTAATACGGTAAGCACAAAATTCTAGGCGTGGGCGCAAGCGTAGGCGTAAGCTTAGGCTTAAGCTCGGGCGTAGGTGGTAAAACCGCGGGCGTACGCGCATGCGGGAGCGCGAGCATGAGGGAGCGCGAGCATGAGGGGTTTCGGACGTGGGGAATTCGTTTAGGGGAGGGCGAGGACTCGTATCGAAAAGGTTTGCGCACGAATCCACGACCTCGCGGTTGTGTGCCCCGACCTGTCGGTCACGTGCGGTATCGCAGGTCCTTGCGTTGTTTTGCCTGCCTTTTGCCTCTCTGCGCTCTCTGTTACTCGTATCTTGCTCTCTATCTTCAACCTCCGGACAACACAACACAACAAAGCAAAACAAGAAAAAAAAAAAAACACACACACACACACACACACACACACACACAAAAAAGCAAAGCTAAAAAAAAACAAAACGGGTCGAAGGGGGCGGGTGCATACCGACTATATAGCACCCACTGCCCAGGCACATACATACGAGGGCAGCATCAACATGCATCAACATGTATCGTTACGGCTTGACGGCAAAAATCTGGTCAAAAACGAGAATACGTAGACGACCACAAAGGTCCATCTTTAACGTCAACGTAGCAATATGTTGTCTACCTTACCAGAGCCAGGCATCTGACAGTAGTAGCTAAAAGTAGCCAGTACTACAGTAAGTACAACAGTTAGCACGAGTAGAGACCATAACGTTCGCGCTTCTTCGCTAAGCCACCCCCTCCCCCCCCCCCCCCCCCCCCCCCCCCCCCCCCCCCCCCCCCCCCCCCCCCCCCCCCCCCCCCCCCCCCCCCCCCCCCCCCCCCCCCCCTTCCCCCGTATTCCACCCCCCCCCCCCCCCCCCCCCCTTCGCCTACTAGACTATACAACAAAAACCTGGTATACATGGGTACATGCATGCATGCGCGCAAACTATAATAAATAGTTGCAGGCTCAAGGCCGTCGGAGAAAACCACAGCCCCAACAGTATACGACGTATACCAGTTTTAGTTTAGCTCCGCATAGATCTACAGATATTCGTACTGGTGCCTTACGAATAGTTTCGTTCCGTTTTTTTTTTTTTTTTTTTGGGGGGGGGGGGGGTAAGATGCCCAAACCTGAAACTCCAAACAACAGTAAACCCCGTAGAATACTGTTTTTTTGGAGCTGTCGTTTTCTCCCTTAGTCTGGAGCCGAAAGTTGGGTGTTCTCCAAACACATACTCGTACCTGGTACAATACATTTAAGAAAGGTATTCTCTAAACACGTACTCGTACCTGGTACAATACATTAAGAAAAAAAAAAAACCCGTGAGCTGTGAGATCGAGGAACTCGTCGAAACTCATCTTTGTGCAAGCTGGGTGTGACACGTATACTAAGGGGGGACCACAGTAAATAGGACCAAATATTGCTAGTACATACAGGGCAATAGATAGGTTTTTGTGTGTACCGTAGGTCCTGTTTACTATGGTCCCCCGTCACAAGAATATCGTGCGCTACTGGGTATGTAGTTATTTGTAGAATACCACCAGTAAAAGCATGTTTCAGTGTGTACTAGGTACGTATACACCTGGTAAACTTCAATAGACTGTTTCGTGACCTTGACCACGGAGCCACAGCAGTAGATTTCCAAGGAAAATGAGCCAACAATGTGCAATACGATCGGGCTGTTTCTTATGCGGTTCGATTTCGAGCTTCAGATTTGTATTTTTCCATCTCAAAAATGAATGACCCTGCCTATGCAGTCCGAATATGCGAAATCCGACCGGATTTTTTTTTCGATTTGAGAACCCGACGACCCAAGTCATCGGATTTTGGGACGATTTGGGTAATCAGGTTTTCAAACCGAAAAATGGCATGCTCTCTATATTCAAGATGTAATTCACGACAGCAAACAGCAGCAGCACGATCGATGAGTTGGATGGTGATACAGCTGTATAGCGACGTTGCTTCGCGCCCGACGCGAGGTCGGCGGGCGGCGCGTCCCTCCGTGGACAGACTACAGTCGGCTGGCGCGGGCTCGGGCCTAGAGACCAAGAGAAGCGCACTCGGCGCGCACCTCTCCGTGGATACGTACTCGTAGACTACACTGCTGTACAGCAGCAGCAGCCAGTCACATTGTGAAACACAAAATACCAAGCCAGGTTGACTCTAGCGCACTACCCACGTCTCTTCGCCGTCAGATCAGAGGCCAGAGGCAGTCAGCCTTGGCTCGGACGCTTGGGTCCTACGCGCAGGGCAGCGCACCCAGCGCGTCTCTTCGCGGCGCCAGACCACAACAAACAGCAGTCCGTCTCGGCGTTTGCTCGAATCTCTGCACGCACAATAAATCTGATTTTTCCGAAAAAGGAGGGACTGTTTCGACTTGCCACGTTCACATCTGAAAATGCGATCGGGTCAAAATCTGGAGCTCAAAAATCGAACCGCATAGGAAACGGCCTCATCCTACTAATCACGCGAGAAACATCACCCAAAACGATGTGAAAACATCATCATGAGTCATCATCATAATCATTAAGAGCCATCCTCATAATTATCATCCCCCCATATACATCACCAGAAAATACATACCGGTACAGCAGCAGTAGTTTACCACACTATATGTAGCTATTATATAGTCAGTACCTGCCCGAAAGGAAAGGGCCCTCCGAGCGCCATCAGCAGCGGTGACGGCTTCACCACCGAGCTGTCCGGCATCGGGGCCGTTCCCGCCTCCCTCTGCAATTAACAACCGGTCCCGTCCGTCCGGTTCAAGCCCAGGCCAGGTCGGGTCATATCAGGCAGGCGGGGCAGGGCGGGGCCACGGTGAGGGTAACGACGCAAAGTTAGCAAAAAATATCAAACAAAAGAGTCAGACAACCACCACCGCCATACGACAGCTGCCGACGATACAGGATGATCAGCAGAGGAGGCACACACGCCGAGGCGGGTACCCGGCACCAAAGCGCCACCTGTTCCCCTCCCAAACCAAAGCACCCGGCCTTAACCCTTGCCGGATGTGTTGTGTTTTTTTTCTGAGATACGCAAGTAGCAGCACCGACATACTTCCAACTTTCTCGCTCGCGGACTCGACCCCTCTCAACGAGCGCATTATTGCTACCCTCAGATTCGGCTCAACCCAAGACAACCCCCTAACCCCCCCCCCCCCCCCCCCCCTGGTCAATGGTCGAATGACTAAGGCAAGCAACAAATGAGCACGCTCCTTCGAACCGCGACATACCCACGTAACAAAAAAAGGGTCAATATCAGAAGGGCCCACCTCAATACCGCCCCAAACACCAGCGCAAGGCGCCGCCGTGGCTTCCTCCGTCTCAGTAGTAGCGGCAGCAGCCGACGAACCCCCCGCTGGCTGCGGGGACTGCGCGCAGAACGCATCGCTTACTCCCGCGGCACCGGCGGCTTTGAGAGCGTCGATGGGAGTCGGCCGCCCCCCGAGGCTCGCGGTACCACCCTCGGCCGTCTTTTCCGGAAGGAGAATTCGGTAGGACATCTCCGCCAGCACCACCTGGGATTCATTTGCGCAGCGGCGGCGGAGCGGCGGTGGCACCGCGACAGGGGCACAGCAAGGGCGACGGAAGGAGCGGGCGGGGAGGGAGGGGGTACTGCGGTAAGGACAACAAGCAGCGGCGCAGGTCGAACGGAGAAGTGTGCTAACCAAGAGAAAGAGGAAGCCACATACAGCCAGAGGCAGAGGCAACCGCAGAGATACATAGACAGAGACACACATAGACAGATGCACACCGATATACTGTAGATAGACACAGATATAGACACAGATACAGACACAGACACCGATATCGCATGCTAGTCGCACGTTAGTCACACGTTAGTCGCATGCTAGTCGCACGCTAGTCGCACGCTAGTCGCACGCCGCACGCTAGTCGCATACTATTCACACCCTAGTCACATGCTAGTCGCACGCTAGCCGCACGCTAGTCGCATGCTAGTCGCACGCCAGTCGCACGCTAGCCGTACACTATTACGGGTGGTCATAGTTAATAGGACCTACGGTACACACAAAAACTTATCTATTTACCCATTTTTGCTAAAAATATTTGGTCCTAACATACTATGATCCCCCGTAATAGTCGCACCCTAGTCGCACAGACACAGGTACAGAAGACAGATACAGAAACACGGTCACAGACACGGACACAGATACAACAGACAGACACAGATGCAGACACAGAAGTACACGTTCAGAGACAAAACAAAAAACACAGACACCCAGGCCGAGGCCTTGGCAGGGACAGAGGTGGAGATAGACATGAGCACAAGAGCTTCAGAGGAGGGCCCGCCAGAGACAACACTGCCCGGAAAACTCGAAATTACTACCGGTACCGTTCGCGGTGGGGCACCGCTCAACACAAAAGCCCACGTGCGACAAACTCACACGCAGCGTGCGATGGCCGAGCATCCACTCACTCACCGCGCCCACCCGCCCACCCGCCCACCACGACATCACTAACAAGTGTTGTTGAAAACAAAACAAAAATGAACGAAAATCTAAAAAAGCCAAAATACGAACAAACATCAAAACAAAAATCAATAAATAAACAACAAGCAGAACACCATTCCCCCCCAAATGAACAAGAAACAACTCCCCCCCCCCCCCCCCTCCCTCTCCAAAATCGAATCAATCCAAGAAACAGAAAGAAACAAACACAACGATATCCGTCACGCATACAGAACACCAGCGACTGACGTACAGCAGTACGTATTATATCATGCCAAGTACCATCATACCTCGCAGAGCCTGCGAAAGCTCTTAAGTATCGACCCCCCAAAATCTGGTAGAGCAGATTGCTTTCTAAAACTCGTGTGGCAAAACGCCTACCAGGTTAAATACCAGGTAGAATCTACTATTGATACAACTTATATACCAGACGATACCCCCGCGGTAGGTAGTAACTCCTGACACACCTGCACGTACTGCTCCCACGGCGTGTCCTCCTCCACTCCAGGCACCGACAACAGCAGGTGTGTGCCCGTCTGCTCGTCCCACCCCACCACCCGAAACAGCCGCCCCTGCCCGGAGTCGCGCCCCTGCTCCACGCCCTCCCAGGGCGCCCTGCGGCGGCCCACGGAAAGACCGCCGCCGAACCCCTATGTTAAAGAGACAGGAAGGGCGAGCATAGCGTAGGTAGACAAGCGGAGGGAAAGCAAGAAGAAAACAAGGAGAGGTATAAAAGCGAGGAACACAAGGTAAAGTCCAGGAAAGTCCAGGAAAGTCCAGGAAAGGCAAGCCAAGGCAAGCCAAGGCAAGCCGAGGCAAGCCGAGGCAAGCCAAGGCAAGCCAAGGCAAGCCAATGCAAGCCAAGGCAAGCCAAGGCAAGCCGAGGCAAGCCGAGGCAAGCCAAGGCAAGACAGGGCAAGCCAGGGCAAGCCAGGGCAAGCCAAGGCAAGCCAAGGCAAGCCAAGGCAAGCCAGGGCAAGCCAAGGCAAGCCAAGGCAAGTCAAGGCAAAGGCCAGGAAAGGCAAGGCAAAGGCCAGGAAAGTCAACGCAAGACAGGGCAAGCCAGGGCAAGCCAAGGCAAGCCAGGGCAAGCCAGGGCAAGCCATGGCAAGTCAAGGCAAAGGCCAGGAAAGGCAACGCAAGGCAACGCAAGGCAAGGCACAGAGAAGGACATCGTAGGCAACAAGCAAGTAGGCAAAGGCAGAGGCAAGCGAAGACAATTCAACGTAAGCACAGGAACCAAAGGCAAGCAAACACAAAACAAAAACAAATCGACTGAACAAGCGGGGGGGGGGGGAGGGGCGGCATGCAAGCAGGCGGGGAGCAAGAACAATCGAAGCCGGCAGAGTACTACGCAACAGGTCGAGTGAGGGTGCCGAGTTCGCTCGACACTCGACGAGTACCACCGCCTGGGTTTCCACAAACGCGGTGGCGGTGGCGGCAGCGGCGGGGCGAGGCCGGGCGGGGGGGGGGGGGACTGCACTGCTGCAACACATAAGAAACATAGCATTAAAAACCAACAAACCGAAGCATGAAGATTTTCAGCGCTCGGGTTCATCGGCACACACCGTTACCACCGCCAGTATCGCACCCGCCAGCTCCCGTCCGTGTTTCGAGCACAACGCTCTCGCCACGCAGAGGCTCAGCCCAACCCCCCCCCCCCCCCCCCCCCCCCCCCCCCTCCACCTGCTCCAGCAAGCTGCCGCTGCCCCCCCCGGCCTGAGTTCCTTCTGGAGGCTTTATGCACACCATCGCCCCGGTAAGGTCACGGCAGTATGCAAGGTACGCCGGGTTGGTCACGTGGACCGATCGAAGCACGAAGTCCCTGACGAACGAACGACATTGTACCGTCACAAATTTTTGAGGATTGGGTTGTTGAGTCTGGTTGCTGGCCTTCGAATCCGGTTGTCAAGTCGGTCTTGGTGTCGGTTTCGGCTTTGGGCGTCGGCTTTGGTCTCGGCTTTGGTGCTTTTCGTTCCTTGTTTTTGTTGAAAAAATGTAATGCAACATGAATACTTGCGTGCAAACACACCACGTCGGATATATACACAGCAGTATCCTTTACACAACGGAAACTGAAACAAATACGGCGAAAAACACTCGCGTACACAAAGCACACATCGAGTCGGACCGCAAGCGGAAAAGAAAACAAAAAAAAAAAACACGACAAAAAACATACTACAAACGCACACCGCCGCGTCCGACTTCGTACGTAGATCATGATACCTCCAGCAGCAACACAAAGAAGTAGCTAAAGTACACACCTCAGATGGGACAGCTTCGTCAGCGGTTGCACAGACGCCGTGATGTTCTGCGCGTCCCCAAGGGAACCCGCACCCCCCCCCCCCCGCCCCCGCCCCCCCCCCCCCCCCCCCCCCACCCCCCCCCCCCCCCCGCCGACGCGTGTGAGCGACGACAGTGACGCCTCCAAGACGTCATCCCCGCCACCCTTGGACCGCACCCTGCACAGACCGGCCTTCGACGGTCGGAGCTGCAGCATCATGGGGATAGAGAGCGCGTCAAGCCCCGCGCCCCCCCTCCCCTCCTCCCCCGTTTCCGTGACCGCCGCTGCCGACGCCACCGAAGATGCCCCGCGCGCCGCCGAAAATACCGTGTCCCCCATTCCCACACCCGCTTCCGCCCCGGCCGCCTCCGGTGGGAGGGTGCCGGGAGTCGGGGCCCTCTACCTGAAGGACCTCCACTCCGATGACGTCGTGTATAAGCCGGAGGAGCTGCACGGTTTTTTTTTCGTTGTTGGCATATTTTAGTTTGATTTTGTTTTGTTTGTTTTGGTTTTGGTTCGGTTGTGGGGTTGCGGTTGCGGGGTTTCCACATGGTAGCGTAGATTTTTCGGATTGGGATTCAGTTCGGGTTTTGATAAAACGACAGACGTGGGCGGAGGAGGAGGGAGGGAAGGGGGGTGGGTGGGTGGGGGTCATGGTTAATACAAGAGAGAAAAAGAGAGAGGAAACAGTCAAGAGAGCAAGAGAAACGGACGACAGGAACACGGAACAAAGGCAGGCAGGCAGGCAGGCAGGCAGGCATGAAGGCAGGTGGGAAGGCAGGCAAGCAGGAGGAAAAACAAACCAAAACCGACTAAAACCCAACCCCATCACAAACCAAACTAAAGCCAGAGATAAACCAATTCGAAACCAAGAACAATCCAAGACGAAACTTAAGGCAAATCACAATCGAAACCAAAACCAAAACCTAACAACTAAAACTCCACGGTTCAAAAGTACCGTGCACCGCGCCCCCCCCCCCCCCCTGTAGCTCCCCCCCCCCCCCCCCCCCCCCCCCCCCCCCCTGAACAGATATCGGCCCCCCCACCTCGAGCACGGCCTGGCTCCCGCCCTTCTGCCCCCCTCCCCCTGGCACCCTTCCCCCCCCCCCTCCCCCTTGGCCCCCTTCCATCACCGCCGCCGGAACCAAGGTGAGCGCATTAACGGTGTCACGCTCGAGTTCCACCGCCGCCGCGCAACTAGCCCCCTCCGCAGCGGTGGCGGTGGCGGCGCCCGGGAGGAGGAGCGGTCGGGCGGCCGTGGTGGCCGCGGCCCCCCCCCTCGAGCCACCCCAGCAGCTCCCGAAGGGAGTGCAAGACTCCCGACTCCAGTGCCTCGAAGGCAGTGATGCCGTCCTGCAGGCAGGCACGACAGGACAAGCAGGCAGGCAGGCAAGCGAGAGGTTATGCATGAGGAGGATATTCGTTATTTTGCTGTCTTCCTTCTTTCCATCCTTTCTTAAAAGGACGAAAAGGAAGAAATACACAACACTATACAAAAAAAGCGGGAGAAAAATGCAAGACAAAACCAAGAAAAAAGGGGGGGGGAAATTACCTGGTACCTGGTAGATACGTATTTACAAGTAAATAGATAACAGAAAAAAAAGCGAAAACAAAACGCAAACAATTAAAGAAAAAGGGAGCGAAGGCAGCAAACAAGCAAGACACGAATAAGACAACGAAGCGAAGAACAGACACAACGCCCGTAAGAGTTTGGCAGTTAGGCAGTGAGGCAGACGGGCAGGGGCGTGACAGATGTGTGGGGGGTGAGGTGGGGAGGCACTCAGAGAAAATGCGAGAACACGCAGGGAGAGCGAGAGACAGAGAGATCGCTACACACTAGAAGAGTGGTAACATATTCCACAGGTGTATAAACACATATGCCCCACCTCGCTCGAAAGCAAGCCTGCCAGCTCCTCCACCGCCGACAGCGCCCGCCGCCGCGCCTCCGCCACCGCCATCGCCTTCCCCTCGTCAAGAAGCGGCGCACCCCCCTCTCCGCTCCCTGCGCGGCTCCGCAAGACCCCGACCGCCTCCCTCAGCGTCGAAGCCGTCGCCGTCAGCCGGTCTACTGCTTCGACGCCTGCTTCCCCCCCGCCGCCTCCACCAACACCGCCGCTACCGCCGCCCTCGCCCACGCTCAGACTCCGTGCGGCCCTCAGGCTCTGGTGAGCGTCGCACAGGTCGACGATCTCCCTAATGGCCGCGGGGATAGCGGCGCCCAGGGGCCGAGGGGAAGATGGCTGCGCGCCGGCCAGTAGCGGAGGTGTCACCGCAGCCGGCCCTGTCGCTACTGTTACCGCTGTCGACGTCTCCAAAACGTTGCGGATGCTGCGGGGCGCGAAGGGAAACGGGTATGGGAGGCGGGGCGGGAGGCCGGGGGGGGGGGGGGGGGGGGGGGGGGGGGGGGGGGGGGGGGGGGGGGGGGGGGGGGGGGGGGGGGGGGGGGGGGTCTCGTCGTCGGCTTAGAGTGCAGGTACCCAACAAAGGTCATGAAAGAAGGAGTGGGGGGGGGGGGGGGGGGGTGGCAGATATGGAGATAGAGAGATGGAGAGGGCAGACAAGACAGACCAGAGAACAACGGTGACCACGGGCAAAAACAAAAACAGCACAAAGCAGTCAGTCCACTCCATTCCACTCCAGCTGCTCTAGCCCATGCCAACTCAACCGACCTCAGTCCACTCCGCCCAGCCTAGCCAAGCCCACGTCGCCCAGGCCATCCCTGGCTCGATTGGCTCACGCACCTGTGCAAAACTCCGCGCCGTCGAAGCGGCACCACGTACGCGTCCGGCACGCGTATCAGCACCTCCTGCAGCAGCACCAGCGACCGCAGCACCAGCGCCGGGTCCGCCCACACAGGAGCCTTGCCCCCTCCTCCCCCTCCGCCACCGCCGCCGCCACGACTCCTGCAGGGCGACTCCAAACTCGAGGAAGAAGTCGTTCCAGGAGAGTTCAAGGACGACATCCTAGCCGTGGGCACCGCTCCCGCACCGGCACCAGCACCAGCACCGGCACCCGCTGCCGCCACCACAGCTGCCGCCGACGCCGCCGCCGCTGACGCCGCAGCAATGCCAGCCGCGGTGCGCTCAAAGAGCACCAAAAGCGCGTCTCGGGTCGCACTGTCTTCTAGGGCAGCATTCACCGCAGCAGCTGTCGAGACGGGCGCGCCGTCTTCTCCCCCCCTCCTCCTCCTCCATCACCACAGCCACCACTGACGGCGCCGGCTCCGGCTCCGCTTGCGCCCGGGCTTGCGCTGGCGCGCCGCATCAGCTTGACGAGGATTTCCAGCCACGCCTTGCCGAGAGACACGGACACCGTGTGCTGCGACGTGCTATCCCTGGAGGGGACCGAGCCGCCAACGCTGCCCCCGCCCCCGCCTCCCCCTCTGACGCTCGCGGCCATGCCCGTGCGGCCGGCGGCGGCGGGGGGGGCTAGCGCGGCGGAGAGGCCCTGAGCGGCCGCAGCGTTCGCCATGAAGCTCTGGCCGAGCGTTTGCAGGAGGATGCACACCTGCAGCGGATGGAGGGAGTTGTAGATGGGGGGATGGGATTGGGGAAGGGAGGGAGGGAGGGAGGGAGGGGGTTGTAGCGGGATAGGCGTGGGGGAGCACTGCTGCAACATGGGTGTTTGACGAACCCATTTACCCATCAGCACGCCAACCAGCACACAACCACCACCACCACCACCTACAACAACACGCCACAAAAACAAGGCAGACAGGAAAGCGAGCTCTCTTCTTCCGCAGCCTCCACACGCAAGAGAAATAGTAAAGCGGCAGCGACGACGGCAGCGGCAATCGCAGCAGCAACAGCGGCAATGAGTCGGTCGCAATCTTCTAGAAGCCATATCATCATGCTCTCACCATGCCTCCGCGGTCCTCCGGAAGATCAAGCGCCTTTGCCTCCAGCGGGCTGCAGGGTCCCACCGCCGCTGCCGCCGCTTCCGCCGCCGCGGCCTCCGAACGCCCACCGCCCGGTACCCAGGGCGAAGCCGACACGGCCAGCACCATCGCATCGGCCCCATCCTTCAACGCCGTCCTCGGCGGAGCCGTCGCCGCCGTTGCCACCGCCGCGGGAACAGCAGCAGAAGCAGCAGCAAGGGCGCCGGTCGAGGCCGCATTAGCAGCAGAAGCGGTCGCGAAGGAGCCGGACGGCGGGCGTGGCGAGGGCGAAGGCAGAGGCGACGGCAGCGGTGACGACGACAGCGACGACGGCAGGGACGACGCCGACGATGACGCCGAAGACGACGACGACGACGACGCGCCGGCGGCCGCGGCCGCGGAAGGCTTTCCCGCAGCAGCACCGCCCCCAACCTTACATTTACCGTGACCTTTACCCTTACCCTTTCTTTTACCGTTGCCGCCACCGTGACCGCCACCCGGTGTCACCCCCGCTGCCACCGGAACCGAGTCGGCGTCCTTCTTACGACCTTTCCGACGGGCGCTGGCAGAAGCGGTGGCACCCGCCGCCGCCGCCGCTGCTACCGCCGCCGCCGCCGTCTGCTTCTTCTTCTTCGCGGACCCCACCCCCGCCGCAGCAGCCACCGCCCCCCCCCCCCCCGCCGCCGACTTGGCCGCCGATTTAGCCGCCGATTTAGCCGCCGATTTAGCCGCCGCTGTTGCCCTCCCCGCGTCGATCCGTCGGGCCTCCTTCTTCTCCTGTTCGCCGCTGTACACGGTGCCGACGTCGATGTCAATGTCGATGTCGTCCGCTTCATCAGCTTCGTCGGCGTCCTCTAAGGCTTGAGTGAGGAGCAGCATCACCAGCTCGTCCGTGCAGACCTCGACTGGTGAGCAGCCGTCTTTGTCCCTCGCGTCTAGGTCCGCTCCGGCCTGCGCGGGGAAAGCGTAACGAACAGCAGAGCAGCAGCAACAGCATCCACAATATCGACATCAACAACAGCAACAGCAGCAGCGACAACAGGAATAAGCTCAACATCGACGGCAACTGCATCGAACTAAAAGGCGCACGCGGACAAAATAGAGAGAGCCCACGGCAACGGCAAAAACCCTTTCCGGCCCCATATCACCGAGTCGCCCCGAAGCACATCGCGGCTCATCGGCCCTATGCTTGAACTATTAATGACACAAGAAACTAAAAACGCCTTCGTATAATACAGTAGAAACGAAAACATCGAAAATAACAAAAGCACCAGGAAACCAGATAAACCAACCTGCTGTAATAGTGCACCTTCTCCTACCTCAAGAAAAGCACAGAAACTCCGCTGGGATGTCTACCGACATTACACACACTTCATCTGCTACTGTCTCCCCTCCCCTCCCCTGCCCGCCCCTCCCCCCGCCCCCCCTGCAATCAACTCCCCGCACGTTTTCACTCCACTCCATTGTTTCCCAATCTTACGTGTCCTAGCTCTATAGGTGGACCCGCCAAAAACAAAACACAAAAACACACACAAAAAAAACGCACACCAGAGAAAAAAAAAAAAACAAGAACACACAAGAAAAAAAACACGAAACAACATAGAAATACACGCAAAACAAGACGAGACAAAACTACAACCTACTCACGTCGATCAGGGCTGAGACAACCTCCCCCCTCCCGAGAGACGCCGCCGCATGGAGCGCAGACCCCTCGGGCCCCACGAACGAGACGTCGGCCCCGGCGTCAAGCAAAATGCGCGTCATCTCCGAGGCCTTATCGGAGCCCCCCGCGTGAGCCGCGGCGGCCATGAGCGGAGACAGACCGGGCCTGATCAAGCGGTTCGAGTCCGCGCCTCCTGCCAGGACGTGTCGAAGCTGAATGTGTATGGATGTAAGGTTTGGGGGGGGCGGGGGAGGGGGGGGGGGGGCGGGGTTGGAGAGGGGATTCAGACGGGAATTGAACATTTTGACGGTACTGCTGATATATACGCGTTTATTTTTTTTTTTTTTCTTCGGGGATCGTTTGATGGGTAGGTGGGTCGGGGGGGGACGAGGGGGGAGGCTGGGTTGGGGCTGAAGTGGGAGTTGGGGGGAAGTGGGGGTAAGGGTGGGGATACGGGTGGGGTCAGGGGCTGGGGGTCGGGGGTGGGGATGAGAGTGGGGAGAGGGTGGGGGCGGGAGTTGGGGGAGGGGGGTTGGTGGCAGGATCGGGGGGTGGGAGTGGGGGTTGGGAGGGGGTTGGCAGTGTAGGAGGCAGCAACGGTACAGTACCAGATACATCGTTTCCTGATCGTTATTCGTCCGGTGGGTGCACTGGGGGCGCCATCACGACAGCTGGTCTGCTGCTACTGTTACGAGCAGAAGGTTGCACCCCACCCACCCTTACCCCTGCCCCCCCTCTCCTCCCGTGCTCCCGGCCCACGAAAGCGCCCCCTCCCATGGCGTTATTTTGCAGTGTATGTGCCGGACATGTGTATCACTATCTCCCTTCCTCCCCCGCTCCTCCCCCCCCCCCTGCCTCCCGTCCCAGCTCCAAGATGGGCGGGAGGGAGAGGACGAGGACGCAACCGAAACACCAAAAACAGGAAGAGAAAAACAAAAGGGAAAAGAGGGGCAAAAGGGGGAAGGGCTGGGGACGAGAAAGGTTTCCTCACCATGGTGGCGTTGCCCGACTGAATATCGTTCAAGATAGACCGCTCCTCCTTCGCTCCCGCGCCACCACCACCACCACCACCACCACCGCCACCCCTCCCCCTCCCTGCCGCCCCCCCCCCCCCCCCCCGCCCCCTCCTCCGATACTAACGCCCCCCAGAGCCCCCAGCACGCTGAGAGCGCTGAGGCTAAAGCTCGCCATGGGATCGTCGTCGATACCCAACCCTCCATCCCCGTTGCTATCGCTGTCGCCGCTACCGGGGTCACCCCCCAGGGACAGCATCGTCCGGAAAATGGAGTTACGGGCCAGTGAGCGCCTAGCCCTCGACGTGAGGGAGTTAGACGAAGACAGAAGAACTCGCCGCGAGGAGATCACCTGCAGGGGAAAGGGGAGGGGAGAGTGGGGAGGGGGGAGCGGAGGAAGGGAGCGAGGGGGAACAGAGAGAGGGGGGGGGGGGGGGGGGGCGTAGGATGGGCGGGGGAGTTAGAGGGGTGGGTGGCAAGGGATGGGGGGGCAGGGGGAGGGCTTTGTTGTGCTTTGGCCGGAAAAGACACCAGGCGTGCTCAAAAGAAGGTGTCCAGAGAGGAAGGGCGGGATGGAGGAAGGGAGGGAGGGCTTCGTGGAGATTGGAAATACGGGGGGGCTGACTCAACCAAGGCGAGCATAGCGTAAAGTACACGACTTCCCCCAGTCGTAGTCGAGCCATTCCAAGGTTGATCCGCGCGCGTGCAGAGCGCAGAATCGGCGAGAGAGAGAGACAAAAAAAAAAAAAAAAAAAGACCCGCAAGAGCGGCTGCGAGGCTAAATCGGCCGCCGCACGCGGAATTAATTTTCCTTTCCTTTCCACTGACGTAGCGTGGAGTGGTAGGGTACCACCTGCCGCGCAACCAACGCCCAACGACCCGCCCGCCCGCTCGCCACACGCGACTCGACCCCAACTTGTCAGGGAAAAAAAATACAGCGCGCCGCTCTTGCAGAGTATCATCACAATCGCAAAACCAACGGAAAATGCCAGTGTGCTGTATACACTGCCACAATGCCACCCGTCCACTCCTTATACAGCGACGGCGGCGGGGGGTCGCTTCATATAACCCTAGGTGAACAAACAATGAAAAATCAGAACAGGACAGAACCCAACCTAACTCGGCCTACCCCAAACCAACCCAGCCCAATCCCACCCAGCCCAGCCCAGCCCAACCCAACCCAACCCAACCCAACCCAACCCAACCCAACCCAACCCAACCCAAACCAAACCAACTCAATCAAACCAATCATAACAAAACGAAAGCAAGACCTCCGTCTACCAGGTCAGATCGGGTCGGGGGTAGGTAGGGGCTCTCACCTCCTCAACATCTGTGTTCGCCCAGGACACCAAGACGGTACCGTCTCCCAAATCGGCCAGGAGCTTGGCGCGTCGCTCATGGTTCTCCTTTGTGCCCCCCCCACCCCCACCCCCCCCCCGCCCCCGCCGCGCCGGACAGGGCCGCTGACAACAGCCACTGTCGAAGTCTGGGTACTCTTCCCCCCGGTTGCTGCTGTTGCTGCTGCTGCTGCTACCGATGCGGCGGCACCGGCGGTGACGAAGCTGGTCTCACTAGCACTGGCGGGTGCCGTGGTTGCGGCGGCGCATGTGGCGGCGGCTGCGGCTGCGGCTGCGGCTGCGGCTGCGGCGGTTCCGCTGGCGATTCCGACCCCGCCACCGCTACCAGAGAGGACCCCGCTGTCCGCATGACCCGCGGGGTGGCTCTCGGGTTGCACCTGTCGGCGTCGTTCCGGAGCCAAGCGCCAGGTGCCAGGTACCAGGCGTCACGCATCAGGTATCAGGCTCGGTATCGGGTATCGGTGGTATCAAGTATCGGGCAGTAGGGTGTTGGGTACCAGATACCAGGAACAGTACCACCCGTGTCAGATACCATCACGTTCCAGATACCAGGTATCAGGTACCGGTGCTACAGTATGTAAGGTGACAGATAACAATACTCTGATCACATACAGAAAAGTGGGACACATCATGACTGCTGCCATACCAGTACCCGCTACCTGGTGTCAGTACGTATGAGGGTACCCGGAATCAGGTACGGTATCAGAGACCCGGTACCCGGTATCAGATATATGGGTACACAGCTGTACCAGGTTATACCTATGTCAGGTACCCGGTATCAGATATCATGTATCATCACCGATGACGCAACAAACGAGAGTACAGCAGCTCTGGTGTCTTTAGTACGTAGCTTTCGGGGGGAGCGGGGGGGGGGGGGGGGGGGGACGCAGACGCACACTGTCCCTTGTTCTATTTATACGCGGGAAAAAAGAGGCAGCGCGCGTCAAAACCATTGTGACACTGAAAATCGCGCTCAAAATGAGCACTAAATCCTGAGCCGGAGACGACGGGGGTAGAGCAGGTGCCTGTCGCATCATATCGTTTCATCCTGTATCGCAGTATATCGTATCGTATCATACGTATCATCAATGCTCTGTACACAGGCGGATTCCACCGGATTCGGGCGAACAAAAAATAAAGTGGACGCCATCTGCCTCCACCCCCCACCCCCCCTCTCCACCCCCCTCTTCCGCCCCCCCCCCCCGGCTCCCGTTACACAACCGGCACAGGAATCCGCCTCCATGCCGCTCCCCCCTCCCCCCACCCCCCGGCCCAAAGGAAAGCGAACGAAAACGTACCTGAACCATCACCGCCGGCCCGGGCGTGTAACTGTGTCCCCTGCTGCTGCTGCCCCCACCGCTGCCGAGCAGGAGCGACGACGCCCTGGGCAGGCGGCCGTCAACGAAGGCGGTGGCAACCTGCATCGGTACATGGGAAACAAAATCACCCATAAAAAAGACAGCAGAGCGTGAAAAATGAACGGAACGGTACTGGTAACGGCTCGTAGCGGTGATGGCGACGGTAATATTAGGGGTAACGGTAACGGTAAAACGCGAACGGGAGCGGTAGATGGTGATGGTAGCGCGTAAAGCGGTAACGGTAATAGTAGCGATGATGGCGGCGGGAATGGCAGAGGTAACAGCAATGGTAGCGGGGGTAACGGCAACAGTAACCGTACCGGCAGCGGTTTATATCATTGGTATAGCGGTAACAGCGGCGGTAACAGCTGCGGTAACAGCAATGGTAACGGTAGTGACACGGGTAACGCAAGAGGTGACGGTATCGGTAATGGTAACCTTAGCGGCAACAGTAACGCGGCGCAAGAGAGAGGCACGGACGGACGGGTGACGGGGGCGGTGACACGCCAGAGAGACAGCGACAGGTCGACAGGCAGACGGACAAGACGGGCGTCAGACCATAAACCACCACCACCTCGACCGCAGACGAGGGCGGAAGGGGATACACGCCGTGACCCGCGGAAGGCCCGCACGAACCCTGAATGGAACGTGCGCGAAGTGGAACCAAAACAGACGCTTGCTTCATCCGCCTGTCACAAAAAAAAGAAGAGAAACACAGGAGCATCGAGCTCAAAACTATATCTTGCTCAGGCCCATGTTCATGCCCATGATTCCACATCCGCACCCTTACGTTCAAAGCTCTCATCCTAATCCTCATCTACACGTGGACAGAAAGAACGGAACGAACAAAAACAACAGTCCGAGCGGTCCAAAAGAAAAAAAAAAAACGATGCGGAAATCGCTCCAGGGCGGGAGACGGGAGAGAGGGAGGAAAGGAGAGAAGGAGGGAATGGGGGGGGGGGGGGGTCAGATGATGACGTACCAGTCCCACGATGCGCAAAACCGCCAGCCCGCTCCGGCCGGCCGCCTCCCCGTCCGCCACCCCCACCGCCCGGCCGCCCCGACGGTCGCCCGATATGCCAGAGAGCCGCGGCGTTCGCGGCGCCGACCTCGGCGTTCCCGGAGCATCGCCAACACCACTACCCCCCCCACCACCACCACCACTAACCCTCGACCCCGGGGTATTATCCCCCACCTCACCACTGCCGCTGCCACCGCCACCAATGCCACCGCCAACGCTATTAGTGCTGCCGCTGCCATCGCCGAGCGCGTCTAGCACGGCCGGGAGGAGGGGACACCCGGGCTCGAGCGCCAGCGACATTAGCTCCGGGGAGGACGCCAGCAGATGATACGTCAGGCCCAGGGCGCGCTGGTGGCACCCCGCGCCGCGGGGGGAACGGTCCCGGATGGCCGCCACCAAGAGCTCCTCGTCGTCAATCAGCTCCCCCAGCCACTCCCTCCCCGCCGCCTCCGCGCCCCCAAGCCGCGGCAGCACCTTCGACCCCAGGGCCGACAGCGCGGCCTCGCGGTTCGACGCCGAGCCCCTCCTGAGCACAGCGAGCAGCGCGCCGAGGACCGCCTCCAGCTCGTCATCACCGCCGCTGCTGCCACCGCCGCCGCCGCTACCGCCCCCGCTACCACTACCAATCGGACGCGCACCGTCCGCGCCGGCAACAACAGCTCCAAAGCCGCCGCCACCGCCGCCTCCTTTCCCCTCGACGCCTCCTGAGGTCGCCCCTCCCGCTGCCGCTACCGCGTCAGCAGCGACAGGCGGCTGTTTCACCGGTGCCACTGCCCCCGCCGGCCGCGGGCGGAGCTCGAGAAGCTGGGGCAGAAGCGCCAGTGCCTTAGCGACGGCGGCCTCTGCGCCCGCGCCGGCCCCCGCCCCCGCGCGATTGCTGGTGCTGCTGACACGGCGGTCGTCCGCCTGAGTGGGGCCTTCCGGAGAGTGCGTGCCCGGAGACGTTGAAATGCTTCCCCGGCGGCTGCAGGCCAAAAAGAGCGACGAGGGAGAGCGGTATGTGCAGATGGAGCATGGCCCGCGCGCCGGGCGAGGGTAAGGTGAAGGGAAGGGGAAAGGGCAAGCGAATGGGCGGGGTATGTGTGAGGATGAGGGTAAGCGCAAGGGTGAGAGTAAGGGTACGGATGCAGGGGTAAGCGCAAGGGTGAGAGTAAGGGTACGGATGCAGGGGTAAGCGCAAGGGCAAGGGTAAGAGGGTAACGGCAAGGGTAGGGCTAAGCGTAACGGTACGAGTAACGGTATGGGCGAGTGTAAGGGTAAGTCAACCTTCAATCGATGCTAGAGACGATACTTTTCTAGGCCCAGCAACGTTTATTCTATCGCGTGCAGGGTTTGGGGTAAAGCTGTAAGGGAAGGGCGGCCACCAAATAACAAATGCGACGCAAAAAAAAAACAGGGGTTTCCATGGGAAACCCTCGGGTCTTTGTGTAAATCCTCAATAAAACAATGGCGTGAGAAGAAAATAAGTTAAAAGGAAACAATATATATACACCATGTAGTCGTGAGAAAAAAATCAGGAATGATGTTGACGGCAAGCCAAGCGCAAAAACAAACACAAAACGCATACAAGGGCTGCACCCACTCCCCGCCGCTTCTACACCTCCTCCCACCCACCCGAAAGGGTAGAAGATATGCAAAAAGTGCCTTGTGTAATGTATGGAGTAAACGAATGAGCGTCCAACTGTTGAGGTGTCTCTTATCAGGAGCAGGAATGGTACCCCATCGAAACGGATGCGTGGGCAACGGTCAAAGAACTGAGGCAAGCAACAAATGAGTACCCCCCCCCTAAACGCCTACGATCGTGCATGATAATGAGTACCCCCCCCCCCCCCCCCCCCCCTCCCCTAATCGCTGCCGCATGGTCACCCCGTTACACCTCCCGGGCCCTCTCACCTTCCCCCCGGCGCGCGGTACACCCCGTTGATGAACGACGCCAGCACCCTTCCCCCGCCCCCGCCGATGTCGGTCTCCGCCAATTCTCTCCGGAACTCCCGCGAGGTGCGGCAGAGAAGGTCCACCCCAGACACAGCCTCCTGGCCCAGCTCCTGGAAAACCAGCAAACATAAATATTACAAACATACCAGCATAAAAAAAGTACGTTCGCTGCGCGTTCGACCGAATAGTTGTAAATAGTCGACACAACTCAGCTTTCCAAGATACGCGATACGTCGGCATGTGACAAATGTCATCAGCGAGGAAGCTGTGACGTTCATGCTGACATTACACAGACTATATCCCGATTTTTTTTTCGCTTTTCGCTGGCCGCCGCGTACGCCTTTCGGTTCTCGGGCTGTGCAGCCTTCAAAACTGCAACGGCTGGTCGGCCTTGCGATTTTTTCATCTGCACAAAACGTTACCGAATTCTACTTTGCGTCACGCCACGTCCGAATATCTCCGAAAGGAAAACCTCGTACGTAAAAAATACGTTCATCCCGTCACATTCTCGTCAGCAAAAACAAAAACACATACATACATACCTGGTACAGCATCGGCTTTCCTATTCGGCCAATTCTACCGATTCGGTCAAATCGGTCAATTCTACCGATTCGGTCAATTCGGTCGGTTTTTGGAGGATTCGGCAACGCAAATCCGAGCCTCACCTGATACTCGGCCGTGCCCGCCGTCGCGGCGCACGTGATGCACAGCGCGTACGTCCTCACGCCCCGTTGCACCTCGACGTCCCCCGTGGCGCCGATCTGGCGAGAGAGAGAGAGACAGACAAGGAAAACAAGGGCCGTCGGTAGGGCGGTTGGAAGCGACAAAGATACATCAACGAACAACACGAATTAGGATCAACGACAACTCATAACATCGCAAATAACGACGATAACAAAAACAACAAAAATACGCGGGGAAAAACGTCGCCCACGCCCAAAAGGGCAGGAGGCCCGCGGTTCGTTCCTCTCCCTCCCTTCCTCTATATTCCTTCGCTGGTACCCCCCCCGCTTCCTTTCCTCCCGCCGCCTCCCCCCCCCCCCCCCCCCCCCCCCCCTCTACCCCCCCCCTCACCCCCCCCCCCCTCCCCCCCCCCTCCTTCCCCCCTTTTCTCCCCCCCACACCCCGCCCCCCCCTCCCTCCCTCCCTCCACTAGTAACCCCCCCCCCCTCCCCCCCCCCCGCTCATATATGGGTTGGGTTGGCGTCGGTTGCAACGACACTGTAAAACATGCCGCTCACTACGTGAGCTAGACATCCAGGGTACCGTTTTTTTTTTTTTTTTTGTTGGCGGTCGCCCACAGCTGGTCGTCTAGTTAGATAATTTGTGCCAAGTAAAGAACCTTTACTCTGCACAAGGGAATTGAATCTATCACGTAGTGTTCAAGGTAAGACACCCAAGAGGCAGTTACATAGTATTCCCATTGCTGTCTCTGGAAGTGGCCACACCGGAAATTAAACTAACTCATTGAAGCTGTCATCCATATGCAAGTCCGCCTCACAAGCGGTTCTTAGTAGGATGCAGCTCACCCTTCATGCGACTCGCCGGACACCTCACGGCGCTTCGCGCTTGGTGCAAGCAATGTCTGCCTGGTCGGTGAAAACCCGACATGCTCCGTCCCGGCATTGTAGGGATGCGAGGGTCTATGGTCATACGACTACGGCCATGCATGAGATCGAGTACATCTCTCCTATCGAGTACACCCCCCCCCCCTGCCCCTACGCCGCCTCCGCACCTGAAGGAAGTAGTTGAGGGCGCGGCAGGCCTGGAGAGGAACGTCCGGCCCTCTCCGGCTACCGGGGTCCGACATGAGCTCTAGCAGTACCGGGATGAAATCGCGGTCGATGTTGGACCGCGTCAGCCCCGTTTCCGCCTCCGCCGCGGCCAGGGCCAGCGTGTGGCATAGCTTGGTCTTGAAGATCGGGGAATGTTTTGTTGCCGATTAGCATCGCCACCAGCAGTATCACCACAACCGAGAGGGGGGGATGGGCAGGCAGACAGGCATACAGACAGACAGACAGATCGGCACACAGACAGGCACACAAGACAAACAGGCATACAGGCAAGGCAGACAGACAGACAAAGTTAGAATGCCCAGGAAACCAGACGCAGAGAAGTGGGTACGCGCGGTATTGCAACATATCACCCCTCTCTCCTCGTTCTCGCTCTTCTATGTTTGACCAACATCCTTTCTCTCTGAAACTTACCTATACCTACATTTCTCCCTCCTCCCTCCTCGCCACCCCCCCCTTCCCCCCGCCTGTCTCCGTCTAGTACCCCCCCACTTATGTTATATACCTGGTATATATAGGTTAGGTTGGGGTCGGTTAGCGACGACGCTGTAAAACACGCCTCTCACTGCGTGAGCTAGACAGTCAGGGTACCGTTTTTTTTTTGCTTTTTTTTTTTTTTTTTTTTTTGCCGGTCACCACGGCTGGCGGTCAAGTTAGATCATGTTTGTGCGGGGAGAAACTTTACTCCGCACTAGGGGGATGATCGTATCACGTGGTGTGTATATGGTGAGGCACCCACGAGGCAGTTGCATAGTAAACCCATTGCTGTCTCTGGAAGTGGCCACACCAGAAATTGAATCAGTTCATTGATGCTGTCATCCATATGCAAGAAAATCTGCCTCTAAAGCGATTCCTAGTAGGATGCAGCTCATCCTTCATGCGACTCGTCCAACACCTCACGGCGCTCGCGCTTGGTGCAAGCAATGTCTGCCTGGTCGGTGAAAACCCGACGCGCTCCGTCCCGGCATTGTAGCGATGCGAGGGTCTATGGCCATACGACTACGGCCATGCATGATAATGAGTACAACCCCCCCGCCCCCGTAAACACAAGCACGAAGGCCAAACTGCTTCAGAGGACGGGCTACCCCTCACGCCCCACCCCCCTGCCTCTCCCTCTCTCTATGAGCTTACGAGACAGCTACCCCCTGCCCTCCCCTCTGCCCTCTCTGTCACCGAGCTTACGAGATAGTTTTGGAGGGAAAAGTGACCGTCCCTGGACAACCTCGCCAGCAGCGCCGGCGACACCCCGTCTTCGGCCGCTCCATCCCCGGCTTCCTTCGCCTTTGCCCGCTGCCCTTCGTCCACCGTGCCGCAAACGTGGCAAGTGAAAGTCACCGAAGGGTTTTGCATAGTGCATGCCTGGCGCGCACGGAGTGGGGGTGGCGGTGGCGGTGGGGGTGAGGAGTAGGCACCACACAATTACAACTACTGGCTGAAATATCGACGCCACGCTGGCACCCAAGCGTCTCCTGGTCCCCGGGTTTCCGGTGAGTCTAATCTCTAGATGTTTTATCGGAACAGAAAAAAAAAAAAAAAAACGTCGCGCTATTTCAACACGCTGCGTTTAGAGGTTCGGTTGGTTCGTGCTTACCAGAGAGCGACCGTGTCTCCACAAAGTTTCATCACAGCAGCTTGTGTTTCGCTCGACATTGCTCTCCCGTAGGTTCTCAACAGAGGCCTACACCTCGACTTAGAGGTGCTGTAGCGGTCGAAATTGGTCCAAATTTGGGGTGCACAGAAATGAGACAAAAAGAAACCCCCAACTGGACGTTGCGCACTTCACGTGCGGACAGCTACAACTAACTCCCCACAGGAAACTACGGCCCGCGCAATCGAGGGATGCTCCTGATGAGGTGTGTGAGGGCGTCGGGTGCGCCTGACGGCAGTCGTCGGGAGCCAGAAACGACTCACGAGCGAGGTGTTTCCGTGTACTCCACGTTGCGAGCGAGTAGCACGAAAAGCTCGCGAAAACGTTAAAATGTTTGATCGCACGACGCGTGGGAGCACAGCACACGGGCTAAACTATCAATGAAGAACTTGTCTTGACTAAAATATTGCTGTTCTCCAGGCGGATGATATATCGCTTTTCGAGCCGTCGTCGAAGATGCTACGGGAGGCATTACTACGTTCCCACGATTGGTAATACGGGGGACCATAGTTAGTAGGACCAAATATTGCGAGTAAAAATAGCCAAATATATAGGTTTTTTTGAGTGTACCGTACCAGGTAGGTCCTACGTAATATGGTCCCCCGTAATATTAATAGTAAGTTATTGGGCTCGAGAAAGGGCAAAAAAGGGCGAAAAAGCTCAGTATTCTCGGATATTTGCATCAAATATTCCAAAACTTTGAAATACGGATCTCGGTTGCAAATCCCTAACTCTAATTCCAAGTCGTATGCATTATGTTGCCGAAACGCCTACGCGCGGGTACTTGACGGCGCATTCCTGAGCGAGGGTGCTATAGACGGTGTCCCCTTGATGGCATTATCTCTCAATTTCAACTATCAACATTAATGCTAAAAACGTACAAACAGCAGTAAGTGCCCCTGTACGAACGTGCGTGTGATAGGCATACTCACGGTAGAGGGGTGTTCACCACTACCACACGAACGAGTATTACGGGGGTCCATAGTTAATAGGACCTATGATATACATAAAAAAACCTATGTATTTACCTTTTTTTCCAACAATATTTGGTCCTATTTACTACGGACCCCCGTAATAGTCAGTAGGGACGTGTCGGGTTTAGCAGGGGTCGCAAGAACGGTTTCAAGTTCAACGTGACCCGTTCAAGGGGCTTCGAAAGTTATGCCACACAAATTCCGAGTAGTTTTGTCCTAAAAAAAAAAGGGGGGGGGTGCGATTCGAAAGGGGCTCACGCGCTGTACCTCGCGCAGCTCATCGATTCCCTCAGTTCGTGATATATCTACATTTTTCAAGGCAGATAGATATAATCCCGGTCGTGTCTGATCTGTATGATCTTGATGATCTAGCTCGTACTGCCGGGTGGGAGCCGCATAATCTGCACGATCTCTTAATACTGCAGCAGTAGCGCAGGTTTCCTGTGTTGGATGATCTGCCCTACAAGGCAGATGTCGCAGCACAACCTCTCACAACGCCAGGCGAGGAACTAGATCATCTATCTGATCTGTACATAGATCATGATCTGCCCGGGTGCGCATACTCTTACGTTCCTCTGCTCCGTAGTTGGTGGCCACGGGACTTGGTACATTACCTGGTTATGTGTTAAAATATGCGTGATCAGTCCGGGACCCCCGCGTGCTGTGTGCCTTCCGTGAGTACTAATATTAATATTACGGGGGTCCATAGTAAACAGGACCAAATATTGTTAGTAAAAATAGGTAAATGTATAGATTTTTGTGTGTACCGTGGGTCCTGTTAACTATGGTCCCCCGTACCAGAAAGAACGGCTGATATAAACGTGAAACGTGAAACACAACACCCACACACGAAGACACACACATCGCGACACATACATATACATATATACACCAGCCAGCGAGCACGTTTCGCCGCGCCCCCCCCCCCCCCCCCCCCCCCCCCCCCCCCCCCCCCCCCCCCCCGCCCCCCCCCCCCCCCCCCCCCCCCCCCCCCCCCCCCCCCCCCCCCCCCCCCCCCCCCCCCCCCCCCCCCCCCCCCCCCCCCCCCCCCCCCCCCCCCCCCCCCCCCCCCCCCCCCCCCCCCCCCCCCCCCCCCCCCCCCCCCCCCCCCCCCCCCCCCCCCCCCCCCCCCCCCCCCCCCCCCCCCCCCCCCCCCCCCCCCCCCCCCCCCCCCCCCCCCCCCCCCCCCCCCCCCCCCCCCCCCCCCCCCCCCCCCCCCCCCCCCCCCCCCCCCCCCCCCCCCCCCCCCCCCCCCCCCCCCCCCCCCCCCCCCCCCCCCCCCCACCCCCCGCCGGGCAGCACAGCAACACAGCAACAGCACTGGCAGTAGCTGGTTCAGTAAAGACTGTAGACTACAGAGTTAGAATTTACACTGGTATATACCCGATCCACGGTACCGCAGACAGCAGCATTGTTTTACAGCAATAAAGCGGCACGAGGTACCAGGCAGTATCGTTTTATTGCACAATGAATATTAATAGTAATGGTACTAAACGAGAAATAATTCAAAATGTTGAGAAAATACTCCGAGCAACTGAGTCACGCAACGCGCCATGCAGCGTGATTCCGAAAAGATCTACCGAGGATTAAAGAGCCGCCGGCGGGTAAAGAAAGCTGCCATACAGCAACAGCAGCAAAGAAAACAACCAACAAACAAAATGCCGTGGGCGCTACTCACACTGGTAGCAAGTTTCGAAATTCAGGGACACGATACGATAAATGATACCAGCACACACACGGGTAAACGGTACAGGTAAATGACAAGCGAGAGGTGCACATCGCCGAGGGCGTGTTCGCTTTAATTATGCCGAAAACGTAACTCAAAATACCAAAAAATCAGAGGCAAGGACATATAAAAATATGAGAAGGCACCAACGTACAGCCGACTCAACCCCTTTAGTACGGCAGTCCCGATATGCGGACAAATCATTCTAATTCCAAGTGATTTGTCCCCAAAACGGGACTACGGTACTAAAAGTGCATATGATACCAGCACGTACATACGAGTATATATATACCCAGGTACCTTCATACCCAGAACATATAGTTGAAAAGAAGAGAAAAAAAAAAAAAAAAACAGCCGTGAGATCGAAAAAATCCTCGAAAATCGTCAATTAATACATAATAATACCACACACATATCGAGCACTAAATAAAAGAGCTTTCTATCGATCAGGCACGCAGGCAACGCGGCATGCAGGCAACGCGGCATGCAGGCAACCGGCTAACCGCAGCAAGGGCGCTTGAGAGGAAGGGCAAGCCTGCTTCTTTTTCGCGTCATGCGCGCGCCCAACAACAAAACACACACACCACGCTGAGCGGCAACATAAGGATCGCTGGTTATTCGTATCTATATGTAAACGATCCTTACATTTTCGGCCAGAGTAGTACCTGTATAGCAGCAGATACCAGCACGACAGCAAGCGGCAAAGCAGCAGTGCGAGTAGCACCTATTACGGGGGGGCATAGTTAATAGGACCTACGGTACACACAAAAACCTATATATTTACCTATTTTTACTAACAAGATTTGGTCCTATTTACTATGGTTCCCCGTAACAGGAGTAGACCTGTCGCTTGCATCCCTCTCTTTCTCTCTCCACACCCCCCGGACGCACGGACAGACACAATGGGCAGGCCGGGATTTTTTGGGGGGGAAAAGGTCACCGAAACGCGCGGCGAATTCACGCGACCGCCTCTGCCGACCTCAATAATTGAGAGGGTTAAGACCAGTAACACCCATCACGGGATCGCTCGGTACACGAAGCCTTACGCAGCCGGCACTAACTTAGTGCCGAGGGGTACAATATTTTTCATCATCTCCTTTTTCTCTTCAGCTCCAAAATCGCACTGGTTGCAACCAAAAATCACACACGTGGTGGTTGAGACGAGACGACGATATCCGGTGGTCTTGCCCTGCGCCACCATGGAAGCAACGGAAAGTATGAGTGTGATGAGCGTCCTCATGTACGACTGCTGTAAACATTTTGCGCTTTTTCGTGGTCTGTGTTCAAAATCTTGGTCATCGCCACATTCGAGTTCGACGAGCCAACTTTTGGCCCTCTCCAGTGCCCAGAACACAGCGGTATTCTCGAGAAGTCGGCGCGATCGACATGCCACGCCAAGCCAAATAGGTTGATCGCGTAGGCTCAGTGATACCGTGGAGATCGAGGCGCGCTCCGCGTGCTCGCGCGGAGCGGGCGTGTGTAGCAGGAGTTACGACCTGCTGAGCGCTGTCTCGCACGTAAGACTTAAGAATGCCGCGACGGCTTCATCCCATGGAAGCGGCTCCATCGTGGAATGGACTCTACCGCTCGTCGTTGCGACAGTATATGGTGTGTGGGAAGGGCGTGGCGCTGAAACCGGCGCCATGCAGTGGTTTCTAGAAGCTGACACCTGCGGTGACGGTTTGATCGTGAGCGTGACGGGGCTGTCACTGTTTTCCCTCGTTCCCCCACATTGATGCCCCTTTTTTTTGCACCAGCGTCATCCCGAGCGTGCAACTCCTAAGAAGCTGACCACCGGGGAAAAAAAAAAATCCGGCTGGTGCCCTGGTTCAGCACATTGCATGGTTTCGTTTGGCGTCACTTGACGAACGCACCGATTTGTTCCGCTTCCCGTGTAACCGGTGAACTATAGAAAGGTCCCTAAACGCTCAATGACCACGTTTCGCACGTAAAAATATGTTATCGTACCCAAACGTATTATGTACTGGAGTATACCAGGCACCAAAAGTCTTGCACACGCTTTTTTTTCTTGTTTCGTAGTATCGTGTCTGTTTAATTGTTTTTTTTAACACGCCCTTTCACTTCAGCAGCAAAATCGCAACACCAGTAGAATAAACAAAGATCTTCACGAATCGACACAGGACACTCTACGACGCAAACATTTGACACATAGCCCTTCACAACAACCCTCCGCCCTTAAAAGGTTGCTTGGGAATGACAAACTTGAAGCACAGCACAAGAACCTTGAGGTCTGAGCACAGAAAGGTGGTACATCTTTGATTACGGGGGACCATAGTAAATAGGACCAAATATTGTTAGTAAAAAACGGTAAATATATAGGTATTTGTGTGTACCGCAGGTCCTATTTACTAGGGTCCCCCGTAAATGGTACCAGACGAGCTCCAAGGGTAGAAAGTATCCTACAAGCAGCAGCAGCAGCAGCAGTAGAAGCTCTTATAAGCGGTGCCATGGAATACGATCGCCAGAATGATACGTAGATACTACCAGTACGAGCACTTTCGCGTACGTCCACTGGCACAACACACTACCCGGTACGTACAACACTTTGGCCCCGTGTTGGCGTTGGCGTGTCTGCCGATCTGCCGATAGACGCCTCAGTGCGGCGGGACATGACGAGCACAGTCGAGAACAAATGGTACAGGGGACGGGGTCCGCAGGAAGTATACTACTTTGTACTATTAATGCATGCTGCTCTCTGTACTGGGTGAATTCGCTTCTGCTGAATTTTGACGCGTTGCTGCTGCTGCTGCTGCTGCTGCTGCTGCTGCTGCTGCTACTGTTGCTGGCTGTTTATGTGCGCTGTGTGCTCTCTTACGTGGCTTACGTGGCGGAAGCGCGAGAAAATGTTCTGCTTGCCGGAACTCGGGGAAATAACAACTGCACAGGCAATATCAGAGGGACTCTGTCGTGCTTTTCGCGTTGCGCACACTCCTTCCCTGTTTTTGCTGTACTATAATAGTAGTACTGCTGTACCCCACCATTATACACATCATACCAACGTATTCAATACGTACCTGGGACACATCCTAAAACTCGATCATACCCGTCGCGTTTCGCTCTTCTTGCGGCATGTGACGTTGTGGCTTGATACCGCTCTTCTTGGGGGGGGGGGGGGGGGGTCAACAATATGATACCGGGGTGATCTACATGACATTCTCTGCATCTCAGACACCTGGCTACAGATACCGGGGTACCCGGTACCGATCAGACTATTGCCTCCAGCGCGTCACCTAGGCGTTGGCTGGCCTTGACTGGGCGACATGACCCTGCCCGGAACCGACCGGCGCGTGCCGTCTAGGAGGAAAACGCGAAACACACACCTGACATGCCCTCCCGACTCCAGAGGCACCCAAGCAAAGACGAGGGCGGCACGTGGCAACCCTGCCCAAAGCTCAAGCGGCAAGTAACGCTATAAATATCAACGTCGACATCAACACAAGAGTACGGTGGTGGTACATCCATTGCAGCATACAACATTACGCAAAAACGTAAGCAACTGGCATTCCTTACAACTCTACGTAGCCTACTCGTATACTAGCTATACAAGCACACAACAAGTACCACATACAAAAACGTGTACCAGGTATTGACCCTTTTAGTACCGCAGTCCCGTTGTGGGGACGAATGACTTGGAATTAGACTGGTGTCCCCAAATCGGGACTGCGGTACTAAAGGGATTAATAGCTCATCGACGCTTTCTCGTCGTGTTTCCACGTTTTTCGCAGAACGGCTGGGATCATCCTCACTGGTGTCACGCGTATCCCGGCGGCCGGAACTAATAATCACGACTGCGATGCGAGATGTAAAGTCATGATTACGGGGACATTTAGGAGCCATCCCCGGACTTCTGGAATTTGCGTTTAGGGTTGGGGTTAGGGTTCGGTGCCGGTCTTGAGAGCTGTAAAGCTGTGCAGCGACGGGATTTGACGTGATGTACACCATGTACAAGAGACACGCTTCGCTGTCGTTGCACGATGGTCAATGACAGTTGGCTGGTGTGCCGGAGAGGACGGATGCGGCGGGAACGTACGAAACGCGACCCTATATAACCCGGGGCTGGCTTATAAATGTCCCCGTTGTGGCGATTCTGAAAATATCGCCTACTGCGCAACTGGTAGTCGTGATTATCACTCCCCCCGGCGGCTTATGCTCGTCCCTGTCCCGACGCCTCTACCTACTGCTTTGCTGCTGCCGGAACCAGCGCGCAAGCTGTTCCATCACTCGATCGTACCATACGAATTGCAGCTGATCATCTTGTATTGGCGCACCGGCAACGGTGCATCAGTAGATCAGTACATCACCAGTCACCGGTCCAAGTGTTCCCGTGTTTTTGTACATACTCACATACCAGAGGGAATAGTATATATCCACGTAGAGTCCGCCCTCTACCACTAGGATACAGCCGTGCGAAACACGAAACACGTGCGTGTATTGGAGAAAAAAAAAAGTTTTGGTTGATTGATTCATTGATTGATTCATGATTGATAGCGACGAGGGCATACGGCACCAAAAACACTTGGCAAACTGAATAAGTTCGTAGAATACGCACGACGCCCCAAACACGGTGATGGATTGATTTATGATTGATGAAGATGAGGGCAGACGGCACCCAAAGCTAATAAACGAAAAAACGAGGTATTAGTATAAACAAATTCGTAACATTCGTTTGTGCGAAGCCCCAAGCAAAGAAGGAGGATTTGTTGATTTATGATTGATGATGAGGGCAGACGGCACCCAAAACTCAACAAAACGTAACCAAATTCGTACAAAACGTTCTTCGTGCGGAGCCCCAAGCAAAGGGGCTCGATAGATTCATGAATTATGACGATTACGGCAGACGGTATCCGAAACACCATTCTAAAAACACTACGTACGTGAAATCTAAATAACTTTGAAAAATAGCGACAAACAAGCAAGAGGGTGGTCCGGAGAAAAACCGTCTGCTAGTGGACGGTGACGATACGCTTCTTCCATAACAAGGAGTGTGGTCGGTTCGGTTCGGTTCGGTTCGGTTCGGTTCGGTTCGGTTCGGTTCGGTTCGGTTCGGTTCGGTTCGTTTCGGTTCCGTTTGGTTCGGTTCGGTTCGGTTCGGTTCGGTTCGTTTCGGTTCGGGTCGGTTCGGTTCGGTTCGGTTCCGTTCGTTTCGTTTCGGTTCGGTTCGGTTCGGTTCGAGTCGGTTCGCTTCTGCGAGCTCAGGGCGATCGAGGGCCTGGGACTTGGGATTCATTCCATGTGAACAGCCCAGCAGTGACAGCGCGGCAGCATTCCTTCTCTTACCCATGGTATTATACCGGTAAGCTACAGCAGTATCTCTTGCGTGCAACCATTAATCACACCGTTGGCCCAACCAACACGTCCGATACAGACCACTATACACATACTGGAAGCAGTAACTTGCCGGTACGTACGTACTGCCTCGAACTTGTACGATGTTCACATATCGTCTTTCCCGCGCTTTAGGCTGCGGGGCACGCGGGGGGGGGGGGGGGGGGGGGGGGGGGGTACACTACGGAGCAAGATTGGGCCCCGGGCGGGCTCCGCGGCGCTTGCTCCGAGCGTTCAAAGTCGCGGGGAGCTGGCTCTTTTCGAGGGATCGCTTTCCGCAGAGCCAAGCAGGTCTATGGAAACCCCAAACTGTCATTTTTTCATCATTATTTCGTTCTGTGCTGCTGTGTCTGTGTCTGAAGTACGACAGCAGCTCTCAAAGGCGGCAGCCACGTACGTGTGTGCGTGAGCGTGCGTGGGCATGCGTGTGTGTCATCCTAAAATCCTACAGAAGTAGGAACCAGGAACGCAGTCTAAGTAAGAAAGGCGCAATTTCGGCTTTTCGCCTTTCTTTCATGTCTTTTTGCTGTGCTGTCTTGCTGGCTGCTGCTGCTGTGCACGTTTCACACCTCAAGCTTTTGACGCTGATGTGTCAGCCATGACCCCATGGTGCAACACAACAGCAGCCACACTTTAAGGTCTTATTTTTGTGACAACTACGAACGGTGCTTCTGTGTGCATATGTGTGCGTGTAATCCTGAGCACAATTCGACGATCCCAAGACACGAAACAGCAGCGGTACAGCAGCAAGCGGTAAAACACCAGCGAACGTCGCGTAGGCGGTCAAGAAAAAGTACTGTACATACCTGGTACCAGATAACTGGTATACAACATCGTGTACTTGTACATTGGAACGCCTGTGTTCCCCCTTCTCAACTTGCCACACCCCCCGTATCTCAAGTCAACCACATCCCGAAGGGAAACCTTGTACATATAGTATACGCACGCGATAGCTGTCGCATCATATCATATACCAGGTACCCGGTACTGACAGCAGCAAAGCAGCAGCAGCAGCAGAATGTACACATGTACACACCAGGCAGCAAGGGGATGAAACACAGCAGCAGTAATGTTCACCGGTGCTATTCTACCAACTGCCGACGGCTTCTGTGTACGTAAGTAGTATTAATACCTAATTATATAATCACACCACAGGTATTCGTATCCACGTTGTAAAAAATAACCCCCCCGAAAAAAAAAGTACTGGTCACCT
Source organism: Macrocystis pyrifera (assembly GCA_031763025.1). NCBI lineage: Eukaryota > Phaeophyceae > Laminariales > Laminariaceae > Macrocystis > Macrocystis pyrifera. Next base: position 8,890,608 of record JASSKH010000028.1, read on the forward strand.
GGCACGACCAGTAGGCCGCCGAGCTGTCGTCGTCGCCGGCTCCCGCCCCTCCACCGCTTCCGGCATTGGCGTTTCGAGTGCCGCACATCTCGCACGACGAAGCCCCGTTCCGATTGTGAAAGGTGCATGCCTATATAGGGGAGGAGGAGCACCCGCGGAGGGCGGGGAGGGGGGGAAAGGAGGAGGACATTTCGGGCATACAGCATGATTCGAGACTACCAGGTATCAGGTATGGACGAGAAAAAAATAAAACTGGTGCATCTTGGCCTTATTGTATTGTTGGCAGAGAGCGTTGCATACCATCGACCAATGTCAACAACAAACATAAAAATAATACAGCCAGGCCCAAGAGAGCAAGCAAAGCCGGCAGGAATGTTGGAAATGTGCCAGCATACATATTTCAAGTACTGCGTACGGGAAAGCAAGCAATGCATCTGCGTATTACGTCGTATACGAAAACATAAACCACAATCACAGCAGCAGTGTGATATCGTGGGTCGTGTTTTGCTCCTGCTGCTGTTGCACCATGGCAGCAACGGGCGCTTGAAAAAGGCCGGGATCGCTCAATTCAGAGGATCTCAAGTCCGGTGGGCTTGGCGAGGACATAGGGAAAGGGTGGGAGTTACTATGGATATGCCCACCAAGGGTGCGAGGCATCGAGGTCGTGAAAGATGAAAGCGGCAATAATAACAATGCAACAACAATGCAATATATAGCAGCAGAAGGAGGTCCGGTATAAAATACCAGGTAATGCCCAAGAGACCGGACACACAAAAACTAGAGAGCACAAGCAAGAGGATTCAGGGACGAAAAAAAGCAGACATGAAGTCTCGAAAGCTCACCTCGCACGCCCATGTGTCGCCCTCGTCTTCCTCCGCCATGGTTACGGGAAGCAGCAGCGGCTGTGCCACAGAGTGGAGCTTCAGGCGGCACGAAACCTACACTAGAGGCACTGCTGCTGCACGAGCACAAAAAAACTCGGATAAGGGAAACGAGTCACCAAAGACCCAGGCGGACAAATATGTTTCGTGCTTTTTGCCTTCTCAAATGCCGGGAAACACCGCGCCGGGCGTCTCTGCGAGATAATCCGGGCCGTGCTCGAAGATCAGGGCCCGGTTTCCCTCGTCGAGTTCTTTCTGGGCCCGAGATTCTGACGCTCACGACCAACCTTCAACCTGACCTCATGCCCTGCTAGTCAATAACGCATTGGTCCTGTTCGAGAAAGTAACGCCTTACGAGGTAGAAACCCCGCGAACCGAAATTCCTGGAGCTTCGAATCACACAGCAGCCAAAGTCACAAGAAAAGCAGGGCCTTTTGGAACTACACCTCGCAACGCATCGTAAAGGTGAGTGGCTATGGGGAACTCGTTACATAATGAGCATGGTCTTCGGGTTTTTTCCGGTTCTGGTGCTTGTCCTGGTGGTCCTTTACGCCCTGGCCTTCATGTTGGTGTTGGTCGCTAGGACTTTCTTCCTATTGTCTCTAAAACACTGTAAAAAAGCACGAGACCACGATGTTCTGCTCCCGGCCAGGCCGCTCTCGGCCCGATCGGCGCAGTCTGCGCGGCCGGCATGCCGTATTTGCCCTGTTCCTGGTAGAGATAAGTTGCAGTGACATCTTCACCCCCCCCCCCCCCGCCGTTGGTACCGTTCCCTCTCGCCAGGTGTACTGCTTCTGTACACGTCATGACGGACCCCGTCTATAAGAAGCGCCTCGACGCCCTGGTGAAGACGGGCGACAATCGCTTTTGCGCCGACTGCGGCAAGCGAGGTGCGGCCTAATAGTCTAACCCATCATCTCTCCCCTGTCCCAACGTTCTGTCCGGAACAACACTGCGGTACCTTAGTGCTGTGGTGCTTACGGCAACAGCTGCGAGGACGAGCACCAGATACACCCCCACTCGAGTCCCATGGCGAGCATGCTTTCGCTCGCTTCTTGTGCTGGTGCTTTCTCATTTTTCTCATTTTTTTGTTCGGATTTCGGTGGGTCACTACGGGCACCGCGGCCTCCTCCATAAGAGTAAGAGTGTAAAGAGTGCCCACAAAAGCGAAAACCATTTGCCATTTCTGATTTGCCATGTGCCGTCGATACTACTTATCTTCGCCTTATGATACTGCTTATCTCTTCCAGAGAGCACTCCATCATGCAGATGTACTGCTGTAATCATCCAGTCAGGCCGTTTCCTATGCGGTTCGATTTTTGAGCTTCAGATTTTGACCCGATGGCGTTGTCCAGATACGAGCTTGGCAAATCGAAAGAGTCTACCTATGCGGAAAAATCAGATTTATTGTGCGTGTAGATTCCAGCAAACGCCGAGACCAACTGCTGTTATTGTGGTTTGGCGCCGCGAAGAGACGCGCTGGGTGCGCTGCCCTGCGCGTAGGACCCAAGCGTCCAAGCCCACGCTGACTGCCTCTGGTCTGGCAGCGAAGAGACATGGCAAGTGCGCTAGAGTCAACTTGTCTTGGTATTTTGTGTTTCATTTTGTGACCGACTGCTGCTGCTGCTGTACAGCAGTGTAGTCTACGAGTACGTATCCACGGAGAGGCGCGTGCCGAGTGCACTTCTCTTGGTCTCTAGGCCCGAGCCCGCGCCAGCCGACTCTAGTCTGGCCACGGAGGGACGCGCCGTCCGCGCGTCGGGCGCGAAGTAACGTCACTATACAGCAGCTGTATCACCATCCAACTCATCGATCGTTCTGCTGCTATTTGCTGGTCGTGGATAACATCTTGAATTTAAAGAGCATGCCATTTTTCGATTTGAGAATCCGATGACCCAGGTCGTCGGATTTTGGGCCAAAATCCGACGACTTTGGTCATCGGATTCTCAAATCGAAAAATTTCCGGTCGGATTTTGCATATTTGGACTGCATAAGCAGGGTCATTCATTTTTGAGATCGAAAAATACAAATCTGAAGCTCAAAATCGAACCGCATAGGAAACGGCCTCAGCGTCAGCATCAAGATCAAAACAACAGGCACGGAAATTGATGACATGTTCTCAGATCACGGATGACTTTCTTCGTGCCATCGCCAGCAGCAGTGTGCGTGCCATCCTCGTATTACGAAACAGTCATGGAACGCTGCTCACCCTCCTGCAGTACTCGTGCGAGTGTACCGGTAGGTGTTGGTGGGCGTGTATTCGCCGTTCCATCCGTGACAGTTCAATGCAGGTGCCGGCAGCCACCGTCCGTGGCTCAAAAGCATCGCTTGATGATGCTGTTTGTTGTGTACCAAGGTACAGCAGTAGCAGCTGCCTTACCGCATTGAAGCGGCCTGGGGGAAAAATCGTCAGTTTCCTCGGACCCGCACTTTCGTCGTTGTTCGTTGTCGCTCAAATGGAATATACGTACAGCAGCAGCAATTACTGACTTGGTTGACTAAAAGCCGCGCGCCGGCTAGTTGACTAAGTAAAATAGTTAGTTGCAGCGGTGCCAACTATCCTGACTGTTTTGGGGTTTTATTGTTCATGGGAGGCTTCTCTTCTATTTCTGCTGCTTGCTTCTCGCTGCGCCAATGTTTCGTATGTTTTGTTTTTGTGCTGGAACAACTCGGGGGTGCGTGCGCAAAAGAGCCTCGCTGGGCCTCGGTGAACCTGGGCCTGTTCATCTGCCTCGAGTGCTCCGGTGTCCATCGTAACCTCGGCGTGCACATCTCCTTCGTCCGCAGCGTCAATCTTGACACCTGGAAGCCGGATCAAGTCAAGGTAGACATGAGTAGGTCGGTGTAGTAGTCGGAGTTGAAGCTGGAGTCTCAGGTGTCGACGATGCCTGCCCCAACCGTTGCTGCAGAATGTGTTCAATCCTCCTCGAGTACTTGGGTATTTGCCAGTATCCCGGATGTCCAGGGATGGATGTGTAAATCACGCGCACTCCATGCCAGCAGCTTGGCTCAAGTGCCGCCTGCTTTTCTAATAGCAGTCCATGAAGGCGTATTGGAGACTCGGTGTGGCTGTCTACTGCTTCAACCTTCGACACCTGGAAAAAAGCCGGCACGGGTCAAGGTGTAGCCTCCTTTCTGTATGTGGTCGTTTCGTTATTCCTGCCATTGTCGTCGTCGTGGTCGGCCTGCCGGCTCCGCCTCCGCGTTGGTGCAGAAGTATTTAGCGTGTACGCATCACACGTGCGTGCTGGTTTCATTCTCCTGACACAATGCTTGTCCACTCTTGATACCGTGAACTACGACACGACCCAACGACATAACTGCGAAATTCTTGCCACACGCATGCGACCCATCGACCGACCGACGGTCCATTGTGACCGACGGCCGGCAACAACCACATGTGCCGACACGACACGCGAAACCGCAACCGCGACAGGGGATGGAAGAGATGGGAAACGCGCGCGCGAAGGAGCACTTCGAGGCAGGGGTACCGGCCGGCTACCCCGTGCCGCGGGAGCACGCGACTGTTCGCGAAAGAGAGAAGTGGATTCGCGACAAGTACGAGCACAGGCGGTTCGTGTCGACGGCCCCCCGCGCGGCGCAGAAGAAGGCGGAAGAAGAGCCCTCCCGGTCTAGGTGAGGGGGGGGCGTGGGGAAAGCAGGAAGAGGGGAGGGGAGGGGGGGGGGGGGGGGGGGGGGGGGGGGGGGGGGGGGGGGGGGGAGGAGGAGCTTGTAAGAGCGAGGGAGGAAGCAGGAGGGGCTTGTGGAGGGCGGGGGGGGGGGGGGGGGGGGGGGGGGGGGGAGGAAGAGCTTTTGGGGGCAGAGGGGGAAGTTGGTGTGCCTGATTTGTTTGCTCGATTATGCTCGATTTTGCTTTCTTGTGTTTCCTTGTGCGTTGCTTGCTTTGCCTTGCGTTGCCTTGCCTGCCTTGTTTGCCTTGCTTGCCTGCTTGCGTGCCTCCCCCCCCCCCCCCCCCCTTCCCTTCTGCCATGGCCCTGCGTCACCAACAAGCCCATTGACACGGTCCCCCCCACCTCCCCCTGCCCCTCCCTCTCTTGGCATACACCCGCAAGCAGGAAAGGGGGCGAAGGGGACTCCAAGTCTTCCTCGAAGAAAACGTCTAACCGAGCGACGAGGGAGAAAGACCGAGCATCGCCATCGCCGTCAGCAACGAGAAATTCCTCTAAGAACACAAACGGACGCTCCACTTCCTCCTCCTCCCCTTCCTCCGCCACCACCACGAGGACCGTGCCCCCCCTCCAGAAAGCCGGCACGGGAGCAAAGTCCGCTGCCGCCGCCGCCGCCGCCGCCGCACCAGCCCCCACCCCCGCTGCCGCCCCGACGATCGACCTGCTCGACTTCTCGGAGCCGGCCCCACCCCAGACGCCGCCACAGGCATCTCCTCCCGCGGTTAGGTCGTCTTCTGCGCCCCCGACCGACCACATGTCGGACTTTCAGGATTTCCAGTCGGCACCTTCGACGGCGGCGGCGACCGCGCTACTGCAGCCTCAAGTGGAAAACCGAGCGGGGTCAGGGGCGGGGCCGGGGGTAGGGGTGGTGGGGGCGGCGGCGGCGGCTTCGCCGCCGCCGCCGCCAGGAGGGGCCGGGGGCGTGCAGGGGCAGGGGCAGTCAACGGGCGCCGATGGGAAGGTACTATTAGCGTTGATAATGCATGCAGCTGTGGCGTATCCTATTAATAGCTTCGAGAAGAAACGTGGCCGGAGCGGGGCGGATGGGTGCCTGCTTTGTGTGTTTTGCTGTTGACTTCGCCCGTTTTTTTGTTGGTGCAATCTTTGCCGATATTTTGTTGTTGTTGTTGTTGTTGTTATTGTTGTTGTCTCGTTGTTTGCTGCTTTGCTATGTATGATACGAGTCTGAGCGGGTTCTCGTTGTCGACCCCGTCCCCCCTTCCCCCCCCCCCCCCCCCCCCCCCTCTTCCCTCCCCCCCCGCCCCTCGCCCCTCGCCCCTCCTCCCTCCTCTCCCCCCTCCGCCGTCCTCGCTCTCGGACTATCCAACTTGTACCAACCGCCACCACTCCGCACCAAAACCTTTCGCGCACGCACGCGGGGAATCGGGGGGTCCGGGTCTGGGCGATAAAACATTTTTTCCAGGTTTCCGCCGCGGCGATCTTGTCAATGTACAATACCCCAGCGATGGGGCTCGGGCGAAAGGCGGCGTCGGCCGGGTCCTCCCCCGTGGCCGGCGTGATGAGGACCCCCGAGCTGAACCAGGTATCTCAGATGATGTCGTCGCTCAACACCGGCGGCGGCGGTATGCAGGGAGGACATCTTGGCATGCAGGTGAGGGTACTCACGTGTGCGCCGGGGGAGGGGGGGGGTACACGTGTCGGCGCGGTCGCGGTCGGTTAGAGGAGGGGGCGGGGGGAGAGGGGGGGAGTTCTCGATGTCATGTATGGCCGTAGGCGTATGATCATAAACCTCCGTGTCCCTACAATGCCGGGACAGAGCACGTCGGGTTTCACCGACCAGGCAGACATTGCTTACACCAAGCGCGCAGCACCGAAAAGTGTTTGCCGAGTCGGGGGGGGGGGGGGGGGGGGGGGGGGGGGGGGGTACTCATTTGTTGCTTGCCTTAGTCATTTGACCATTGACCACGCATCCCTTTCGAGACGGAGCACCGTTCCTACTCCTAGTAGAGACGCCTCCAACAATTGGGCGCTCATTACGTTGCTTCCATATATTACATATAATCTTATCCCCTTCCTGTTTGGCCTCCTGTGGCCACCATCTATCTCCTAGGATAGCGATCGTTTTCTCGCTGCTATGCATTGTATCAAACTCCTCCATGTCATATTCGTCTATTTTCCTCATCTCCTCTTCTAACACATCCCGTTCCTCCTTGTATATTTCACATTCTCCTACTACGTGAGTTCTACTCTATTGCTTTGCCACACGGGCACATCTGTGCGTCTACTTCCTCCTCCTCCCGGCTACTGGTGTACCTCTTTCTTCTTTCTGGCAGGTCCAGGTCCCCTACACGAAAGCGCAGTTTCAGCGTTTTCGCGAAGTCCATTGAGCCATGCAAATACGTTTTCATTCCTATTCCTTCCTTCAATCCCCCGTATATCTCTAAGTGTTTTTCCGATTCCACCTTGTTTCTTAGCGATAGCCTTTCCCTTCTTTCTATGCTTTCTTGTACTTCTGTCTTGTACCTCCCAAACTTCCCGGCGGATATCAGCTCTTCTTGGTTTCCCCCTATATCCTTCCATACTTTCTCAACTACGCCATCCCACCTTATTCCAGCTCGTCCTTTCGTTACTTTCTCCCATACAGCTCTGTCAACTATGGCTGGCAACCTCTTTTTTGGCATGTTCTTTACTTTATATTGCCAGTTCAACTTTCTCATGTCTCTATTTGTCCTGAGTGGGCGCATTCCCAGTTCTGCTATTAATACTGTATTACTAGTCGTACTTGAGCTTCTTAGGATTTTTTTAGCTGCTGTCATTTGTACTGTTTCCAACTGTTTTACGGGTTTCGTGTTCCCTTCCCATGCTTCTCCTGCATATTCTAGCTTTGGTACTATCACATTCATCAAGATACATCTCTAAATCCTAGTGTCAAGGTTCGAGTCTGTTAGGATCATCTATCTTGCCTACTTTGCCTACTTGTGCCTTACCCTTTCCTATTACTTTTGCTCTATGTGTATCCCAAGAGCAGTCTTTTGAGATCTCTACGCGAAGGTATGTATACTGGTCTACGATCGGCAATTCATCTTCTCCCCACTTCCAACTGAAATTTACCGGGTTTACCTTATCTTCGTTGCAAACAACTACTGCGCATTTTCTTGACGTTCGCCGTCACCCTTCATTTCCTGGTGTATTCTAGCGCCTTCTCTACTTGTTATGCAATCCTTCGGGTGCTTCTGATATCCCCACGAAGTCACCCGCAAACATCAATCCCGACACCGCATCTTCCCCTACCGTGACTCCCTGTGTTGCTGGCTCGACTGCTACTATCAGGTCGTTAATATATATATATCTTGAATAGGTTAGGTGACAACGTACATGCCTGTGCAAATGTCAACATACTTCGATATTTTCCCGTCCAGCATCACAGCACTTCTCGCACATTCCTTCATCTTTTTCATCATTCTCCACATTTTTCCTCTGATTCCTATTTCCCACAGTTTTTTCCACAATCAATTTCTGCATACTGTGTGGTAGGCTTTCTGCACATCTAGAAAGAAACAGTACGTTGTTAGTCCCGCGTGTTTCCTACCTTGAATAATCTTACCTAAGGTGAACACATGGTCTACGCAGCTACGGTTTGGCCTAAACCCTGCCTGCCCTTGGCTTATTTTGTCTTCTTTCTCCATCATCGTTCCCATTCTATCGTTCAAAATCTTACAAAATGTTTTGCCTACTGGGCTTAGTAGCGTTATCCCTCTATAGTTCCCCGGGTCAGCCTTATCTCTTTTCTTGAATAAGTTTACTACTACTCCTTCTCTCCACCTCCTAGGTACCTACTCGTTTTTCCGGGGGGGGGGGGGGGGAGGGGGGCGAGGGGGGGGCGTACTCGTTTGTTGCTTGCCTTAGTCATTTGACCGTTGACCACACATCGCTTTCGAGACAGAGTTCGGCGAGTCGGGGGGGGGGGGGGGGGGGGGGGGTTCTGTCGTGCCGTTACCCTCTTAGCTGGCAGGCTTGCTTCCGGTAGGTGACCTGTACTTTCTGCGTTTCGCTTTTGGTTGCGTCGGCGCCGGTGAGGGATGGTGGTGGTATGCAGGGAAGACCCCTTGGCGGGGTGTGCGCGCGTGCACGGAGCGGAAGGGCAAGCGGGGATGGGGTAGATTGGCCGGGTATATCGGCGCGCTCGATCGTCGCGGGAGGGGGGAGAGGGGGAGTCCGTCGTGCCGCTAGCCTAGCCTAGCCTAGCCTAGCCGCGGTGCCATGATCGCTTTCGGTAGGCGACCTGTTGTCTATACCACGTTTAGTTTTTGGTTGCGTTCTTTGGGGGGGGCGCGGGGGGGGCGCGACGAGCTACGGCCAAGCGGAGCCGAGCGTGACAAGACAGCACCTCGCTTGTTTTTTTGTTTTTGTTTTTTTTAATCGTTGTTGGATTGTTGAGTTTCTCGGGGGGGGGGGGGAATTCTCTAGATATTTGGTTTTTAGGTTTTTGCTCATTGCTTTGAGTTACGTACAGGTCTTTTTGATTTAGTCTTGTCAATGTTTTGAGTTTTCGAGTGTTGATTTTTTTTTAGTATTTTCGGGTTTTTCTGTTTAATCATTTTTTTTCGTGTTTTTTCATTTGTACAACCCGCCCCCGTCGCGCCGCTAGAACCTTAGCACACATCCGACAGATATAATCGGTTCCAACTTCCATGATCTAGATCTTTCAGGGCAAAATAGCTTCGTGAGATGTGCCATTACGATCTAGCTTGTGTTGCCGGGTGGGAGCTTGCACGCTACAGGACATGTTTTCTGGGTTGGATCTGTGCTACACAGATCCGCCCAAAACATTGTAACGGCTGGTTAGGATCTAGATGATCTATCTGTAGATGATCTATCTGTCCGATGTGTGTAACCTTGTCAACTCTGTGGTGCGTTTCCTTGACAGAGTGCGGGAGGGTGGGGGGCAGCAGCAACAGCAACACCAGGCTCAGTATGGAGGGACGGCGGCAGCATGGAGCCAGCAGCAGAAGCTCCAGCAGCTCCAGCAGCAGCAACTGCTGCTGCTCCAGCGGCAACAGCAGCAAATGGGGCAAATGGGGCAAATGGGGCAGCAACAGTGGCAGATGCGGAATCAGCAGCAAGGAGGGGTTGGTTGGAACGGTTCCCCGGCATCAGGAATGATGCAGGGGATGGCTGTGCCCACATTGGGGAAAGGGCCCGGAGCGCAGGCGGCGGCGCAGCTCAGGGGGGGCGGCGGGGCGGGGGGGATGGGGATGTCTAGCGGCGCCGGGGAAGGCGGAGGAGGAGGCGGTGGCGGTGGCGGCAGCGCCGGTGGTAGTGTCCAAAACGGTGGGGTTAATGTGGTGATGCCCGGTGGGTTTGGAGCTGGCGGTGGCGTGGGCGGTATGGGGATGGGGGGGCTGCGGTAACACCCGCCTCCCGCTTGCTTTTGTGACGAGAGAGAGGGGATGAGGGGTCCGGGGGCAGAATAGATGCCGCTGCTGCTGTATCAATAGCCATAAAGTTGGCTAATTTCCAGCCGACACGGCGCTGCTTTCATTGGTTTTGTGTACGACTGTACTGCTGTGTACAGCGTGGTAGAAAAGGTAAATACCAGTACGTCTGCCGTTTTTTTTTTTTTTTTTTTTTTGCCCCCCTCGTGTGTCCCCTTCCTCTCCCCTCTGCCCCACTCCACCCCGGCCCGGCCCGGCCTGGTTGATTAGTGAACTCCTTTCGTTGCGCAGTAGTCCCCCGTGCTTTTTTCCTGGTTCTTCTGTCCGCGTGAGTCTCGGCGCATCCATTGTGGCGGTGCCTTGCCGCGGCCCCTGTTCCTTTTTGTCGATTCCGTTTGCTTAACCCTTTAGTACTGCAATTCCTTTTTTTGGGACAAACTGCTTGGAATTAGTGTAGGATTGCTTTTTCGCAGTAAAGGGTTAAGGGCCGTTGCGTTCGTTGTGGCGGCGCCTTGTCACAGGAGCTGCGTTTTTGTTTTTGAACGCGATGAAGGGGGCGAGGGGAGGGGAGATGGGTCAGGGGAGGGGTGGAGGGTGGGGGAGGGGGGGGGTAGCCCGCCGTAGCGCGGTATTGTGCGACCTCTATTACGCCAAGAGAGGTGAAAGGTACTGGTACCAGGTATATACTTGGAAGATCCCAAGCCTTGTCGCTGGGGTTCTGCGAGTATTGATTTACGGCACGCAGATAGCGCTTGGGTTCTGTTCCGTCAGTATTGATTACGGCACAGAGACGGCGCAGAGATATATAGCGCGGGAGAATTTAAGGCACGGCAGAGGAACGTAGAGTGCCTTCGGTGTATCAACAGAAGACGTGGATCCAGAAGGGTCAAACGTCAGCATTGAAGGGGGGGGGGGGGGGGGGGGGGGACGAAGGGGGGTGTAATCTCGATCGCATGTGTGAGCAAGGTAGGTTCGGCCAGACGCCAGCCTCACCCATCCTATGTGTCGTGTCTGAACGAAACAACATGGTGTACTCGTACGCATTACTATTAAAATAGTATGAATATCAACCACCCCTTTGATACCTTTTTTAAAACTATATTTTTCCTGTTAACTCTCGGGAAGAATTCCCGGGAATCTGCTTGCCCGCTGTATTGGGTGGCTTGTATCTGGCCAAGCATGCCAAGATCGGCTTTTTTCAAGTACGTTTTCAATCTCGTACGTACGTACTGCTGTGCTGTGTGTGGCTTCTTTCCTATCTCAGAACAAAAACCGCGGTTTTTTTTTTTTTTTTTTTTTGAATTTTTTTTTTCCAAGACGTACCGGTAAATACTTGCAAACGCAGAACGGCCGAAGAACCTTCAGTTTTGACGGCTATGACGTCGGCGGGCTGATTTATTATTTTTCTTGTTGCATTATTTTTCTTGTTGCGGGCGAAGCGAGTTTATCATCATCATTATTATTTTTTTTTGCGTCGTACACAGCAGGTGACGCTCAACCATAGCAGTGTCGAATAACTGCTGAAGTCCCCTCCGAGGGAAAAGGCCCCTGTCAGCTGGAAACGGAAATCTTGTAGAAAACCTGAGGTAGGAGACTGGACCTATGTGCAGCTGCATCCTTTATTGGCCAAGGTGGGTGTTTCGACCGCCTGGCGTTTTTTTGGAAAAAACGCCACCTAAACACGCGGCTGAGACCCGTGACTGCCCCTGCCGACCTCGAGCCCCCCAAAGGGTTGGGCCCCAAAGGGTTATAGGGTTCTGGTGTGGGTTAGGGGGCTGTCCACGTGCAAGGTCGAATTGGACCACACGCGCCCCGCACAAAGTTTTGTGCAGGATGCAGCTGCTTGCGCATAGCGGGAGCCGAAGCGGGAGATCCGCGCCGTCAATCGCCAAAAATATTGTGCACGCATACTTCGAGTGTATCTTAGCAGGTACCAGGTATACTTTTGTTCTTGTGGCTTCCACGTACCAGTATTGACTACCGGCGCACACAGATGAAGACAGCAGTTGCACACACCATATATATCCACCAGCGCGAGTTCAGACAGCAGCGCAGAGCTCGTATTGTGTAACCCGATAATCCAGTTTCGATTACCCACTTTTTTTTTCACGCACACGAACAGTGATATACCCCAACACAATTCGTACACGCGCCCTGGGGATGGTGTGCGAGTTTCTATCCTGTTTTTTAGCTGCCGGCGAAAAGAGGAAATAAGAGATGGTGAAAAATCATCCCAAACGAGAAAAAAAAAAAAAAAAAAAGACGGCCAGCAACAATATACCTGGTAGTTCAGAGCTGGGAGTCGAGGGTGGGGGGCATCGATAGATGGTTTACGCACACGTCCTACCTGGTACAAACCCCCAATATTTCCGGTACACGTTTACGCACATTATTCCCCCAAGAAGAGCGTCAATTGGGGTCTCTGAAAACCTGAAGACGAGAATAATGCCGCTGCCGCTGTGTTATTTGAGAGTGTCTTGTGACTTGGCCGAGCTTCGACAAAGTCGTAGGCAGTCCACACCACTTTTAGGACGGCAGTACCGTTTTGGGGCCAAAATACTTGGAATTTGACTGGTTTATCCCCACAATGGGAGTGCGGTCGGTGCTAAAAGGGTTAATATGCCCCTTACTACATCTTCAATTACGCCTCCATTTTCCGAGAAAATTCCGAGCAAAAATCGAGAAAATTCTCAGGTGTTCGGGATTGTTAGGGTTGAGGTATACGAGCCAAGTACATTCCAACCATCTTGTCGAAGGTGGGCCCAGGGTCTATACAACTTGCAGGCCTCGCTGGTGCCAGCAGTACCCGGCCATCACGGGGAAATGAACACATTGCTTACTTTTCGTACCCGGTACGAACGGAACGGCGCGTGTGTGTCGCTGGGTATGACACAAGCGCCATTTACTTAAGCAGAGCGAGTAGCAACTTTTGGGGGTTTGAAACGCAGAAAACTGTCGATCAACTCGTTGAAGGCGTCATAAACACAAGGATACAAGCTGGTGTTCGTGTAATACCGTATGTATATTTACTTGTAAACTAACCAGATACAGTGCCACTACTACTTACTGCTGTACTATTGATAAAACCATTTCAACACGCTTGTTTACTTTGGTACCTCAAGCGTTCAATAGTACCATACTTTCATTACCGTAGGTATTACAGTTACCACAACAACTAGTACAAGTTCTTCTCTCTGCGAGGGGGTACTTCAGCACTACATCTACGTTGAGCCCCAACCGATCACACCAACACGGCACAAAAACAGAAAGATAACAAAACTGAGACAACTACCATACTATTAAAAACTGTTCGTGAACAAAACAGATTCTTTTCTGCTCTTTTCGGCTTTGGGTTGCACCCATCGAAACCCAAAAATCAACCATAACTGAAGCGGCGACTGCTGCAGCCTCGCCACTGCAACATCACCGCCCCCCCTCCCCCCATCCAGCACCCGCCAAACGAAGCACCGGCAGCGCCGCCCAGAGGAAACGGGCGGGTAAACGCATCACCCATGTACGTGCACACCGCCTGAAAAGAAAAAACTATCGTTGTTTTTTTAATGATAGCCCGCAACACGCCTACTACGGGCGGGGGGGGGAGGGGGGGGGGGGCGTTACTCATTTGTTGCTAATCTATCATTTGACCATTGACCACGTGTCCCTTTCGAGACGGAGCACCGGGGGCAGGGGGTACCTTGCTCAAAAACACCAACCCCAACCAAGCAATGGAAATCCTGACGTCACGCGCCCTTGCGGCAGGCCGAGGGTTTTGTTTCAAGGCGGCGATGTTCCCCCTTGGTGCCGCCTCTAAAAGAAAGAAAACAAAACTCCCAGTCACACCATAAAGCGGGGGGCGAAGACCGATGGGGTATACCAGGTATGTAAGCTCGCTTTGTACAAGTTAAGAACGAGTAATAACTCTGGAATAACACGTCGAAAAACAGGTTCTAAAGCACAGGACGAGAGAAAAAGAACAAGAATAGGAGCAAAAACAAACAAGCATCACAATGACACCAAAAGCCTCCAACACAGCAGCGGGGAAGCCGCGCATGCTTCATCACAGCAGCAGCGCAGCAGCAGCAGCAGCAGCAGCAGCCAAAACGAAGACTTATCGCGCTTCACTCTCCACACCTTTGCTTTCGCGATCAATCGACCAACGCTTGACGAGCGTCCTACGCACCAGTAAGGTATGGTATACCGGTACCTGGTACTAAAAATTCCGTACCGTACCAATACACACGAGGAAAATAATCCCAATAAAGCGAGGGATAGGCCAGTACGCGGAAGAGGAGAGAGGCAGCGCCCCGCCCCACGCCAGCGTTCTCTGACCTAGCTCCGGTGAGCTACCGCCCCTCCCCCTCCCACCCCTCGTACCCCCCAGCCTGGAAACAACATATCGCGAAAAGGCTAGGCTCACGAAACAGGGAAAGTTTTGGAACCATGCGCCCAGGGGAGGCGAAAAGTCACGGACGCCGGCACATAAAAAAGTAAAGCGTTGACTTGTTTTCAGACCAAGTGGGGAGACAGGGGGGGAGGGGGGGGGGGGAGGGCCAGCGGAGAGCACGGGTCACTTGCCGTCTCTCCCCACACGCACGCAAGCGCGCGCGATACACACGATCAACACACGGCCTCCACTACGACCAGCACTACCACGGCAGCAAAACTGCAATTAGACACCAGGTACGTATGTAGCCAAAATCACGAAGCATACACGACCCAACCCTACAACTCTGGGCCACTCAGCACAACCGACAACACAAAAACAAACCAAAGCCAAGAACACAAATGACAGCATTGGCGGCGTTTCACGCGCGCTCCGTTTCCAGCGGCGCTCCGTTTCCAGCGGGCGGTATCGACGGGGACACATCGAGAGGAAAACCCTTGCTAGATCCAGCAACACCAACACGTAACACGCAACGCGGAGCAGCGCGAACAGAAGAACCAGCCAGTCTCCTCCCCTCCCCTCCCAACTCCCCAACCTCCCCCCAACTCCCCAACCCCCCGCTCTCACAACGAGCGCATTACGACCACGCCACTTCTTCGACCACGCTGTCGTCATCGTAGTCGCTACCCGCCGACGCTGCTCTCCAGCCCCCGCCCCCCGCGGCCCCATCCACCAGGGGCGTAGACGGCAGCAACAACGACCCCCCCCCCCCCAGCCAACCCGACCCCCACCCCCCCTACGCCTCCTCCTCTCCCCCCCGCCGCCTGGTTCGCCAAAATTGACGTCCCGGCGACGGTCCACGGGGAAGGACCCGGCGGGGAAGAGCCTGCTGCCGCCGCCGACGCCGACGCTGACGGAGGAAGAATACCATCACCATCACCGGCACTACCCCCCCGGCGGGGGGGGGGGGGGGGGGGGTGTCCGAGCGGACGGGGAGGGCGTCTGCTGTAGTCCTACTGCTGGGTGCGATGCGCCGCCGCCGTAACTGCCCCCACCGTGCGCGGGTTGTCCGCCGAAACCGAAATCGGAGACGGAAATGTCACCGGTCTCCGGAGGGTCGGCGGCGGTGGAAGGGAGCCCCCGGCTTGCCGAGGGCCCAGCTCGGGCGGCAGCGCCGGCGGAGGCGGAGGCCTCAACGGCTTCCAGCGCGCTCGGTCGCACGAGCCGACAGAGAGCCAGCGCGGAAAAGGGGAGCTTGCTGGCCAGTCTCTCCAGGACCGTCGCTGACCTCCGCATGAAATACGCCTGGGTTAAGGTTGGGTGGGGTCGGGTCGGGTTTTTTAAACGAGGCGGAATATTTGCTTACGAAAATTCGGGACGAAGCACGAGCCGCTGATATATGGAAGGGGGAGAGGAGGAGGGGGGGGGGGGGGGGGGGGACATCAAAGGGGCGAAAGCTCAATGACATCATGAACGTTCCCGCACGCAAGACGTCTGCCCCCGGCGCAACAGCCCCCCCCCCTCAACCCTTCCGTTCCCCCCACCCCCCACCCCTCGAACACGCTCAGCGGCCTCTCGGGGGTGTTCGCTAGAAGGCGACTGAACGACAACTTTAAACACCAACACCACCACTCCACCCCACCCTACCCTACCCTACTGCACCTCAACCCTCCCTACTCCATCCCACCCCACCCCACCCCACCCCATCCCACCCCCCCATCCCATCCCCACCCCACCCCACCCCACCCCATCCCACCCCACCCCACCCCACCCCCGCAACGCGAGCCCACCTGACAGCCCACGAGCGCCGACACCTGCGGTACCAGCATCGTCCCCCGCTCCCCTTCCAGCCGCTCCGCGTCCGCGATCACCTCCTGAGTCATGGCCTTCGCTACCGTGCTCGCCGTCTCCAGGGCGGCTAACGCTCGGCGTCTGTTCTCCGCCCCAGCGACCGCCGCGAAGCTGTCCCGCTCCTTGTCCTTCGCGGCCTCGCCGGCGCGCACCTTCGTCTTCGCCAGCTCCACTTCCGCCTTCTCTTGTGTGCCCCCCCCCAAAAAAAAAAAAAAAAAAAGCGATAGCAACCCCCCCCCCCCCCCCCCCCGAAAACAAAAAACAAAAGACAAAACAAGTTTCAGCACAGGGTAACTGGATACCTTTTCTTGTATTTTCCTGCTGATCCTGGATTAATCGGCGTCCCCGGTGGCTTGGTAGGTGGTCCGCGTGCCTATCAAGATCAATTTCGTGGGTTCGAGTCTCACCGAGTGCATGCTCGCAGGGACTTTTTCTAGCATAAAAAAATGATTAGCGGAAAGCGCGAGAGCGTGAACTAGCTACGTTCGATGAAAATCAACGAGCGGTGGGATTGCTGAACCCTATGCGCGACAAAAATAAAGGCACGTACTGGGGGGGAGAAGGGACGACACATCTGTGACCACGGCTTGTCCAGAAGGTCGCTGAGGGTAAAACCTCCTACGAGTTAGGCTGGAAAGTAAAAGTGATCAACAAGAAAAAAAAAAAAAAAAAGAGCGAGAGAGAGAGAGAGAGAGAGAGAGAGCACGCCCAACGATTTCTTCATTGGAAATCGCAGTACCACACCGGCCGGCCGGTTGCGCCGACACCACAAGAAACCCACCCCGCCCACCTGTTCAATCACCCACGCACCACCCACCTACCCACCCACGCACCCACCTAACCACCCACTCAACTACCCACTCACCTACAGATCAACCCACCGATCTACCCACCCACCTACTCTCCCACCCACCCACCCACAAGCACCCACCCACCCACACGCACCCACCCACCCACCCACTCAACCACCCACCCATCCAACTCTCCCACCCACCCACCCACCCACAAAAAACTCCACCCCACCCACCAGAAGTTGCCGGCGGCGGGTTATCTTGCCGAAGATGGGAGGGAATCTGCTCAGGAGCGCTCCGGTCTCGCGTAGCGCCGTCTCTTCCGCTATCCTAATTGAATTCAAAGGAAGGGTGGCGGGATAATGGGGCAGATGGTCGGTCAACGGCGCAGAAAAGGGTCAACCAATCAGCGCGCCATCAATCCAACCTATCAACCAACCAAACAACCAACCAACCGACCGACCGACCGATCAATCGATCGACCAACCGACCAACCAACTGTCCAACAAACAAAATCCGACCAATCATATAATCATCCAACTTGCTCACTCAAGCATCAACCAACCAACCGACCCAGTAAACAACCAACCGATTGGATCAGCCGACTCGACCAACCAACAACTTACCAACCTACCAACCCAGAAATCAACCAAACGACTTCACCAATAAAGCCGACGAGGTAAGCAACCAACAACCAACCAGCCAACCAGCCAACAACCCAATCAACCAACCAACCAATCCACATGTTTGTGGAGGCGGGATGGGGGGGGGGGGGGGGTCACTCGCGAAGCACGAGAGCGGAAAAAAACTCAGCTCTCTACTTCTATAAACCAGCGCACGCATACTTGTTGGGGAAGTGGGGGGGAGGGGCGTACCTTTGAGCGGGCTCCCTGACGAACCCGTCGATGGTGTGCTGTTCTGAGTGGTACATCCGTGCCTGTACAGACAGTTGCCCGGAAGTAGCGGGCGAGGCGGGGGGGCGGACAACGGGGCGGGGAAGGGGGGGGGGGGGGAGAGGGCGAGAGAGAGAGATCCGAGGAGAAAAAGTCGGTCGCAATTTATGACGAATATAGTTGTAGCGCTGACGGGCTAATGACGGCGCGGTGAACCCCGAGTAGACGTGAGGATTGTCTGAACCAATTGCACCTCCGTTACTTCGGCAAAACAAACTTGGTGGTATAGTACAAAAAAGGAGAATCTACTTTTTACTCCAAGAACAGAGCTGGTCTCGTGTCGTAGCTGTGGCACCGAGTTCGAACGACCTGAAGCCGCGCCTTCTCTTGTGACCCCCCCCCCCCGCGCGCTAAAATCTGCTTATATCTCGTCTCTCTAACGGCCCCCGCACCCCGCGCATTTCCTCCAAGGAAAAGGCGTTGCCGCATCTTGCCTACCCCTGCATATGCCATCCCTCCAAATCAATTCGCTTTCTCTCTCTCCCTCTCGCTCTTCCTCCACCCCTCCCTTCTACCACAGCTCCTCGCCGCTCCGACCCCTGATATTCCGAAAACCATTACAACATTCTGCGCGTACGTCAATTCAAGGGCTTACGAGCACCGACCGAACCACGAAAATATGTACCAGGTGCAGTATTGCTTCATGTTTGTCATCCGATGAACCTTCAGCACGAGCTTCAATGCCGATCACTCGTAACAAAATCCAGAAATAAGGTGCTTCGTACGTATGAGGGGACGCTAGCACCCTCAGGAATGCGCCGTCGAGTACCCTCGCGTAGGTGTTTCGGCAACATATACGTACATTCGACTTGGAATTAGAGCAAGGGATTCGCAACTGCGATCCGTATTTCGTAGTTGTAGAATAGTTTATGCAAAATATGCAAAAATCCTGAGCTTGTTGGCCCTTTTTTGTACTTCTTGGGACCCAATAACGTACTATTAATACCCATCAAGGGAACGTACGTATTGCCTCCCGCAGCATCTTCGACGATGCCTCGAAAAGAGATAAATCATCCGCCGGGAGAATATTCATCTTTCAGTGAAGGCCATTTCTTCATCGGTGATGTAGCCCCTGTACTATGCTTCCGCGCGTGAAATGAAACAGACCGTTTTCGCGAGCTTTTCGTGCTACTCGTTCGCAACTACGAGTATACGAAAACATATCGTGCGACATTTCTGGCTGCCTACGACTGCCGTCTAACGCGCCCGACGCCCTCACATACCCCTTCGAGAGCATCCCTCAATTTTGCGGGCTGTAGTTTCTTGTGGGGAGTTGTAGCTGTCCGCAAGTGAAGTGCAAACGTCCAGTTGGGGGTTTGTCTCATTTCGTGCACCCCAAATTTGGACCAATTTCGACCACTGCAGCACCTCAAAGTCGAGATATAGGCCTTTGTTGAGAACCTGCGGGAGACCAATCTCGAGAGAAGCACAAGCTGCTGTGATGAGCCTCTTTCAAGCAGGAGTCTCGGAGACCAGGAGACGCTTGGGTGCCAGCGTGGCCGCCTGAACAATACCAGGTATATACCACAGGTATTTATATATAAATATACTGCTGTAGGTACGAAAATTATTGATTTTCCTGGTCGCTCGTAATCCCTCCTCTTCTTCCTTCTCCACAAACGACGCTCCCTATGCATCTCTACTCTCGCCCGTCTGTTTTGTTTCGGTCGCGGTTTTTCTCTTTCCTCACCATGTCCATCAGGGGAGAGACCCTCACGCCACTTATTCCTGCTCCGACGTCGACGCCGCTGCTTACACCGCTGCCGCCGCGGGCCAGCTTAGACAGCCCCTCCGCTATAGCCGCCGACGCTTGGCACATGGTCTGCCAGCTGGCGAGATAGAGCCGCATGTTGTCCTGAAGCTCCACCAACGTTTTGTGCAGGACATCTAGTCTGCGGTTGGTTTAGGGTCCGATCCCCCCCACACCCCCCACACCCCCCCCCGAAAAAGCAACGTCCAAAACCAAAACGAGGTAAAGGTCAGATCGGTGCGTGTACGGCAAGAAAATATATTGCGCGGTAGGGTAGAGTAGGGTAAGCTAAAGTAGGGTCAGATAAAAAGTAGGGTAGGGTAGGATAAGGTAGGGTAAGGTAAAGCATGGCCAGCAAAGTCGAGGTAGGGCAGGGTAAGGCAGGCTAAGGTACAGTAGGGAAGGGTAGGGTAGGGTAGGGTAGGGTAGGGGAAGGTGGGGTAAGGTACGGTAGGGGAACGTACGGTAAGGTAAGGTAAGGTAAGGGTAAGGTCAGGTGAGGTAACGGTAAGGTAGGATAAGGTAAGGTAAGGTAAGGTAGGGTAAGGTAAGGTCAGGTAAGGTAAGGAAAGGTAAGGTAAGGGATAAGGGAAGGCACTAAACTGTGTGTATTCTTCACATTAAACCGTTCTTTCTACCCGTCTACATCCATAACACCCAGCGTCATTTGCGATTAGATGCTCATGGTGGCTGCCTCGCACATGTGGACATGTGGAAGGCATAGTCGTCGTCCTCAGTCATAAACGTACCATACGAGCCGATTGGTCGCACAGCAGCAGTATCATACCATAGTTTTCACTTGGACATCATGTCACCAGTCGCCACAATGCTGTAGCAAGCAGGTCGTGTAGCACTGCCGCTTCAGGAAAACGTATAGTACCCACCAGGTTGATACGGATATTGCTGTACAACACGAACAGCTCGATGTACATGTGATAAACAGCCGCCCTGAAAAGTCCAACTTCAAATGTTCCCTTACGTTTAGCATATACCACCATCGGCACTGCGAGTAAGAAATACTCAGTACAAGTATTAATAGTACTAACGGATAATAACGCGTGCGCAGAAGTAGCGTCGATCTCTCTTTTTTCCGAGTATTATCGTCCGCAGCATCTCTGTCTCATCTACCGCTCCTTGCTCTCGGTACTCTCTATAATATGTCTCACACTCACTTGTGAGCTCTAGCCGCGAACTCAAGGTCGGTCTCCTGTGCCGGCTTGGACGCCCCCCATGAAGACTGCCAAAATCCACATATATATAGCACCACGGGAGACAGGGACACAGAAGCAGCAACACGCAGCGAGCGTTAGGTTCATAAGCACCTGCATGCTAAATAACAAGCCGCGCAGCTACTGCGGGTGCGCCTGTATAAAGGCTGCAACCAGAGTACCAGGGGTATACCGCCAAGTACCGCTCGCAGGTGACGACTGCTTGTTACTACTTGTGCGAAGTAGCTGTTGTTACTGTTGTTTTTGTACCGCAATGGGGTTGGAATTTCAGATGAGCCTCCTCGGCTATAATTTGCGCGAACTTTAGCAGGTCCAATCGCGATTCCCTGGTATTCAGCGGGATGTCCTCACCAAGAACCCCGTTTTTCGGCCGAACACCATCTCCTGCTGGCTACTGGGGACTGCTTGCTGGCTGCGTGTCCAGATGTGCCTGTTTTTGGTACCAAGTCCCAGAGGAAATTGTCCGCAACCATTGCAGGGGTTTCCATAAAAAAATGTAAAATTAAAATGTGGGGGTCTGTGTTCGCACAAACAGCGACAAAATTACAAAATTACCGCACCTACCGCACCCCTCTCCCCACCCGGGATCCCGACCCAGTGTTTACTCCAAGCACCCTTCTCCCGAGACATCTGCTGCAGGTTACCTCTCCGTGGATTTTTTCATCTTTGCAAGCAACCATGCCGAAGGTTTTGCTCGTCCTAACCTCTGCGTCTAAAATGGGCGAAAAGTCGACAGGTGCGTGGGATATCTATTTTAGTAGTACGAGTGGAGAGTATCTATGAATCTATAAGTACGTACTCGTGCCGCCGGTCCAGAGTGCTGCGCAATACCGGTATTTGGCAACAGCTTTGGCTGCTGCCATGTTTATCCTGCCATTATCAGTCGACACCAGTCCGTGCGCAACGCACAACGCGCGTTCGATCGTTTGTGATTTCGTACTTGGATGAAAAATCATGAAACTGCTGCGGTGTCGTTTATTACGAGCGCGTTCCGAAGAACTTTGAGAAAGTTGTCCAGTCTCTGGTCTGGTGTTCAAGATCACAGAGATGACCTGTGTCTGGTCTGTACAAGTACAAGTGCAGATTCTAGATTGTGCAATTTCGTGGTGGGACAGTTTGTCGGGTTGTTCGGCGTCGCAGGTGGTGCGGCGGCCTCGACAAGAGATCGAGCTTGTTCGGGTAAAACGCATGCCGAGGTCATCCGGGGGGGGGTGCCTGCGACTCGGACTCGTTTTTGTTCCCTTTGCGCCTGGGTGTGTGCCATGGTTTAATTAAACACTGCTGCTGTGTGTGGCTATTCTCTGTCATCAAGGGGGGGGTGGAAGGGGGGGTGGGGGGGGGGGGGGGGATTCGCTGTGTCAGAGTCTGCAACTTCAGTAGTTCCGAGTAAAGTTGGGGCTTAATCCAAAATAAGGTATACCTGGCCCATTCTGGACCAAAATCAGGTACCGACTAAAAACAAGTGAAAAATGCACGCCACGTAGGAGCCCTGCCATTGGCCAGCCTCACATCGTACCTGTTTATGGGTTGAAACTTGAAACTGGCCAGGTACACCTGGATTTTTTTTTTTTTTTTTTTTTTTTTTTTTTATCCATCACTTTTACTTCCCAGCCCACTCGTAGGAGGTTTTACCCTCGACGATCTTCTGGACAAGCCGTGGTCACATGTCGTCCCTTCTCCCCCCCGGTACGCGTGCCTTTATTTTTGTCGCGCATAGGGTTCAGCTTTCCCACTGCTCGTCGATGTTCATCGAATGTAGCTAACTCACGCTCTCGCGCTTTCCGCTTATCAATTTTTTATGCAAGAAAAAGTCCCTATGAGCATGCACTCGGTGGGACTTGAACCCACGAAATTGATCTTGACAGGCACGCGGACCACCTACCAAGCCACCGGGGACGCCGGCATATTTGCAGTACTCTGTCTACTGTCTACAGCTTTCAACTGTTTTTGCCTGATTTTCAGCCAATCGGAGAGGCCATACGTGCACTTGTTTTTTCTCTTCGTATTCGGTCTCCGGTCTCTCGGTTTCAATTCTTATTGTTGTGTGCATAAACTCTGTACGTACATACGTACGTATTTAGGCAACATACGTACGATGATGTGCAGGTCCGAGGTAGTCCGCCTGCAATGAATGGTGTGGGTTGGCGTGGGTTCACCGGGTCGTTACCACGCACAAGGTCAAAACCAAAGGTCGCCCCACGCTTGGGAAGCTGGCATGTGTGTATCGCCTGCAGCGTAGAAAAATGAGAACCGACGAAATCCTCGATCTCAAAAATGAGGTACCAGAATAATTGAAAAATTAAAAAAATAGCGCTGCGAGACCTATGCCAATGGTAACGCGAAATCCAAAAGTTTTCTTTCAAACATATTGCTTTAAAAAAACAGCCGAAATATCCTCGTACCGCCGCTGTGGGAAAAAAGGGAAAACATGTTTGATTTTTTCTTCTTTTTTTTCTAACGGCTGCAGGCGGAGCAATTTGTATTCTCTCGTTGCAAATGGTCAACACGCTGATAAAAATCAGCTCGTGCGACGATAGATGCTCGATCTCGATATAGACTCAGCCCACGGCCAACCCGCTTGGTGTCGGGCAAGGCCAACGAGTGTAGATGACGGCATCGAAGATAGAAAGTGAATACATGCTCTAGGGGGCGAGAGCTTGCCGGCGGCGTCCTGGGGTATCCTCCCAACCTGAAAAAAAAAAACTGTTTTTTGCCATTCGAGACGGATCGAGAAAATTGTCTTCAGTTTTGTACACACCAGCGGCTAATTGTTTTTTTATCGTACGCCTGGCCAGCGCCCGCCACACGTCACTGGCCATTGTGTGAAGACGGTGACCCAAGGGTGGGTCGGAGCCCCTAACGAGCGCACTCCGTTCAGAATTCATGACGCAATCGTAGGTTTTGTCGATCGATGTCTGTCGAGGACTCGGAATCTCGCCGCTTCGAACCAAAGATCGGGCTGAGTTTTTCTCAAGCCGATCTTGGCCCAACATCGCCACCAGATTTGCTTTTTTCGGGCTTTTCCAAAAGTTGGGAACTTTTTTTTTTCTTCTAAACGCGCCAATAGGAAGCGTGTTCTAAAAACATTTGGCGGATATATATCTTTGGAATTCAAACTTTTTATTGATACTTCGCTTTCCCATTGGCATAGGTCTGAGATCGAGGATATCGTCGAACCTCATCTTTGCAAGCTGTGTGTGATACATACTATTAATAGTGATACTTCGATCGCGCGTACTACGGGTTGTGCTCGGTTTCTACTATTACGGGGGGGCATAGTAAATAGGACCTACGGTACACACAAAAACCTGTAAATTTCCTATTTTTACTAACAATATTTGGTCCTACAGCAGAGTTTACTATGGTCCCCCGTAATGTAGTAAAGCATACAGCAGTCCGTATATGAAGACAACTCTGAAGCTGCAGAATTCAAGGAGTGGGTGTGTCTACTTTTGAGAAATACCTGGTAAATAAAAAGAAGAGTATCCGGAGGTTGCACGTAGCTTGTCACGGGTGAGAGACCCCCCCCCCCCCCCCTCCCTTTCCGGGTATGTCATACCTGTTGTTACTGCTGTTTATAAAATATATATATTTGGATGTCATCACTAGTAGGTACTGTACCAGAATATATACCAGGTCTATGGTACCGGTTATATTATTTTGATAGAAAAAACTTGACGGGCGGTACATACTGGTAAGTTGTTGACACACGTTTCTACACGTTTAAACCCGTATATAACCCTCACAGCTACCTCGGGCACAACGATACTCGTGTGGTGTTGACACACTATCTTTTCTGCTCGTTGTCGCTTTGCTTTTTGCCTGCATGAGCATTGCGTTGTTCGACCGCCGGCGTTCGACGTTTCTGCGCGCCCACCACAGGAGTCATACAGATGATATACGTCTTGTAGAGCAACTTTCATCACAGTAGAAATAGTGCACTACTGCTGTTGAACTACACCGTAACGAGCTTCCTCGATATATCACACTGCACGTTTGTTTGTTTTTTAACGTTTTCACAGACGGAATGCAACGATAACGACAAAATCAGTAGATCACACGGTAGTCTAAAACATACTTCTGCTTTTCTCCCCGTCGCAGGCTTTTGGCTCGAGGAAGCGGCGGCCCCTTACTGCGTGTTCGTGGACGCGGGCTACGAGGTCGACATCGCATCTCCAGCCGGCGGCGCCCCTCCTGTCGACGAAGGGTCTAAGGCAAGGCTTCGATTTTCATGGTTTTGAAATATGAAGATCGTCCTTGTGTCGTTTCGCCGCCGAAATATTTTATATATTGGGGGCACTTCCGCCCGCCTGGAATTGTACGTACGTACGTAGCAGTTCCCCGCGGCCCCACCCAAACACGCGCGCCACCAACGCGGCCCTTCTTGTAGCTTTCACGGAGGCGTCATGTATGAATGCCAGCGCACCCACCTATACCTCACCGTCCGCGCTTTATGTATAGGTGGGCGCTCTCATGAAAAAAAAAAAAACCCAACTCCCACTCCCACCCTAATCCCAATCCGAACCTCAACCCCAACCTCAATCATAACTCCAACCCCAACCCCAACCCTAATCCCCACCTCCACCGCAACCCCGACCTTGAATAAAATCGGTTACCAAATCGTTGTTTGTTATGTCCGGATCTGGTGGTGTTTTTTTTCGTGGGCTATCGGCTTCGAACTTTAACTTCGGTTAGGTCACTTTACGTCGGCGGCTGATGTCACTGTTTTCTTTCATGTGAAGAATCATATACGGCCGTCTGCGTGAGATGTGCGGCTGACGTTCGTGCTTCATGATCGCGTCCATTTGTGAAAAGGCGGACGACTACCTGACGGACCACACCCGGCGGTTCGACGCGGACGAGGGGGCGCAGTCCAAGCTCGTGGCCTCGACGAAGCTCGCGGACGCCGACGCGTCCGCCTACGCCGCCGTGTTCTTCGCCGGCGGGCACGGGACGTGCGTCGACTTCGCCCACAACGCCAGCGTCCAGAGCATGATGGAGAAGGTGTACACCAACGGCGGCGTGGTATCGGCGGTCTGCCACGGGCCGACCGCGTTCGTCGGGGCCAAGGCAGCCGACGGGACCGAGCTGGTGGCCGGGAAGAAGATGACCGGGTTCACGGACGTGGAAGAGGAGATGGTGAGTTCTTTGCGTATACCAGGTACATGGCACTTGTATCAAGATACCCAACCATCCCTATCCGGAAATGTGACGAGCGTTTTGGTTGCTCGTGTTTATACCGAATAGACCGTCCTTACATTCATGCCCAAACGTTGATAACGTTACTGTAGAGTACCAGTACCCACTTTAAGACCATCCGTTCTCTGACTTTTCGGGCGATGAAAAAAAAACTAGTTGAAATTAGTATGTACCAGTATCATTTTTACAGTTAGTAGTAAAATATAGGGCAAAAGCCAAAATCAGGTACATTTGTTCCATTTGAGCCAAAATTAGTTATATACTGAAACTGATGATTGTACTCAGAAACACGACATATAAGATCCATAGTAGACTGAGGAGTTCGATGCTGGAAAGGGATTCTGGCATTAGGGTATTGGGATATCGGGGTAATGTGTGCCCACTTATGCCACTCGTCAGGTGTAACTCTGTACTGAATATGAGGCGAGTCAACTCGACAGCTCGGATATAATATAAGAGGAGTTCCGTGTTACTGTTTGGAGTCAACCACGCGTTGCCGTGCCAGCTGCGTCTATACCTTTAGAGATCAATCAACAGAAACCAATAAACGCACACACGCCTCGAGCGGTGTTTTCGCCGTCAGAAATAACAAACTATATTTTTTGCGCCTGAGCATTGAACGTGTGGCCTCTTGAATACATTTTGTTTGGTTTCTTTAAGATATACAAGGCGTTTCGCTCCGCGGCCTGCGCCGCCCGCTGCGCTCGCTCAGGAAGAAAAACTACATCAAATTATGCGAAGCGGACAGAGGTCCATGATTGAATATAGTTTTTTTATGATTATAGTTGCAAACTGGCGACTTGATATTGCCAAGAGTCCCGCCGCCATGCTTCAGGAGAAAACAGCTCGGACGCCACCTACGCTTCGCGTCGCAGGTGGTACCGCCCGCTACGCTCGCTCACATGCTGTACGTACGTACATAACCCAGGTAGGGTACTTATTTTCTTTCTTTTGGTAAGCTGTATGTCTGTACTCGTATGTACGAAAGAGAAAGCACAACACGGCACAGCAGCACCGCAAAAACAATGAAAATGAAACCGAAAAATTCGGAAAATCCCCGTCCCGTCTTGTGTAATAATTTCCTGCCTGATTGAAACACCTTACACCGGTCAAAAATGAAAGAATAAAATAATCGAACAGCAGAACTTCTCTTTCAGCCCCGAACGCCGCCCGCCCCTCTCGCGACCATCTCACCACCGATTCGGTCCGGGTAAAGCTTTCCTCCCTCACTGCCACAGTGAGCTCCGTCGCCCGTCTCGCGTGAAGCCCGGTGCTCACCGTGACCCTCATTCGCCAGCTCGACAATGTTGGTGCTCAGACTGCGTAGCTCTCTCTGTGAGCTTCAGCTTGTTCGCGAAAATAAGAACCGCTGTAATGTAATTTGCAATCTCGAACGACCCTTATAGACTCGTACATACTCAATCTAGTTCTAAAGATGGAGGCCAGACAGAGCCCATCTCAAGGCACACGCGACGCCTAGTCACGAAAACGGCGACCGTGCTTCTTGCAACCCCCCCTCTACCCGCCACCACCCGCTGACACCCGCGACGGTGCCGCGCTCACCCGCGGTGCCGTGCTCGGAGTACACGCACGCACACGAAACGAAAGAGAAAGAAGGAAAAAAGAACTGATTCATGAAAGTGCCAAAAAAATGGAGAAACCAAAGAACCGCTGGAAAGGTCCGGCAAGTAATCAAAGGAAGCGATGTCCAAGTGGGAGCTCTGAGAAGCCAGGGATGTACCAACCGAGCACGCTCAGAGAGTGAAATATCTGTAAGAAGTTCTATAGGTACCGCGGGCTCCTCTTGGACCTGCAGAGGGTGACCAGACTTCGTTTGTTTAGCCACTGTGGGTGCGCTAAGATTATCTATTCTGGCGCCCCCTTCCCGTTGCCAGCTTTGAAGCCTCTCGACCATCCTCGCGGAACCGCCTGCTCGGCAAAAAAATATTTTGCCGTATCAAACCTGAGACCACCTCAACGCGGGGTGGGGCAAATGAACTATCGTCTGTGTCCACGGTGCTGTAAAATGGCTCCTGTGACCGTAGAAAACAGAATACACACCATAACAAGCGTACTTATGTATGCCTTAATGCGCACCTGGTACGTACGCACGTACAGAGTTTATACACAAGAATTGCAACCAAGGGAGACCGCGTGCGCGGAAAAAAAGCAATGCACGTACAGCCTCTCTGATTGGCTGAAAATCAGGCAAGCACAGTTGGAAGCAAGACAAAGTAGCCTAATCCATGTGTATTTGGCCAGTTTCAAGTACATGATATGAGGCTGGCCAATGACAGAGCTCCCTCCTGGCGTGATTTTTTTACTTGTTTTTAGTCTGTACCTGATTTTGGTCCATAGTGGACCAGGTGTACCTGATTTTGGCTAAAAACCTAGAATATAAGACCATAATAGAGGTGATGCAACGTTTATTGGCTTGTCACGAGATTGTCTTCAAATGAGTATCCCACTACAATACCCAAACGGTCCTTACAGTAACCCTTTCATTTAGTACTGCAGTCCCGTTTTGGGGACAAAGCACTCAAATTCTCGAGTAGTTTATCCTCGAAGCGGGACTGCAGTACCTTTTATAACCCTAACGGTCCTTTCACTGCTCGACAAGAGTGGTACATGGTACTTGTTATCCGAAGTTGCGTGTTGGTATGATGTTGAGACGGTTCAGGTTGATCGTATTTAATAGTTTGGGTGAAAGGTCTGTCACCTCGCGTTGGTGGGTTGATGGGGGGGGGGGGGGGGGGGTTGTCGTAAGCTGTGTGGATGTCGTTCGTGTGTGCCTTGAGATTGAGACGTTTTTTTTGTGTACGCGTTGCGTTGTTGCATTTTATATCTGCGTGGAGCGGTGTGTAGGCATGTGGTGTTTTGCGGTTGTTCGTCCTCTCTCTAATATGCCATGCATGTGTTTGTTGTGTTTTGTGGTGAGATTGGCGGCAAGAAGGCGTGGTCCCCCCTGCGAGTGAACGACGGGAGACGGCCAGGGGGAAAGTCGTGGGAAACGGTTTTTCTCGAGCCCTTCCGGAAGGACACCCATTCAGCCGGCCAGCATCGTCCGTATACCTACCTACCCCTAAGCGTCATGGTTGGGATCGCGAACATCTGCAGGACGATCGAGTAGTCTTTTTTTGCAGCAGCACAATCGATCATAGTAGTATATTGACCGTAGCGTCACACATTATCCTCTTGTTGCCTCCACAAAGAAACGAGCGATAGTGTTGAGCCTTTTCCCAACCAGACCCCCCCGGTGGTCAATACCCGAACTTGCCCTTTTTTATTTTTGCGTCGCCGGCTTCACCCCTATTCTGACCACGAGGATAGCAATGGCCCGACCACGATGCTCTGACCACTACGCCCCGACGACCGTGAAACCGCGTCCCATGACAAAAGGTGGGACTCACCGACAAGGTGCCTTTTCTGCTGGAGGCCAAGCTCAAGGAGCTGGGAGCGGAGTTCAGCAAGGGCGACCCGTTCACGCCCTTCGCCGTTGTCGATGGTCGCGTCGTGACGGGGCAGAACCCCATGTCCTCGGAACTGACGGCCAAGAAAGTGGTCGAGGTGCTCACCGCTTCGGCCTGAACGGAGTAAGGATTGGTTGGGTGGGTGGATGGATGGATGCCTTCCACAATTTTGTTTTCCGCGGCTACCGCCGCTGTGCTGGCGTGTCTGCCCCTGGCCGGCCGGTCTTGAAGCACTTTCGCTCCAAAAACGTTTTGGAACTGTCCCACGAACGTTACAAGTTGCGGGGAGAACAGAATGCTTGAAAAAAAAAAGGACTTTATTAAACGCTTCCACTACTGCAAAGTATCTCCAGCTCTATTTCCAAGTAGTTTACCCCAAAAAAGACGTGTTTTTGAGATCTTCTCAAAAGGTTACTAGGGATTTTTTTTTTTGCAATAGTACGTAAAGTTCAGCCTTCAAGAGTCTTGCGAAAATAGTCTTGTTTTTTTTGTTTGCCGTTTACCCCGTGTGTTGCCGGAGTATGCGTGGAACAAGAATTCGAAAAAAGCCTGTGCGTTTGTTTCCTCGCGAGGGGTTCTGCTTGAGTGAGGCGGTGGAAAGCTGTTTCGTTTTCTCCTCAGGATTACGCCGAAGAAAATTGCATTCGCCAAGCGTGCTTCCAAGTATTAGTTAGTAGTTGGGACGAGACGATGACGCGACGACTGCTGTGTGGGAATTTACTAGGAACCGTGAAAGTTGGGGTCCGTTCAGATGAGGAGATTCTATCTATACGGGGGAGGGGAGGGTTGTTTATGTTGTAGAAGGGTTGATGTGCATCGTTGGGGGGGCGCAGCCATGTCAATACTAGAATGGTCGAGGTGCACATTATTTTACCGCGTCCTGTGCTCACAGCAGACGCAATACCTCTCTAGTGTACTGTACCGCGTGTGTGACCAAGTTCCCTACCAGTACGTAGAGCAGCGGCTGTTTCGATATGTCACGCACACCGCTGTGAGCTTCATTCGTTCTTCCTCCCATCATCATATTTTTTCCTGCTTGCTGTTGCTTTTGCCGTGGTCTTGAAACACTGGAGAATATGGTGAAATCGTTTGGCTTCCAAAAGTGGGTGTTATTGGCGTGCGCGGACAAACATCCTGATTAGGGTTGGACGTATTCGCGTGGATTACCATGTTGAATAAATTATGTATTTGTAGCGCGGGGGGAAATGATTCAATGCTCTTTGAGAGGAGCGTGGGCATGTCGCCCCGCCGATGGCAGTGCGAGGTAATGTGGAGGGCTGGGGCACGGATCAGTCCCCCTCCCCCCCCCCTCCCTCCGTCCGGCGTGCTGCAAGGTAGATCGCGACCGGTCGTTTCGAACGTGTCCGCATCGCACATGCATAGATGCAGGCATACAGCATACCCCCAAAAGGGAAACACACGTGGCTGCCTCCTTGCATACACGACGCCGGGACTGGAGGAGGGCAGCGCGAACGCGAACCCCTCACATGCGTTTGAAAATCGATCGGACAATAACTTAATTTCCGAACTAAGAGACCCAAGCGGTACATTCCCGCTGAGGTTTGGCACCCTCTTCACGTGTACCACCAGTCAGTATGCTATGGTGATCGCGCCCTGTTCACGCACCAGCGCACACAGTGGTGACATGTAGTGTCCTGCTCTCGCTGTTCCAATGTGGTGAGGCGGCACAAGTTACCAATATCGCACACTCTTGGTTGAGGCGGTGTAAACTTCTTGCCGGAAACCGACCATGCCTTCGTCGATAGCGAGTCGCTCCCGTCATCCCTGAGTGCAGTAGCTTGGAACACGCCGGTATTGCTGAAAGTAACTATGGAAATTGGCTCGTACGATCACCCAACCTAAAGAAAACAACAGCGCACTGCGAAGCAGCACGCGAATGCCAGTCATTCGCAGGCCCAATACACAACTAATACACTACTATTAATGGTGCATTTGCTACAACAAAAAAATGGCTTATTGCAGTACCAAGTTCAGAGCACCTGGCACCACACTACGAGTGCCGGCCGGCGGGCGATGACCCGTGCTAGCCGCTCCAACCGCACCTCTCGACCGGCAGAGGTAGACAAGCATCTACTACTGACTGACTTTTAATCCATGTACTTGACGAGCTCGGTCGCGCAATCGTGGCACGGAAGCATACCTGCCAAATAATCAAGGCTGATGGTCTTGGCGGCTCCTGCGGTTCGGGCTAGGGACTGGGCACGGCGCAGCCCTTTGCCACGTTTGCGACGGAAGAAAAGAACAGCACTCACGAAGACAACAGCTCGCCCCGTGCCAACTTATATATGTATACACACATTTTGATGTGTTTCATGTATGTACATAAACACACACATATGCGTGTGTTTTACTGCGGCGGGGGAGCGTCCAGCTTGCGGCACCAGTAGACCTCCGTGTCGTAGGCCAGTTCCACCCGCCCGCTCTTCTGCAGCTCGTCACGTGCATCCCAGTGAGTCTCCGCCAGCCGCCGGGCGCGGTGCGAGGCGCCCGCCCGCTCAGACTCAGGCCTGATTTATTGTTTGTTGCAATCGGGCGGTGCTGGTGTTATTAATAGCGTTTCGGCGGGGGGGGGGGAGAGCGGTCACAGGGTAAGCGAATGCTGACTAATAATAGAGGGGTTGCAACCCTTGGCTCAAGCTCAACAGCCAGACAGGGCCCAGATCGCGCGAACGGCTAGACACACGCCGTAACCGCCGAGCTACTAGTCAGTGCTGACTGTTAGCTCGGTGGCTACGTTGTGCTTCTATCATGTACAGTACATGTAGCTGCAGGCAGTTTACAATTTTAGGAGGCGTTTATATTGGGGGGCGCGCTAGACGGGGTGCTTGACGCGACTCCAACAACCGCCAGTATTACCCAACCACATAGAAAGGTGGTACGGCGGGGGAAGCTAGCGGGCCTGACATCAACCGTTGCAGGGTCCGCGCCCTGGGGGGGAAAAAATGAGATCCTCTCGACCAAGGCCCAAGCAAAGAACGGCGTATTCTGGAAGACGTGTGGATGCGATTCCGACAGACGGGGCGGAACAGACAGGTAGGCGGACAGGCGGGACGGGTACGCGGCTGGCCTACCTTGTCGCGATGACGCTGATGCTACGCATGCGGTCGTCTAGCTCGTCCAGCGTTAGGAGCTGCGAGTGCCGGAAGTGATGCTCGGTTAGCTCTCCGAAAAACGATCGGTGGCGGTGGCGCTGCCCTGAGCCCTCCTCGTGGTTCTCCTCGCCGCTGCGATTGCCGGCACGCATCGAGGAGTTTCAAGCCGTCAAAACAAAATCATAAAAGCATTCCGAAATCCAACATTAACCTATACGACCGACGTGCCGGCGAAAACCAGCAATGACGCGCGGCACGTCGTCGTTCATTTGTCGGCGGGGGTGGTGGCTCGCCCTCCAAGCAGTGTTTTGATGCGTCGTAACACCATACCACCACGACCGCACCCATACTCTCCGCGCGCAGGCACTATGGACTATTCCTCCTCTATCGCCACCGCATCAGGGGAACTGCCTGCAGACGCCGGCGGGGTCAAGGGCGGGTGACGTTTTCCGGGATGTTTTTTTGTTCGGCGCGCGCGGTTACCGATAGTGAGCACGGCAGTCGTCGGCGCTGAAGGCCGCGGGAAGAGGTTAGGGGAATCGCTGACCTGCTCTGATTCTCGAGGTCTTGGAACGATTGCATCCACAACCCTCCGTGCTGCCGAGGCACGTCGTCCCCGTAGAACGGATCGATGATGTCTTCCACGGCGCTGCGGCGAAGCAAAAAAGGGTATTTGGGGTGGCAAAACAGTGAGCGGCGGCAGCAATGCATATCGTACGTGGGTGCCCATACCGACGATGAGCCAGGCTCGTAAGACTATTGACTAAACGAGACGCCCCCTCCTGCCTCCCTCCCCCCCGCTTTTGTGCAAGATCCTTAGCAGCTACTGCCCATGGAGTAGGTGCGGGGCGAGCCGAACGACCAGTCAGGTCCCGCCCTTCTCCCCATGTT
The DNA here is from genome assembly GCA_031763025.1 of Macrocystis pyrifera. Taxonomy (NCBI): domain Eukaryota; class Phaeophyceae; order Laminariales; family Laminariaceae; genus Macrocystis; species Macrocystis pyrifera. Next base: position 8,924,205 of record JASSKH010000028.1, read on the forward strand.
TTATCATAGAGCTGGCGGGCTCATATACACATCGACTAGACGGGACCCCCCCTTCATGCGACTCGCCAGACACCTCACGGCGCTTCGCGCTTGGTGCAAGCAATGTCTGCCTGGTCGGTGAAAACCCGACGTGCTCCGTCCCGGCACTGTAGGGATGCGAGGGTCCATGGTCATACGACTACGGCCATGCATGAGATCGAGTACATCTCTCCTATCGAGTACACCCCCCCCCCCTCTTTTGTAAATGATCCTTAGCCGCTAGTGCCCGTGGTGCAGGTGCGCGGCGAGCCGAACGACCAGCTATGCCTCGCCCTCCTCTCCATGCTTGGTCATTGAGCTGGCGGAAAATATTACCAAATCTCAATGCGACAAAAATAAAAGCGCGCTGGGCGGGACACGACACCCCCTCTCCCTGCTGGCAACTTGCGCGTTCACAAGCCTTGGTATCATGTATATCACCACTGATCTGTCCACGTGCAGACACAAAGTCTTACCGCACCCAGGGCCTTGAGAGGTCGCGGGTGTTCCACAACATCACGAACAGCCCGCCCGGCACCAGAACGCGGTGCACCTCGCGCAACGTCGCCGACGAGGCCATCCAGTGGAAGCTTTGGGCAGCGATCAGCGCCCGAGCGGAGGAACCCGGCAGGGGAATATCTTCTGCGATGCCTGCACGAAATGGTAGGATGGGAACGGGACGGCAACGGCGTGGCACGGGACGTTTCAATCATCGTGCCACGGGATACCTAATGCGGGGGGTGTCGCGCGTGACTGCTCACGTGGGACCGCTCGCTCGCCTGCACGCCGACAACAAAAATATTATTGCACTGCTGTGAGGGGACCTGCCTCAGGGGTAACCGCCCGGGACATGATCCCGCCATCGGCTTTGCTCACAAACTAAAAGGCCTTAAGCAGAAGCGCACTCAGAAGTTAGCATTGATGTTATTCCGCTGCCGTAAGTATTAGGAACGCAGTGTACACAAACTTGTCGGAGTTGTTCATGCACGACCGGTAGATCCGCAACCAAAATCCCAACGCTGTATACCATTACCCGACAACGCGAGCATTCACGCCGGAACGCCACCAGAGTCAAACACGGGTGTTTTTTGCCGAAAGGTCTACCTCGCCGAGCAGGGGGTGGGCGTGCAGCGAGGCAGATGTAAACAAAGCAAACACTTTGTCCAGCCCGCCGAAAACAGCACCACCAAGCCTGACTACAGTGATTCTCAGAGAAGAAGACCATTTGGCGCGCTCGCTCACCGTCGAGTATTCGGACCCCTGGCAGAGCCTTTTCGAACTGCCTGCGCATGGCTTCGACGGGCTCTATCCCAACCAGAGATAGACCTGGTGTAGTTTTGGCATGTAAGCATATAGAATCGGGGAATCAACCGCACGACGGTCGGCCCCACGGCCGGCAGGCGTTGTGTTGGAAACAATAGGTCGGTCGGTAGGGGGTGAACAAGGGTGAGGGAAGGGGAGCGAGGGGGGGGGGGGGGGTAGGAAGTTGGGGGGGGGGGGTAGGTCATGATGGCATCAGTCACCTGCGCCAGGTCCACGAATAAGCTTGGTCGAACACAAAGTATATACGTCAACACGGAACAGAGCTAATGGCCTCATTGGCACGCCCAACACGAGAGAGGTTGGCAACTGTATGGCGTAACAACAAAAGTGCGGTCTCTCGTTGCCTCTTGGCTCTTCGGAGGTGCAGAACTCTCTCGCTCTTAGGAGGTGCGAAGCACACCAACGCGCGATACCATCGGCACACACACACGGCAGTGAATGCCATCGGTCAGTCCGTCCGTGTCGGGGGTGAGCCAAGGACCCCCGACCGTCCTGCGCTTTCTGCCACGAGATAAAAACAAAAGCATACTTGTGCGTGGAAGCAAAAACAATAGTCCACTTAACCGACAGTAAACTGCTGTGGTACTGTTGATGAACATTCTACCTCCAATACAGTCGTTACCTGAAACATCTTCGGATTACAGAACCGGGGAATCGGTTATAGGCAAGGATGATCATATATTCAAGTTTACGGCACCTTCGAAGCGAGTGAAAGGGAGGATTTCGCGCGTGAATTTTCCAGTGCCGCAGCCGAGATCAACGAGGAGAGAACCTCCGCAACCGCTGGTGTCACCGCTACAGTCGCTGCCGCTGCCGTCGCCACCACCGGTTCCGCCATGAAGGTCGTGTCGGCGTATCTCCGACTCGATCGCTCGCAAAGCATCAGAGGGGTAGCCTGGCCTGATGGATTATGGTGGCACGGCATAAATACAATATTACGCTGAGAAAAGGCAGCGTCGACAGCGCCTGGGCGGCATAGACAGGCAGCCATCGTAGGCTAAGGACAGCCACACGTTAAGAAGGCGCATGGAATATCCATGGAATGGGAAGGGGCGGGGCGGCGTCGGAAGCGATCTACTGTTTCTGCTGCTGCTGCTGCTGCCGCTGCATTTGCTGCTGCTTTTGCTGCTGCTGGTGGTGCTTCTCTTCTGCTGCTGCTTCTGCTGCTTCTGCTGCTTCTGCTGCTGGACCGTGGCCGTCGTCGATCGCACGACGGCGTCGCAGAGAGGCGGGGGGAATCTTCAGTAGTAGCAGCGGACGGGCGAGCAACAATTCGACTGGACAACACATTACATCAAGCACTAAATACTGTTGCAACATTGCGCCGTAGGCTAGTTCGTACTAGGCATATAGTTTGGGATCAATGAAGCCTGCTGCTGCGACCAGCCAGAGACTCTCACTCAGGGTTACTACTCCCGCGTTAATTATCTGGCAATCAACCCGGCACCTCGTCACAGAGAGTAGGTACCCCAGTAAATAAACACTAACAATACTGATGTCATTGTCGACGGTACACCTCGCTACCAACGATGGGCGGGCGGGATGGTCTGTTTTTCCTAGCCTCTTACCACTTTGTCGTGCTGTTGTAGAGCTGCGATATCGATCACGGAGTGAAACTCTATCAATCTCTCCCAGTACAACAATGAGGGTTTCCCGAAAAGGGGTCCACCGCGCTGGCGTCCCCTCTTTTTCTGGCTTCAGATTACTGCTGTTGGAAAATTGGGTATTAATAGTAATTCGTACCTGGTACATAATTTGGGACCAATGAGGCCCCTCTTCGATAAAATGGTTGAAACATCAAAATTGTTCAACACAACAGTAGCACTAACCCTAATCCTAACCTGTACCGCCCGGGAAAATTCTCCGGATGAAAAGATAGGCGTAGTCTGTAACGAGGATTAAAAGCTGTACGCGTACGAAATGTGGACTATTAGACATTGTGTCCAAGCTGGGTCAAGTCGTGTGACCACTAATACCACAGTAACTGCTTCCGTTCGTTGCTTGCCCTGACCTTGACCTCTCGTAGAAGGAGGCATTGTTCCCTCCGAAGCCACCTCTCGCTTCGGCGTGCACGCTCCTCCTGTTTGCCATCGACGTTATTGTCGTCGCCGCAGATGGAGAAAGCGTTCGCTGGAACCTCGACTGCAGCAGCAGTCGTCGTACCGACAGCAGCGCTGTCGGGGTGCCGACACGGGTAAGGGAGCGCATGCCCTCGTATGTATATGCACGCTTGCGTGCAGTATGCTCGTGCTGTTGTTGTTGCAGCTGCTTTGTTGACGTCTGTTCGTAGCCACTACAGTTCTTGGCGTTGTCTATATGGTAAACGTATCGGCGTCCAGGCTGTCTTCTGTACTGCTGTACGTATATCTGGATGCTTGGTACGGGGCACAAGAAGGGACACCTCTCGTTGCCGCACCCCCCCTTGTCCTGTCGGGCTTACTTTCTCGGGGACGAGAAACGTTTGTCTAACGCCAGCGGCGATGTCGGTGGTGTGCTGGTGTCAGAAGCTCTTCCTCCTCACGCTGATACCAACAACAGCACAACAGAAAATTCAAATTGAACGATCGGTTGATATAATTAAGCAGCAGCGGCATCATGATTGGTAGCGGTGTATGTAGCGTCAGCATCAGGTTGTAGTATAGTAAGTATCAGTGTCCTCCATGCAGAAGACAAACAACAGCAGAGACTGCCTCAGCGAGCCTATACCGTACGGACTGCGGACAGAGTATACTAGTAGTATCACCCCCAGTCCCCCGCGCTTTCTAGAAAAGAAAGCCTCCCCCCACTGAACGCAAACACACAACTACTAAGTACTACTACTGTTGTACTACAACAGCAGTATATGATACCAGTTCGTAATACTAATCTGTACCACCTGCCTGGTTGCTGTTGTTTCGGCAGCTGTTGTTGTTGTTGCTGCTGTTGTTGCTGCTGTTGTTGCCGTTTTTGCTCTAATTTTGTTGATGCTACTCTGTTGATATTGGTACGAGTATGGCTTGCCGGGGTGTCGTGGTTGCTGGTGTCTGTTTAGTTTTATTTTTGGGTACTAGTCAAAGCGGAGTATACCCCGGTATTTTCGGCCAAAAGAGGGTATATAGGGAAACCAGGCTCGTGGCAGATGCCCGCAAGTGCCCCAGCCTACCTCAAATTAAACTATGACGTGCTGAGAAGACGCCTGCAGCCCATGCCCAGCACGCATATATTTGTTTTGGGTTTAGCGTCACGTTTTTGGGGCTAAACGTGGCGCAAGAGGGTGTGTGATAGTATGAGGAAATATTGACGTAGGGACCGATTGCTGTAACTGGTCAGCAGGGGTGCTTCTAACTCTGCTCAGGTCACTCACACAAGGTGCTCGACAGTTGCTCGGATGTTGCAGTTTATTGTGTGTGTTGCTTGCTTGTTCGCCGGATGTCTCCTGAACGAAGCGGCGAGGAAATCCTCATGCAGGAAGGCGTATGGGACACTTGCTACAGACCATAGCGCCGCAAGAGGGGAGAGGGGATACCGTAACACTAGCCCATCCTGAAGGACCATATATGCGGAGACATAGAAAAATCAGGCGCGAACTAAACCCATCAAAAAAAGTCGGAGAATGGATCAAAGATGCGGGGCTTCACGACCCACTCCCACATATCCTCCGACTTGCAAGGTAGAAGCCGAATACACGTGTGTGCACTGGTCCTTGCGAAGACGTTAGCATCACTGCCATTGTATGCTCTTCACCGCGGGAACCAGGCACGCGTATCGCCCCTGGCCCTCGCGAAGGCGGTCGCATTGCTGCCACCGTAAGCTCTTCACCGCGGGAACCGGGTACACGGAACGCGCCTAGTCCTCGCGCAGACGGAGGCATAACTGCCACCGTTAGCTCTTCACCACGAAAACCGGTTACGCGTATCGCTTTTGGTCCTCGCGAAGACGGTGGCATCACTGCCACCGTAAGCTCTTCAGCGCGAGAATAGGTTATGCCTATCGCTCCTGGTCTTCGCGAAGACGATGACATGACTGCCACTGTATGTATGCTCTTCAACGCGGAACCGGGTACGCATATCACCCCTGACCCCCGCGAGGACGGCAGCATCACTGCCACCGTATGCTATTTGCCTCGCGGGAAACGGCTACGGCCGTGGGCTCTACATCACAGACATCGACGCTAGGTGTGATACTGTAGAATAAGGCAGTATGGACCTAGGGACCGACTACTGGTATGCAGGGGTGTTTCTGTCTCTGCTCACAGGTCATTCACACAAAGTGGTTGGCAGATGCTTGGGTTTTACAGTTTACTACATTCGCTGCTTCCCTACTCCCCCGATGCCTTCTGAACGAAAGGGCGAGGAGATCCTCATACAGGCAGGCGACAACGCCTGCCAGGTATGACGAGGGAACACTTGCACAAACAATAATGCCACATCAGGGGAGAGGGGATACCAAAAGAGGTGCACAAGGACTTTTGACCACAATTTGGGGGGGGGTCCACCCGCAATTCTACTATATCTATGTAGCACCCCCTTTTGACTATGTCATAGTATCCCCCCATTTGACCAAAAAAATTAACTCTTTTGGACCACTCTCGACAGCCGATGTTCCGCCGTGGGTCTGCTCTCGGGTCTGAAGATTCACAAAGGAACTTCGAAGCTGTCGAGTGTGGTAAAAAGAGGGTATAATTTGGTCAAATAAGAGGAAATCCTGGTCGAAAGATAATTCTGACTAGAACTGAGGGGGTGTCCCCCCTCAAACTGTGTAGTCAAAGGGGGGATCCTTGTGCGCCCTCCTGCGCCACGGTGCCGTTGGTCCCAATAACGTGCCTAAAAAGAAGGTGTGCATGCTCGGCATGGGCTGCAGGCGTCCCGCCAGCGCGTCAGAACTAGATTTGAGGTAGGCTGGGGCACGTGCGGGCACCTGTCGCGGGCTTGTTTTCTCTATACCCCCGTTTGGCTTAAAAAGCCGGGGGTGTACCCCCATTTTGACCATTACCCTTGCTTATGGTTCACCGTCCTGAGTGTTTTACTTTGTCATCCGCTTTTTCCATGAGACGTCCCATGGGATCCCAGCGGATCCCAGTGGATCCATTGGGATGTCGTGGGAGCCCATGGATATCTCCTGGGGGAGTATCCATCCGATAGGATACATCCCATGGGTTCCCATGAAATTTCCATGAAATAACCTATTTCCCATGAGAAGATCCCAAGGAATCCCATGGGACTTTTCCATGGGACTTCCTATGGGATATTCTAAGGTATGATTATCATTTTCTCTCATGTCAATCGAATGCCCCATGGAATATCTCATGCCCTATGGGATTGGGACTTTCCGTGGGACTTCCCACGGAACCATGGTACATCCCACACGCTATTTCATGGGGTTTCCCATACAACAGGGCGTCACGTGAGACTTCCCATCAGTACATAGAGGTCCCATGGGAAGCCCCATGGGAAGTCCTATGGCCATGGGATATCTTGCCGGATCGGATACGACATCTCATGGGACGGCCCATGGGATCATCTACTTCCCATGGAAAGTCCCATGGGGACTGCCACCTCCCTGAGAAGCCCCATGGGGTTCCATGAGACACACTGGAACAGAGTGACTTCCCATAAGACTTGCTGCTGGGTCCCATGGGCCTCGCCACGGGCCTCCCCATGGGCCTTCCCGTGGGATGTGACAAGGTCTGTGGGACTTGCCGTGGGAAATTCTATGGGTAGAAATATGCATCTCATGGGAAGTCCCATGGGCCTTCCCTAGGCTTTCCTACTGGCTTTCCCTGGGCCTTGCCATGGGAGATGCCAAGTGGGGAAGTTTCACGGAAGGTGACAAGTCCCATGGAACGCCCAATGGGAAGCACGATGCATCCCATGTGACGTCTCACGGGGAGTCCTATGAGTATGACGATGCATCCCATGGGAATCCTATGGAATCCCAAGGGATCTCTAACGGCACTTCCCGTGGGAAATCCCATTGAAAAGCCCATGCAAGGGATCCTCTGCTTCGCATGGAAAAGCCCATGAATTCCCATGACAAGGTATAATGCATTCCGATGGGAAGTCTCACGGGAACCACAGTGCATCCCATGGGCCCTTTCATACGACTTTCCAAACCCATGGAACCTGATGGGAAGTCCCATGGAATACACTGCCTCCTATGGGAAGTCCCATAGTATCCCTTGAGAAGTACGGTGCATTACATGGCAAAAAAAATGAAAAACAAAATGCATCCTATGGGAAATACAACTCATGCTGTGGCAAGCGCAATGCACCCAAGGGAGTTTTCACGGCATTTCGATTCAGTGTCGTTTTCATCGCAGGTAGTGCAAGCTGCATGCACCGCCCAAAAACAAAAATCAGCGAACACCACCACGAGCATAGTATTTACCACCGTTTTTGTCTGTGTAAGCCGCGTTAGAGGTGGCACCAAGCTTCTCCAATGCAGTCTAGGTTGACACGCCATTCTTGGTGTTCTGTCTCGGAAGCGACGTGGTCAATGGTCAAGCTAAGGCAAGCAACAAACGAGTGTGCCCTCACCCCCCCTCACACGCAGTCTATACGTAGCTTGATATGCCGCCCTCCAGCGCACGGCCTCATGCTACCTATGGCGCATTCTGGACTTCCCATGGACGCCCAATGGGAGGCATTGCTATTACTATGGGAACCATCGTTCTCCCATGGGACTTCTTTTGGGATGCATCGTGCATCCATTGACTCTTGCCGTGGGAACTTCTATCTCCGATGGGATTCCCATGGGAGTCCCCTTGAGATGCATCGTCGTGCATCCCATGACTTCCCATGGAACTTCCCATGGGAACTCCTACCCTGCTGGAATTTCCCGGGGGAAATCCTACCGGAATTTCCCGGGGGAAATCCTACCTCCCACGGGACTTTTCATGGGACTTACGGAACTTCCCGGGGGAAATCCTACACCCACGGGACTTCTCATGGGACTTACTGTTAATATGAGTTGTATCGTACATCCTATGAGTTCCCTTGGGACATCCCATGGGTTTCCCCTATGGGACATATTACGGTCCAATAGGATTTCCTACAGAATTACCTATCTATGGGTCCCGGTGGGTTCCCATGGGACGCCCATGGGAGCTGCCATGGGATTCACTGGATATCGCGTCAAACCTCCCACGAGACGTCCCATGGGAAGATCCATACGATATCATGGGAGTTCTATGGGACGTCTTATGGGCAACCATGTGTTAAGAAATAGGCAGTGTGCACATACAGCCTATTGAGTCAATGCTTCGTAAGATGCGGTTCAACTAATTACACCGCATTATGAGTAACGGGATATTTAGATGACCGTTCAGCAGTTCTTGTAGTCGACGAGTTGCAGCAACAAGCCGTCGATAGACGTTACTGTAAGAGGTCATCAAGATTGAAGAAGTGGACTGCTTGCATACCCCCCACGTTCACTCGTCAAACCGCATACGAACTTACCATAGTTCATCGTCCTAAGCCTTTATTTTGCCCTTAAGCAGCCTTTGTTTTCAAGACTCATCCATTCTCCACATCCTCGCCACACAGCGTGTCTGCTCGGTCAGAAAACGACTGACAGCGCCAATCTGTGCAGCCTACCGTGCAGGAGATCATCGAATATTCTTAACACCATGGGACGTCCCACGGGATCCCATGGGACTTGCCATGGGATGTCTTGTGTCATGTCCCATGGAGATCTGCATAGGATTATCCATGGCAAATATGAGATCATGGAATCAATCTCATCCCGAGGGAATCCCTTGGGATCCCATGGGGTCACATTCGTCCCTTGGACTGACCAAGATACGGTGAAAATTCAAACCGATCCCCTGGAGAAGTGGATTCGTTCTCTGCACACCTCTGGGTGAGAGCTGTCACGAAAATAGTGTCGAAGACAGAAACCCGATTCCGAGTTCTTCGTCCGGCACTTACTATATACGAGTGTGACGTTCCAAAAGTCGATCTCACAGAAGAGCCTCAGGGATACCAGGTATATGATAAGATCGGAAAAAGCAAGTTTTCAGATTCAAAGATCCGGACGGCGCGTGTCACATGTCACATATCATGGTTGACTGAGCCACATCACGATTGATGGCAATGCCCCTGCGGCAAAGAAGGGGGCCGCGTCTCCGGCACCCCGTTGGGGCCACGAGCGCCGACCGCGCCAACGCTTCCACGGGAGCGTTTCTTTCTTCTGTGTTCAAAGATGTACGCACACTAGTGAGTGGTATCCAGGGATGTACATTACGGCGTTACGCGTACTTTTTACGTATAACGAAGGTCCGCCGTGCGTGCGGAATCGATCACACCAAGAATTGTGTCCCCTATCCCTGGTAGCAAAAAGCCTCCACATGTAGTGGAAACCCATTGGATACATGTAGGGAAATGTAGACTAAAAATGTTACGTAACAAACGCTACATGAATTTAAGGCTTATAAACTCGATTTCTACCACATTCTCCCTCACTAAACCTGACTTATCTCTCCTTGCGAGTAAGTCAGGAACCCCGATGAGACTGAGTATCCAAGTTTTACCTCCGACTTTTCCGTACTGGACTCAGTATGCAATGATCGCATTGCTCTCATCGTTCCTTCCTGGGTGTTTTCTAAGTGAGTGAGTTTTACAGGTTCTTGAACATGAGGTATTCCTCTTTTTTTTCCTTTTTTCGGGGGATGAAGGCGAGAATCGAACCACGGACCTCGCTCTCCACAATCTCACGTCCTGCCGACGACGCCATTGTAGGGAAATGTAGACTAAAAATGTTACGTAACAAACGCTACATGAATTTAAGGCATATAAACTCAATTTCCACCACATACATGTGGTTAGATTGATTTCCTCTAGCAATGAGTATGGATGAATTAGTTTCATTGAGAATCAGTATGTGAAAGAGGGTTTCAGTGGAAATTATTAGGATGTTCTCATAGGGTATTTATAGTTTAGGCTGATCTCAGAGCCTCCTGAATTGCTTCTTGAGAGCTTCAAGTAGGTACTCTAAACGGCTTATATACAGGAAGGGTATTATTGATAGGTGAGAGCATGGGAGAACCAGGGAAACGAGACTGTTACAGCAGTAAGCCAATCAACAGCAGCGAAGTGGATGAGATCTACGTCAAGTGAGATGAGAGATCAGGATGAGTTATTGGGCGACATGACAGGTAAAATAGTGAGAAAGTATCGATGAAAGACTAGAGAGAGTAGCTGGATTCTTTTTAAGAAACAGTAACTTGGGAGGAGCGTTGGGTCAACTGCTACCAAGAGCGGACAAGCTATTGTAGGGTCCCAGAGGAGTAGCAGTGGAGAGGAGGACAGAGAAGCAAGGGGGATCACACGCCACATCGCCTCGGACCACTTCTTCCCTCTCTCTCAGCCAGCAGACGAGACAGCAAATAAAAGACATAAAAACGAATCCTCGACTTGAGCTACTGCATCTACACATCGAACCAGCAATCAGTTCAGTGGCAACCATCTCCAGGAGTGCCGACCTCTCAATCCCTATCACACAATAGAAAAATATGAAAGTATCAAGGTGCGTCCACCCCTTGGACTAGGCGTGGCAACAGTCCAACAGTCTCAGTCGGAGGAGATGCGATGAGTAGTGTGTAGTACGTCCAAAATCCATCATGAATGGCCTGTAAATTATTCCAACCGCTCCTACATTTGTTCTTCAATCGCTGCTGGTATGTGGTACTTTTTTTTTTTTTTTTTTTTTTGATCATCACCTTTACTTTCCAGTCTAATTCGTAGGAGGATTTACCCTCAGCAATCTTCTGGACAAGCCGTGGTCACAGGTGTCATCCGTTCTCCCCCCCCGGTACGTGCCTTTATTTTTTATCGCGCAAAGGGTTCAGCATTCCCACTGCTCGTCGATTTTCATCGAATGCACAGCTAACTCACGCTCTCGCGCTTTCTGCTAATCAATTTTATGCAAGAAAAAGTCCCTACGAGCGTGCACTCGGTGAGACTCGAACTCACGAAGTTGATCTTGATGGGCTCGCGGACCACCTACCAAGCCACAAGGGTCGGTGTTAAGTATATACTACTGGTACCTGGTATCATTTTTTGAAAACCTCTCTCCGGAAGTAAGTGGACCAGCTGGCTCCACTGGTAGAAGTCTCCAGTCTCCAGCCTCTAGCCTCCAGCCTCCAGCTTCAAAGATCACGAGAGACGGGAGTGTTTCGGATACGAGGGGTGTGGCCAGGGGTGTGGTGCACCTGTGTTGCACTGCGGACAAAACACCAACAAAAAGTTTCAACAACCAAGACGCTGGAATCACGTCTGCCGCCGTTTCTTTACGAGGACTTTTCGTTCTTCTGTCTAGTCCGAACGTTTCCATCGAGCCAAAATTTGGCAGGTCAGATATGAGCTCCTTGGTGCACTCCCGTGAGTGTGCCAAAGCGACAGCACTTTTCGTGTCGTCCTTCGTGGCGGACCTCGTCGCTGAAGTTTGAAAGTGTGGTTCCAAGCGCTTGAATTTCCAGTTTCTTGTACGTTGTCAAGTATTTTTTTTCTGGTGTAGAACGACCAGGTCCTAGGAGGAGAACCCAGAGAAGCTAGGGTGTACATCTCGCTTGCCATGCCCTCCGACATGGTTCCCAAGGTTTTCCGTCCACATTCGCAGCTAGCTGCTCTCGTCCACGTGCTCACAAGATACCACGAACGAGTCTCTCCAAGGAAGGTCTCTCGATCAAGAAAATTTTTTTTTTTGAAAAGATCAATGTTAAATGTCTGGCTGGCGAAAACCCCTGCTTGCTCAGCATTCAAACATATGAGATCGAACGCTCAACGCAGAGCCCTCTTCAATTCAAACTATTAATAACCTGTATCACACCTTTACTCTCGTAGCTCTGACTCTGCTGGACAAAGTGCTTAGCTCGCTGGTCAGCAACTACGAACTAGGAAAGGTGTGTGTCACGGCTATCCAATTGTTACGTACAATTAACCCGCGTTGATCTGATTGGTTGCCCAAACTTCTTCCGCACGTGTAAAACCGGGCTTCCAGCCTCATTCAAAGCAGTATGTAACACTAGCCCACTCTGATGAGTCGTACATGCAGAATTACGGGATTTTTTAAAGGAAACCCCGATTCCACGAACTCGACGCCACTTGTTAAGATCAAGGTTGCGGGACACTTTGTATCCCTGGACAGGTCTGTCTGCCTTTTAAGTCGGTAATCGTTGGCACTCACGTGTGTTGCTTGCTTAGCTATATATAGAACAAGAGCAGTTTTATTCCTTTCGTGCACGCGGAGACTGAGACCAAGCTCGTGCGTCTCTGGAAAACCCCTGGTTTTCCATCTAAGATACGCCTTCCAAGATACTACAAATACGTTCCCAGTGCCTGAACCCAGGTAATTACCGGGCTTTCGATCTCATACAACGCAGTATCATAGCAATGATGAGTCGAAGATGCGGCTCCTCAAAACCCACTCCCATAACCTCTAAACGGCAAGGCAACGAAGCCGGCAAAGTACGTTAAAAAAAATGAAAGGAAGACCTAACCTTAAGGGGCAGGAAGAAATCGTCAATGAAAGCCATCGCCATGCCACCCGCACGGGGGGGGGGTGCGAGGAAGATGCAGGGAAAAGCGAAAAATGAAGATCAAAAATGAGAAAAAAATAACACGGAAGACTGTTATGATACTGCCTAATGAGGTTGAAAGCCCGGTAAATACCTGGGTTCAGGCACTGTGATCGTATTTGTAATACTTGGAAGGCGTATCTTAGGTGGAAAACCAGGGTTTTTCCACAGGGGCACGAGCTTGGTCTCAGTCTCCGCGTGCACGAAACGAATAAATCTGCTCTTCTTCTATCTCTAAGCAAGCATCACACGTGAGTACCAATGAGTACCGACTTAATAGGCAAACCTGTCCAGGAATACCAAGCGTCCCGCCTGCATGATCTTAACAAGTGGCGTCGTCGGCAGGCCATAACTCTGAAAACGCGTCCTGATGGGTCACAAATGAGTGGCCCGATTACCTAGACCAGCCCCGACACTGAGCGGGGGGGGTAGGCAGGACAAGATACGTAAAAAGCATCCCCAACCCAGCCCAAAAAAGAGAAAACAAACCAGAAGCACACCGAGCAATAAATACCTCCCAAAGTCCACGAAAACGACGAAAAATATATATATATATAAAAATAGTCGATGCTGACGGTACCCATTCCGTCTGACTGCGACCGCGTCGAGCCCGTGGGGACTCTTCATTTAGAGCTTCCGCTGCCGACTGACGCACCGCCCGTCACCACGACCGATTTTGACGCTCTTTCCCAGTGCCTGAACCCAGGTAATTACCGGGCTTTCAACCTCATCATTCAAAGCAGTATCATAACACTATAGCCCACTCTGATGGGCCGTATATGCAGAACTATTAAAATTCATGGAAACCCCGATTCCACGAACTAGAAAACGAGTCAAAGATGCGGCTCCTCAAAACCCACCCCCATACCTCTGAACGTCAAAATCGGGCGAGCGCGCGGCATCAGCTGCCGCCAGAGCCTCCAAGGCTGCCGCCGCGGCCTCCAAGGACGCCGCGCGCTCCGGCTCTTGTAGACGGGAGCTGGAGTGGAAGAGGCAGGGGCGGTCGAACCACCACCGTGATGGCCGGAGTTAGACTGCCGGTGTCCTCGTTCCGCGTGTGTGTTGTAGCCGCCACCTTGTCTGTTCTGCTGACCCTGGTCGTGATGTCGCCCACGCCCCACTGCTGAGCGTCCCGCTGGACGTTTTGCAGCAGGACAACCGAACTCGTTTTGGGTATTCACTTTTCGCTTTCCCCTGCATCTTCCTCGTCTCCCCCCCCCCATGCCGGTGGCATGGCGATGGCTTTCATTGACGATTTCTTCCTGCCCCTTAAGGCTTCATTTTTTTTTACGTACTTTGCCGGCTTCGTTGCCTTGCCGTTCAGAGGTGTGTGTTTTGAGGAGCCACATCTTCGACTCATGTTCTAGTTCGTGGAATCGGGGTTTCCATGAATTTCCCATAATTCTGCATATACGGCTCATCAGAGTGGGCTAGTGTTATGATACTGCTTTGAATGAGATTGAAAGCCCGGTAATTACCTGGGTTCAGGCACTGTGATCGTATTTGTAAAACTTCGAAGGCGCATCTTAGGTGGAAAGCCGGGGGTTTCTCAGAGGGGCACGAGCTTGGTCTCAGTCTCCGCGTGCACGAAAGGAATACAGCTACTCTTCTTCTATCTCTAAGCAACCAAGGCACGTGAGTACCAACGAGTACCGACTTAAGAGGCAAACCTGTCCAGGGATACCAAGTGTCCCGCCTGCATGATCTTAACAAGGTCGGCCGGAAGTTTTGCCAGTCGGCTTTTTGTCGTGTGTCCCTTCCCACCGGCGTCCTCCCTTTTCGGAGGTCCAGGAGCTGGCTAACAAAGGCCGCTTGCACACCACCGACGCGGGCATCGTTCTACTTGTCCGACAGCCCCCCCCTGCGTCGGATACGCAACGCCTGGTGGGTCGTACGGCTTGTTTGTTGAACGACGAGCCTAAGTCCTGCCGACGACGCCTTGGTAAGATCATGCGGGCGGGACACTTTGTATCCTTGGACAGATTTGCCTCTTAAGTCGGTACTCGTTGGTACTCACGTGTCTTGGTTGCTTAGAGATAGAAGAAGAGCAGCTGTATTCCTTTCGTGCACGCGGAGACTGAGACCAAGCTCGTGCCCCCCTGGAAAACCCCCGGCTTTCCACTTAAGATACGCCTTCCAAGTTTTACAAATACGATCCCAGTGCGTGAACCCAGGTAATTACCGGGCTTTCAACCTCATTCAAAGCAGTATCATAACACCCGCTCAATATTACATATTGAAGATCGATCTTATCCTAGGGTCTTCAGGTTCGCCTCCACCAATTTCCGCCTTGATCGGGAACGACTTTTTTTTTGCGAATTTTATGTTGCAAAAATGGCGTTATTGAGTTTCTGCCGATAACTTGTCGAGATCGAATCGAAATATAAATAATGTATTAATTTTAATACACTTGTTTTTCTGCGCGTGCAGTGTACTTGTCAGGGTCAGTGCCTCGAAATTTCAAGTCCAAATTCGCAGTGGTTAACGAGATACGGCCTTCGGACGGTTTATCCATTTTTCGGCTGGCCCAGCTCGTATCAGCTTTTTTGTGGGCAGTGCAACACAGGTGGGGTGCTGTTGGAACACCCTCATAACGTACAACGTTTCCATCCTCTACGAGAGAACGCCTCACCAACACGCTCGATTTCTTATGATCGTTTACCCGTTGGTGATGACAATGTGTCTGCGCGTCACAGAATGGCAAGCGTCGAGCATGACCACCATGCCCACCCACAACCCTCCCGTGCGCACGCCTCGCTCTCGCCCGCGCGGAGGCTGAGACAGCAATCCTCAGAGAGATCGTGTTTTTGAAAGCTAACCTCGGTGCTCACAGAGAAAATAGAGGGTGATGAGACCCAGGACGACGAGCTCTATAACATACGAGTATATAACATCATAGGTGAGACGTTGCGATCGTGATTTTGGGGTCAACCCACTCGTACGTTGCGTACCCACATAGACAGCTAAATTAAAGCAGTTCAGCTACATAGTAAAAATGCCATTGTTCGCGATTGGAGCATATTCTCCACTCTGTTGGCTGCGCCGTCGGCCGTGCGAACTAGTTTTGATACTTCGCGCCTCCTACTCCGATGAAGCACAACGTTTCTTCCGTGGCTGTTTAACTCGTAGGCTCTGGAGACATACAATATTCGATCTACCGTACGATATACTTTATGTAGAGGTTTTCTGCTGATGGCGCTTTTTCGCTTTTCGGGCATACTTTTTTTCATCTTCCCAAAACGGATGAGACCGTGGATCCGTTATGCGTTGTACCATAGGTGCGTATCATATCATGCATGCATGCGGTTTGCCCTCACGCTGTGCCCAGCCGAAGAACATCGCCAACCTGATGCATACATGTGTAGGCCCATCTGTCATGCAACGTATTTTTTGTCTGGCCGGCCTTGCAACCTTCTTCGAGGTCCTCTTCTCGAACTAAAAAAAGCCCGATTATTTCCCACAACGATACTGTATGCAGCAATCATTCCAGCAAGCCGGGCAGAGAGGGGCGCCGCAGGCACGGCCGCCGAGTTATGATGTCTTTGGATTTGCGCTTTGCCGTTTCGCGTTTCCTGTGACTTTTGAAACTGATCTAAAGGAAGAAGAATTGCGCGCGATTATTATACAGCTCTACAGAGGAGGAGGCCAATGTGATGCGGGGACGGCTCTAGGGTAGTGGTAAGGGACGCAGGTTGTTCTGGCAGCTGGAAAGCAGTGCTTCGCTTCTTCTGATTTAGATCTTCTTATGGATGGCGAGAGCTGAGGAGGTGCTCTGGTAGAGAAGTGAGAGGTAGGGGGGCGGGACTCGACGCCCAGATATACTCGTCCCACCCCACGCCACAAGCTCTCCTAAATTCCTCTTATCTGATTTACGCCTACGGAACTTTCCTATGGCTACCAATCGTTCTTCTGCTAATATAAGAATATCTCACTTCGTGGTCCTATCTGCGCTAAGGAACATTACTCTCGTCTAACGGGCTATCCGCCCTAGGGAACATTCCTAAAAGAACGTTACTCTCGACTAACGGAATATCCGCCGGGTTAATCCATTCTTTGGATTATTCTCGTACTCGTGAGACTACAAGACTGCAACGTATTATCTATATCTATAGCCCATGAATACTCATATCACACCAACGCGAGCGAGTTCCGGGCACAATGCGCAGACAGACGCAAAGGATTTTGTCGTGAACCGAGCTGCTACGCACAACACAATCGTGCACACCACGGACAGATGAGATCCCTATTTAATATTTAAATATATTATAATGTAGATCTTTTTTTAATATACATATATATCCTTGATCTGTGATGTGCGGGATCTACAACAGTTACTGTAGTAGATCGTGTTTGCTGGGTGTGAGCTGTACGATCTAGCTCTTACACGCACTTTTGCCCAGGTGGGTTCCGTATGATGTACATACAGTAGATAGATCTTGCAAACATGTTTGCCTGGGTGGGATGGATCTGTATGATCAGCATGATCTGCACATGTTTGTGTGACATACATGATCTGCGTAATCTAAATCACATTTCGCTGAGGGGGTCTGTATGGTCTGTAGGTCCTTCGCATTCGTATTTTTTCCCCGGTGGGATCTGTATGATCTGCATGAGGTCTGCACATGTTTCGCCAGGTGGGATCTGTGTTCTCTGCGAAATCTGTCATTTGCCCGCGGGCGATAACCATACACCAGTAGTACATGGTAAACATATGATACGCGCGAAATCCGTATCGGCCCAAAAGGACCTGCTACAGTTCGTAGATGATCTACGTACTACTACTACTGTAGATCGTGATCGTCCCGAGGTGTGCAGCTTTGTCAACCAGGGTTACTTACTAGGCACTGGACAGCGCATTGTGGCGAAGGTACAAATTTCAACGCAGAGAGCAGTTTTACACCACATGATTGTCATCGTGATCTGATACTGCAGATATGATACCACTCTTTGCTGACATGCACTCGCGATATAGACAAAATCTGCCGAGTGCTGCTGACATTACCTGGGCTTTTCGCGGGTCAGGTCAAACCTCACGGGTCGGGTCGGGTCGGGTCAGCTGATCCGACCGGACCCACGAAAAAGTTGAGGTGTGTTGAGTTGACCAGACCCGACCCACGAGATTTTGAAAGCCTCTTGACCCGACCCGACCCGACCCCATCCGCGAGATTAAAAAAAATAGTTGACCCGACCCGACCCGACCCGTTATTAGGTATGGCGGTTGGCGTGTGTACCAGCTCGTAGCTGGTGTGTACGCCTAGACTCGATTGCCGATGGCCGGTCAATACACAGACAGTCAAAATAAATGTTCGAGGCAAACGTAGCCACTGTTAGGTGACTTGTACGAGAAGCTTCACTAGAAGAGAAGAAGATGTGGTGACCCCAAGCCACAGTGTTGATTCATTTATTTGCTCAGCTGGAAGCTGATGATGGTGAGCAAAAGTAGAGTGAGCTCAGAGGGGAGCGGTGCGCGTGTGCGCTCACGGCTCGAAACAAAGGACGACTTCTACAAATTCGTTCAAAAACAAAAATAGGGAAATACCCTTGCATTCAGTTCAATATAAAACAACACGGAGACCCGCAATTCTACTGCTAAAAACAATAAAACTTGGGGTACGTACTCATGACCCTCTTGTAGCCTATGTTGTTACTTCAACCACAACTAAAAATATGCTACTGGTCCCGACGGGATACTGAAGATACCCTGTCCATTATTTACCAGTGCGCACGTACCAGGTACTACTGCTGTTGTACATGTGTGCTGCTGGCTGTAGATTCTGTACGTACGTAATACAGTAGATCCACGATGCTGCTTGTTATTGAGACCTATCATTATGCAATATATGTACGAGTGCACAGCAGTAGATATTGTAGGACTGCTGCTGCTGTATACTGCTACTACTCACAGACTGGAAAACTGTCCGCGGTACTTAGAAATGCGCAAATGTATACCAGATGACGCAAGTGTTATCGAGTAACTGACAAGTATCATCCCTAATACCCGTGAGATTTGAAAATCTCTTGACCCGACCCGTCCCGACCCGCGAGATTTCGAAATCTCCTGACCCGACCCGACCCGACCCGCCACCTTCGGATTGACCCGTGAGACACGGGTTTAATGCGGGTCGGGTCACCTTGACCCGCGAGACCATATATATTGACCCGCAGGTTCGACCTGCGGATCCGGCCCGTGGGTTGACCCTTCAAAAACAATCTAATGTTCATTTTTTTGCCCGGCAGCTATATGTGGCCTGGCTGTAGTGGGCATGGATGGATGCGGGCTTGCGTATATGGATTTGGTGGTGTTTTAATGTTTGAATAAGATGCCAAAGGAGGAGTGTTATTGAATATTGGTACGAGAGAAGCCTTTGGGTAAAAGAGCGGGAAGTGTTCTAAGCGTCGGATCTGCCAGCCGGATGCGCGGGTTCGACCCGTGGGTCAGCAGAAAACAACTCGCGGGCCATGCTGGCCCGACCCGCGAGTGGCCCGTTTCTCGCGGGTCATGACCTGACCCGACCCGTGAGCTTTTCATCACCTCTTGACCCGACCCGACCCGACCCGTGAGAGTTGAAAAATTCTTGACCCGACCCGACCCGTGATTCTTGAAAAACTCTTGACCAGACCTGACCCGACCCGCGAGTTTGGAAAACCTCTTGACCCGACCCGACCCGTGAGATTTTGAGCACTTCCTGACCCGACCC
Source organism: Macrocystis pyrifera (assembly GCA_031763025.1). Lineage (NCBI taxonomy): Eukaryota > Phaeophyceae > Laminariales > Laminariaceae > Macrocystis > Macrocystis pyrifera. Next base: position 8,943,798 of record JASSKH010000028.1, read on the forward strand.
GACCCGACCCGTGACATTTTGAACACCCCGAGATCCGATCCGCGGGTCGGGTCATGACCCGCGAAAAGCCCTGGATAGTACGAAGTCTTCGAATACAGTACGCGACAGCAGTTAAGAATTTCCTGTTTTGGCAGGCTCGCGGCTTGTTGTGATGTCAATGTTGACCGCAGCCTCTTATTATATAGGAGTTAGAGAGGCGTCCTCGCTGAACACACATGCTTAGCTGCACTCCACCTGGACACCTCTCTGGACTCCCGCCGCACATCGTGGGGGACTTCGCTCGAAGGTAGCATCGATATACATGGACCACACGCCCGGCACAGAGGGCAGAGCTTATTTCGACCAGGCGGCCTCATTTGGCCTACCACTTCACGAGCAAGCGATCATCAGAATACTGAGGCAGCACGTTCTCTGGCCCACTGCCGCAGATCGGGGTCACCATCCGCTCGAAAGAGGGCACTCTGCCTGAGCTCCTATGTTTCCGGTGAGGTATGCGATGCCGATATTTGTTTTTTTCAGCTATTAGTGTAGTTGGGTCAAAAGCACTATTGTTATGGTATCCCCGCTCCCCTGTTGCGGCGTTATGGCTTGTGGCAATCGTCCCCTCATCATGCCTGGCAGGCGTTGTCGCCTGCTTCTCTGATGAGCGCCTCGCCCCTTCGTTCAGAAGGCATCTGGCAAGGCAAATAGCAACTAATACAAGAGCTTAAAACATCGTCTAGCACCTCGTGTGAGTGACCAGAACAGAGCCAAATGCATCAACCTGCTAGCAGTAGTCGGTCCCTAGGTCCATACTCCCTTACACTTAACACTCGACGCCATTCGTCAAGGTCTTAGTCCGTTGGGCTATACTGGTAAAAAGTTAACCGATTACCTACCCAATCTAAAAGACCTTATAACACTATGCCGCTGATATGCAGTCTACCTTCGGACGGGTAGAATACTGTGTTACGTTTTTATTTTCACACCTTTTCTAAACCGATCACCATCTACTGAAGAGGGGGGGGCGCTCTACCTGGACTCCTTCCTCTCAGGTGAGGTCTGAGACGATGCGTTCTGTGTTGTTTGCTGTGGTCGTGTGGTCAAGCAAACAGCAGTGTTTCCCATTTAGTCATCTGATAACGTGTAACTCTTGTGCCACTCATACCACCCATGCACAACAAGAGGGATCCGACATTCTCCAAATTGAACCATGGAAGAGGTTACCAATCAGATTTGTGTACTTGACGAAAACAGACCAATAACCTGCCGCTGACTAGTCGATTGGTTTCCAATCGGTTAGGAAGGCTATCTCACTGTAGGTTTTTTTCGTCACAACTTGTCTCAAAACGCCTACTATTACGGGGGACCATAGTGAATAGGACCAAATATTGTTAGTAAAAATAGGTAAATATATAGGTTTTTGGGTGTACCGCAGGTCCTATTTACTATGGTCCCCCGTAATAGTAGCGCTGGTGAGGAGCACCCCTTTTTTCGTGCGATTATAGGCCTTCTATTTCGTTTTGCATTGCCGACTGACCGGTCGAGCACTTCGGCGCTCACACGCCATTTTTGTAGGCCTAGTTGCCAACCGGGGTAGGAAGGGTACGCGAGGTTTTCCTCGCGAAATATTGGCTGTGCGCCTACTATCTGTTCGCCGCATTTGGAAAATAGGCGTCACGGTCGCCATCACTGGTGTCATCTCCCTTTAAATCTCCACCAGTCTGGACCACCCAGCGGGCTCCCTAAGCTACTGGGGTCACCCGGGGGTACTCTACCTGGACCGTTGCCTCAGATTGGGAGGGGGCTCCTTTTTCGTGAGATAATGAGTCACTGTTCATCTGGCATATATATGTAGTCTGTTTTCCAAGCACGTTACCGCCGCTGTAACGCCAGCGTACGCCCATCCTACGAACGAACGAACGGCCGGAGTACGAGAGGTTTGCGGGCGGCATCGTGCTCATACGATAACGGCGGTGCTATGTAGGCTAGCATGCGGACGTGTTGTCATATTGAATCGACGCCACTCTTTCCGCAGATCGCGTTTTCGCTTAGCGGGGTTATTTCGATGGTGGCAGGTTTTGTAGCTCGATCAGCCACACAAGGCGCCTGAGGCAGCGAGCGCACTTCAAACCGAGACAGCCGGTTTTGGCGTTCGGCCCGATACGCAAGCATGCAGATGAAAAGGGGACGCCTTAGCTGGGCACCTGCTGCAGACCGGAGTATACCTTATTCGCTGTAACATTGCCACGGCCAGTGACCGACAATTGCTTTTTCGGCCGCTGTTCCGCCCTCACAAGGTAATACTGCACGGGTGTGAATAAACACCACACAAAAAGTGAGTATTTAAAGTGTTTGTTCGAATTCGATCTGCCTCGATGCGATGTAGCCCAAATGATTTAGCTAGTTTCAGTGGCGTTCTCTACACGCTGATCTTTATTCGTGTCCACGTCAACGCCGGAGAGCCAGAGGGGATCGTTCTCTTTCACTATGGCGTAGGTAGAGCGCATGAACAGGCGATCGAATTGCGCACTCAAGACGAGGGAGAATCCCATTAATGCCACTCCATTTTCTAGCAGCTAGCTGACGAGTTTCACGATTCACAAATGATGCTGGCAGCTGATACCTCGGGACTGCGGAGGAAACGTTGTTCTGCCCCTCAACCATATACTCGATCAGTTAGCGCGCGCGTTGTGTGCGACGATCGTCTGTAGAGGTTGGAGCGCCTGGTGTATTGTGCGGTTTGGTTACGGTCTGTGGCTCTATCGAGAGGAGTGCGAGGCTGAAAATGCAGCCATTTTGGAACGCCTTTCGTACGGTTCGGACGGATCGGTATTGTTCGTGTGACGACTGCCCCTACTGGCATTCTTCAAGCGTTCTGTACAAAGAAAGACCGATCGGATTACGCATCAAGGGGGGGGGGGGGGGTTCCTTTGAAACAGTGTATGGTACCCCGTACGGTTTTTGACGTTGCTGATTATATAGCACTTCCTGCTAGACCACTCCGTCAGGCTGACTGAGTCGTCTGGCAGGTAATGATATATAATCAACAAAATACATGCTTTACACTTCGTGGAATCTCGTCGACCTGTAACACCTATCTCCGTGGCCCTCCCCTCGCCAAACGCGTTTGGTGTCTAGGGGGACACTCATGACCGTTCTTGTTTTCTCCAGCGCGCACGCTCGAAAATAACACATTACGAAGTCGACGAGATTTGAACTCACGATACACCTTTTTTGTAGATTGTATACCTGCTATTACGGGGGTCCATAGTTAACAGGACCTATGGCATACATAGAAACCTATATATTTACCTATTTTTACTAACAAAATTTGGTCCTGTTAACTACGGACCCCCGTAATAGACTAGGAATCTTGTCGACTTCGTAACAGTGACTTCCGGGGCTCTCCCCTGGCCAGACGCTACTGGTGTCTAGGGGCACACTATCATAGTCGTTTGTATTGTCTCCGGCGTGCACGCTCGATAATAACAAATTACGAAGTCGACGAGATTGGAACTCACGACGCATCCTTTGTAGATTATATAGCACTACCTGCTAGGCCACTTTGTCGACACATCCTTTGTAGCTTGTATAGCACTCCCTGCTAAACGACTTAGTCTAGCAGGTATATGATCTACAAAGGGCGTGTCGTAAAGTTCAAATCTCGTCGACTTCGTAAATTTTTATTTTCGAGCGTGCGCGCCGGAGAGAATACGAACGATTTTGATAGCGTACCCCTAGACACCAGAATTCGTTTGGCGAGGGGAGGGCCGCGGAGATCACGGTTACAAAGTCGACGAGATTCCACGAACTGTAAACCATCTAATCAACAGACGTTTGGTTTCGCACCAAGCGGGGGGAGGCGGCGGGGGGTACTCATTTGTTTGCTTGCCGTAGCCATTAGACCACTGACCAAACGTGTCATTCAAGACGGAGACTTCATCATCTGACCGTTGACCGAGTGGGGGGGGGCACTCATTGGTTGCTTGACGTTGTAATTTCACCATCCCTCTAGAGACGGAGCACCTTTCCTACTCCTAATATAATAGAGACACCTCCAAAATTTGGGCGCTCATTTCGTTATTTCCATATTTTACGTAGTTGTTTTCATGCTATTCTCATCTCGTTCCTGTTTCTCTGCCTGTGGCCACCATCTATCTCTTAGAATAGCATTGACCAGGGGGGGGGGGCGTACTCATTTGTTGCTTGCCTTAGTCATTTGACCATGAACCACGCATCCCTTTCGAGACAGAGCATCGTTCCTACTCCTAATAGAGACACCTCCAACAATTGGACGCTCATTATGTTGTTTCCATATATTACATAGAAACCTTTTGCTAATATTGTCCCCTTCCTGTTTGGCCACCTGTGGCCACCATCTGTCTCCTAGGATAGCGATTGTTTTCTCGTTGCTGTCTATTGCGGAGTACCATAGTAAATAGGACCTACGGTACACACAAAAAACTATACATTTCGCTCTTTTTACTAACAACGTTTGGTCCTATTTACTATGGCCCCCCGAAATAGTATACCAAAACTCCTTCACAATGTCACATTCGTCTATTTCCCTCATTTCCTCCTCTAATACATCCCGTCCCTCCCAGTACATTTCACATTCTCCTACTATTACGGAGGACCATAGTAAATAGCACCTACGGTACACACAAACACCTATATATTTCCCTTGTTTTACCAACAATATTTTGGTCCCATTTGTTACGATCCCTCGTAATACGTGAGTTCTACTCTCTTCCTTTCGGAGGCGGGGCATAAATCTACGTCAGAAGCAGCTGACGTTGAGTTGCGTTTTTTGTTCGAGGATGGATGCAATAACGCATTGTTTACGGGCATCACGGTATTTTTTTGTGTGTGCGTGTGAGTTTCAATTATATAATTCTCCTGACTATTACGGGGGTCCATAGTTAACAGGACCTATGGTATACATAAAAACCTATATATTTACCTATTTTTACTAACAAAATTTGGTCCCGTTAACTACGGACCCCCGTAATAGCAGAATACCACACACATTGGACGCAACCGACGCCGTGACTCGCATTGTGTGAGCGCTCAGAAATTATCGTCTCGGCAGCGCCCCGACTATTTATTATGTATGGTCCCTTTTGGGCGCGCTGCGCATTGCTTGCAGGTCTCTGACTTCCCCCGGTCGAAAATCGTCGTCCGTTGCACCATATCGATCGGGGATACGGCTGAGTGTTTCCACTGCTACTGCTATCAAACCCACCATTGCCGGCGCGCTACGTGTAGTACGTAGTTCTGGTCCCACCGGCCGATTGCCTGCGAAGCCACTGCTGCACGTCTGAGGTTGAGTTCACGGTGTGCAGGAGGCTCAATCAAGATTTGTGGTGAGCACGACATCGGTGGCGAAAAGGGAAGCGACGTCTAGAATCTCGACCTCGACAAGAACTACTACAGGACTGTTGTTCTGCTATATCGAGATGGACCAGACGGCAGTGGGCGGGCGTACGTCGCCGTACATAACCCCCCGGATATATCGCACTACGAGTATACCGTACTGCTGTTGTTGTAAGTAATTGGTTCGGTACATCGAACTTTCTGAAAGGGGGGGTCCTTGTACGACGGTGTGGTCACGCTGTTCGAAGCCAACCCCGTTGAAATGTCTAGTATGTTACCAGGTATTTAGCACTGCGATGTTGTTAATTTATATGAGAATGGTATCATCCGCGCTTGCTTGTGCTGTACCAGCAGCAAGCAGTATAGTCACGGGTTACTCTACCAGCTACGATTAATACAATCCCAACATTTGCATCCTGTGTCCGTGGATTATTCCGCCAGTGGTGGGTTCCACGTGACAACTGGAATGCCTCGTCCGATGAAAACCGATATCATGGCTCGTAGTTTGAGCACTCGACGATTTTCGGTTCTTTGTCATCCTTGACCGCCACCAGTAGGTAGGTAGGTCATACCAGGTATACGCTACGTTTATCGCGCCATGCTTCCGGTTTCCATCGGACAAGGCATGCTCCCGCCTGTACCGTTCCGGACGAAAGCACACTCGGTACGGTACATCTACTACTGCAGGTGTTTCTGCTATAAGACTTAGGTTGGTTAGGCGATTGATTAACCTTTCACCAGTAGCCCAACGGACTAAGACCTTAAGATATGACGTCGTCGGCAGGACATGGTTAGTTCCACCATGAAATAGCTTTATCAAGAAAAGTGAATTTCCTGATCACGTCAAGAATCTGAAAAAAATACTGTAGTATTCTGGCTCTCTGCCGTGGATCATTTATTGTAAATATTGGATTAGATGAGGCCTCCTGCGCCGGGCAGGAGGTCCCGTCCGGTATTCCCCCCCGCGCCGAGTAAAGTGGCGAATCACAAAGTCTGCGCGGGGTTAGTACCTGTAAATGATCTGGGTATACAAGCCCAAGAATACTAACCCTTCTGCCGGGTGGGTGGGATGGTCTCAAGAAATGGCGCGACCAACTCTACTCCCGAGGTTTCGGGAGCGAAAGGAAGAAGTGACCTCGCTTCGATACAAATTCCGAGACATTTCGATATAATCAATGGTTCCATTATTTGTGCCAAATTTGAGTCCATGGATTGGATCTCCATTTTACTGTAGTATTTTGGCTCTCTGCCGTGGATCATTTAATGTAAGTATTGGATTGGATGAGGCCTCCTGCCCCGGCCTGTGGTCCCGCCCATACTAGGAACCGCGTGTTGGTGGCGCGTCGACCCGTATATCTGGTCCGTTCCAGGGGGGGAGAGTGTTATAAGGCTTAGATTGGGTAGGCGAGTGGTTAACATTTCACCAGTAGCCCAACGGACTGTAAGGCCTGAACGTCCACACACACCTTTATAATACCCACTACCAGCACTGAAAGCGGTACGACAGAGGTATCGTCGGAGAAGCGGCATCTGAGGGTCAGCAGCAGGGTTTTATATAGAACAAGGAGGCACTTGCCTTTGATCGACCCACAGAGGTCACGCATTGGCCGTGGGGGGGGGGGGGGGGGGGAGAGTTCGTCGCCCTCGAAACGCTGTGCGATTTTTCCGAGAAGTTTTTTCTGCGGCGGCAGCGGCAGAGTTCTCCGGGTTGCGCACGATTTTTTTTTTCGATTGTTTTGGTAGCGCCGCGCGACCACGCCTGCCTGTTCCACTAACGAAGCCCAGCAGAAATGCGCTGAATGAACGGCAACGGCGCCAGCCAGCAGCTATGCGATCAGTTGCCAGAGGGCGTCGGTTGCTTTCTCTCGTCATCCTCCTCCTAAACTTACTGCTGTCGCGCATCCGACGTACGTATGTAGGTGAAGCAGTAGTGCGCCCGGGGCTCTCTATTTTAAAACGACAGAAGTGAATGTCCTACGAATGGCGATGCGAAGCGACACATCCTAACGCAACAAGAAACAAACAAACAAAAAACTTTCTGACGTCTGTCGTAATCGAAGCCGGCCGGCCGGTCGACCGGCTCGCTGAAAAGGCGGTGAGGCGGTTTTATTTTCGACGCAAACCTCTTTCAGCTCGGCCCGGTACACTGGTGTTGTTGCATTACGGGGGAACATAATACTGATGATGTGGTGCGTGAAGGTAGGGGGACGCAGGACTTTTTGGGTCCATCGCGGGCCCGGACCGCTATTACGGGGGACCATAGTAAATAGGACCAAATATTGTTAGTAAAAAAAGGTAAATATATAGGTTTTTGTGTGTTCCGTAGGTCCTGTTTACTATGGTCCCCCGCACGGAGGACCATAGTAAATATGACCCAATACTGTTAGTAAAAAAAGGTATAACTATATACCAGTAGGTTTTTGTGTCTGCCGTATAGGTCCTGTTTACTATGGTCCTCCGTGACGGTGTGGCCCCCTGCAACAGCGGGCGCAAGGCAACTATAACTATACCAGTCTGATCGTAAATACAAGGGAGGTTCTGACGGCAACAAAATGTCGAAATGTACCTTATATTTGTGGTCAGACTGGTATCCTCTGCCGGTACAGCAGTAGGGAGTTATTGCTGCTCCCACCGCGCTCACGACCACGTTACTGTAGATCAAGTCTCGTCGTGTGCGTCCGCGCTCTCTTCCCGTAATTTGTTTCACCCGGCCAAACGGAGAGCGACACGTCGGGATGAACGGCGTCACGAATGACTCCTTGTGTCACGGGGGAAACACAGAAATCAGAACAAAAAAAATACGGTTAAATTAAACACACAGGGGGGGGGGATGTGTGCTTTTTTGGTTCATCCGTGGGAATGTATGATGCCCCCCGTGGTTCGACGAGGGACCACAGTAAATAGGACCAAATATTGTTGGTAAGGTTTTTGTGTGTACCGTAGGTCCTATTGACTACTATGGCCCCCGCGCCCGTCCGTGCCGTTCCGGTCGGAAGTTGCGGCACGGCAAACCTGCCGTAGATGTGCCGACGTAACGCAACCACAAGCCTGTTTTGTCACATCTAATGCCGACCTTGGAAGCGGTGCGGCGCAGGCGTGTTGTGCCGAAGAAAATATGCGGTATCTGAAGGTCAGCAGGGCGAGGGCGAAAAAGGTGTCTGCAATCTGACCGCATCGGGAGCGTTTTGGTGTGTCTCTTTCTCTCTTCTCGAAGCACCGCCTGGTTTTGTGCGACATAATGGAACGACAGAACATGCCACGGCGGTGCGGCGTGCGATGGCGTGGTGCAAGGTTCGCTCCCGTGCCGCCGTTGACACCCAGAAACGCGTCAACCGTTTACTTACCGTGGTGTTGACTACAGCAGCTTGTGGCTCCCATCTTCAGATTGGCTTATCTAGAAGAACCGCACCGCACAGCAGTAGACCTGCCATACAAACTGCAAGAAAACACGCACCCCATCGCAACGCACAGCACGATCCTAAAATTGAGAAGTGCACCGAACCCGCACCGTTCGACTCGCACGACAACAAAACGTGAAAAGGCCTCAGGGCCTTCTAACCCTATTATTACGGGGGACCATAGTAAATAGGACCTACGGTACACACAAAAACCTATATATTTACCTATTTTCGCCAATAACATTTGGTCCTATTTACTATGGTCCTCCGCAATAGGACTGCGGTCTCGTTTTGGGGACGAACTATTACGGGGGACCATAGTTAATAGGACCAAATATTATTGGCGAAAATAGGTAAATATATAGGTTTTTGTGTGTACCGTAGGTCCTATTTACTACGGTCCCCCGTAGTAGTCAAATTCCAAGTAGTTTGTTTCCCAAACGGGAGTGCGGTCCCACACGGGTTAAAAAGCAAGCGTCTTGTCGCGGTCGGCGCCGTGAAGTGTGTTTTTTTACCTACAGTGCTACGGGGGACCATAGTGAATAAAATAGGACCAAATATTGTTAGTAAAAATATGTAAATGTATAGTTTTTTGTGTGTACCGTAGGTCCTATTTACTATGGTCCCCCGCGATAGTGGTTTCACTGAACCTCACCGCACGGTGCGATTGCAAAAACATACCACACTGCACCGCTCCTGCACCGTATCAGACGCAAATAAAACGCTCAACGTCTTCCTCGCGCGGCACCGCCGGTGGTACGAGTCTCACTCAAATGCTAAAAAAAATCCTCATCCTCTATACCGCACAATAAGTGGAGTCTGCAAATAATGGCAAGAAAAAAAAGAGGAAAAAAAATGCACTATGGTTTCGATTCTACGTATGTCGCGAAAATCCTCGCTATTTACTCTGTTACATATGCGGTCTTTACCTGTGGGGGGCTGAGTAATACTCCGCGGAGTCGTGCTGCACGCGTGTCGCCCCAGATTTGTCACCCCATGACCACGAGCAGCCGTAACTTATTCATGCGATCGATGCTGTTGTCGCAATTTCGCTTTGCCTTGGTGTATAGGACCCGTCTGGCCGCAGGTTTACGTTCGTGACCTTGCCGCTACTACTGGCCCCCCACCAAGATATAAACCCGAGGAGCTACTACGCCTCTTGCCGCCGCCGTCATTACAAACGCTACGAAAACGCTCACCGCCTTTGCTTGCTTGCGACGTCTCCTCCCCCCCGTTCCCCCCCCCCCCATCGCCTTATGTGCACCCCCCTCATCCCCTCTTGCCCTCTCCCTCCCTTTCTCTCTTCCCCTGCCCCTCGCCCTCTCCAACCCCTCCCCCCCCTCTCCCCCCCCCCCCCCGAGATGGTAAATAACAAGAAAAAAGGGATATGGAAAGACGTAGTTACTAAAATGAACGAAGATTTTGAGGGCGTGATGAAGCAGGTGTGGGCAGGGATGAAAGGGATACAGGGCAAACCAGCAGGAGAGGCAGACACGGGAATAGCTACCGTAAGAGCACCAAACGGTATAATGGTTAGCAGTTCGAAGGGGAAAAGGGAAGTACTAGTAGAGCGTTACCGCAAGCCTCTATAGGAACGCCCACAGCCAACGAAACGTTCGATTGCAGAATAGCGAGAGGGAAACTAACGCATGGGGAGACGCAAACGTAGATGCATCATTAGAAAGGGGGAAAAGCGGTTCAGAAGGGATACAGAGAGATCAAGTAAAGAAGTGTGTAGTTAAACTTGAGACTGGAAGGGCAGCAGGGGCAGACCAGATAGTGAATTCATCAAGCGTGGGAGGGAAGGAATGCTGTAGCTATTATTACGGGGGTCCATAGTTAACAGGACCTATGGTATACATAAAGACCTATATAATTACCTATTTTTACTAACAATATTTGGTCCTATCTACTATTTTTTATTTTTTTATTTTTTTTTTTTTTTTTTTTTATTTTTTTTATCCATCACTTTTACTTCCCAGCCCACTCGTACGAGGTTTTACCCTCGACGATCTTCTGGACAAGCCGTGGTCACAGGTGTCGTCCCTTCTCCCCCCCGGTACGTGCCTTTAATTTTTGTCGCGCATAGGGTCCAGCATTCCCACTGCTCGTCGATTTTCATCGAATGTAGCCAACTCACGCTTTCGCGCTTTCCGCTTATCAATTTTTTTATGCAAGAAAAAGTCCCTATGAGCACATGCACTCGGTGGGACTTGAACCCACGAAATTGATCTTGACAGGCACGCGGACCACCTACCAAGCCACCGGGGACGCCGTGTGGACCCCCGTAATATGATGGATATTTTGTATACTTGGATGTGGAAAAACGAGTATCAGGTACGCACCCAAGGGGCGGAGAGAAGGAGTAGTATTACGGGGGACCATAGTATATAGGACCAGATATTGTTAGCAAAAATAGGGAAATATATGAGTTTTTGTGTACACCGTAGGTCCTATTTACTATGGTCCCCCGTAATGGTAAACTTCAATCAGAAAGGAATAGAGGGAGAACACTGCTATTACGGAGGGCCATATTAAATAGGACATACGGTAAAGACAAAAATCCATATATTTCGCTTTTTTTACTAACAATATTTTGTCCTATTTACTATGGCCCCCTGTAATAAGCATAGTAGGCAACACATTTTGTTAAGATTTTGAACGAAAGAATGGAAACAATGATGAAGAAGGAAAACGAAATTTGCGAAGGGCGAGCAGGGTTTAGGCCAAACCGTAGCGTAGACCGTGTGTACACGTTGGGCAAGATAATCCAAGGTAGGAAAGGCGCGGGGCTAACCATGTACTGATGTTTCTTTTTAGTTGTACAGAAGGCCTACGACACAGCAGTGTGGAGAAATAATTTGTGGAAAAAGTGAACGGAGTAAAAAAGGACCAGAAGAAATATGTGGAGAATGATGAAAAAAATGACGGAACGCGCGAGAAGTACTGTGATGCCAGACGGGGAAACATCGAAGTATGTTGATATTTTACAGGGAGCCGCACCGGGATGCACGGTATCACCAAATATTTTCAAGGTATATACTGCTGTATATTACTGATTAAAGACTTGACAGTAGCAGTCGAAGAAGCGACGCAGGGAGTCACGGTGGGGGAATATATACGGTGTCGGGATTGATGCTTGCGGATGACTTCGTGGGAATATCAGAAACACCCGAAGGATTGCAGAAAAAAACAGGAAAGGCAACACGAGTACACTAGGAGAAGGAGAGTGGCGGCGAACGGTCAAGAAGTGCGCAGCTCTTGTGAAATTTCCGTGGGAAGTGGGGAGAAAATGAATTACAGATGGTAGACCTGTATACGTACCTTGGAGTAGAGATCTTGAAGCCGCGCTCCTGGGATGCACACCTCAGCGAAAGTGATGGGAAAGGGTAAATCACGCGTAGGCAAGATGGATGCGATCCTAACAGACTCGCACCTTGGCACTAGGATTAAGATAATGTGATGGTACTAAAGCTAATATATGCAGGAGAAGTGCGGGAAGGGAACGCAAAGTTCGTAAAACAGTTGGAAACAGTACATATGACAGCAGGTAAAAAAAATACTACGGTAGGATGCTCAAGTACGACGAGTAATGCAGTATTAAGAGCACAACTGGGAATATACCCACTGAAGACAACTAGAGACGTGAGAACGTTCAAATTGCAATATTAAGAAAGAAATATGCCCCAGAAGAGGTTGCCAGTCATAGCTGAGAGAGCTGTATTGGAGAAAGTAACAAAAGCGCGAGCTGGAATAAGGAGGAATAGCGTAGTCGAGAAAGTATGGAAGGACATATGAGGGAACCAAGAAGAGATGATACTCATATGGAGAAATTTGGGAAGCACAGGACAGAAGTAGAAATAAAGATAGATTTCACGCAGAGTACACAGGTATAAACTTGCCCTGAGGGACCGCCAGGCCGCTAGGGGAAGGGAGGATGAAGCCGGAGGAATGCGGCCAAAATGACATGGGGATGGAACGTCGATGAGGAATAGAATATACTACACTGGTAGCTAAAAAAATGTTGTGGGGAATGGCAGAGAAGTGTATGAGGGATACTATTGATTTTTAGGAAGGATATTTGGTTTATATAGGAACGGCATCTACGCTATTTTGTCAGAAGGCAAGAATAATAATTACAATAATAATAGATTGAGGGAAAGACTAGCGCTAAGAGATAAAGTGAGAGCGGAGAACCACCTAGAGATATACGCGGGGCGAAGAGAAGGGATAGGAATGAAAACGTATTTGCAAGGCCCAATTGACTTTGCGAAAACGCTGAAACCGCGATTTCGTGTATTAATAGGTGACCTGGACTTGCCAGAAGAAAGAAAGAGATACCCTGGTATATTAACTAGTAGCTGGGAGGAGGAGGAGGAGGAAGTATATGCACAGATATGCCCCTGTGGCAAAGCAATAGAGAGTAGAACTCACGTAGTAGGAGGGTGTGAAATGTACAAGGAGGAACGGGATGTATTAGAGGAGGAGACGAGGAAAGTAGACGAATGTGACAGGGAGGAGCTCGATACACTACTACTGTAGATAGCGAGAAGAACGATTTCTATCCTAGGAGATAGGTGGTGGCCACAGGCGGCCAGACAGGAAGGGGATACCATCAGCAAAACGTTTCTATGTAATTTATGGAAACAACACGATGGGCGCCCAACTGTTGGAGGTGACTCTATTAGGAGTAGGAACGACGCTCCGTCTCGAAGCGGATTCGTGGTCAATGGTCAAATGACTAAGGCAACAAATGAGTACGCTCCCCCCCCCCCTGCCTCTCACCCAACCCCATTACCCCCCCCAACCAGCGCCAGGGAACCGTTGTTTTTTTTGTTTTTTTTTGGCGGTCGCCCACAACTGATCGTCGAGTTAGATCATTTGTGCGAGGTAAAGAACCTTTACTCTGCACAAGGGAATTGATCGTATCACGTAGTGTTCAAGGTAAGGCACCCAAGAGGCAGTTACATAGTACTCTCATTGCTGTCTCTGGAAGTGGCTACACCGGAAATTAAACTAACTCATTGAAGCTGTCATCCATATGCAAGTCCGCCTCACAGGCGGTTCTTAGTAGGATGCAGCTCACCCTTCATGCGACTCGCCGGACACCTCACGGCGCTTCGCGCTTGGTGCAAGCAATGTCTGCCTGGTCGGTGAAAACCCACACGCTCCGTCCCGGCATTGTAGGGATGCGAGGGTCTATGGTCATACGACTACGGCCATGCATGAGATCGAGTACATCTCTCCTATCGAGTACACCCCCCCCCCCAACCAGCGCCTCCCACCACTCAGACGAGAAGCGGTAGGCGATCAAGCTCGTCTTGGAGCAGTCCGCAGCTTACGCTTCGGCGACCATCAGGCAGAGAAACACGCCGAACCACTCACCAGGAAACCGCCAGCCTCACCCTCAACCCCACTTACAGCCTCCGAAAGGACTCGCGGTCATATCGGGGCTGCGTCGACGGCATCGGTAATGGTAGTGAGGAGCGGAAGGAGTCCAGCGTCGAGCGGGCCCCGCCGGAGACAGACCGGGTGGTCAGCTGGGCGGCGCAGGGGCGATCGGGGGCTCTCTTAGGGCACGAACCCTCTTGGTCTCAGGGAAATAAAAAAAAAACGCGGGAGCGAGAATCAGAAATAGGGGTAGAGGGAGAGCTGGCGGTATGGGTGCGAGCGAGGGCGCGGCAGGAGGAGGGGTGGGAGTGTAACGTAACGGGGAGGGAGGGGCCAGCAGCTTGCACCCCTCGACGTCTCCTCTTCCTTTCTTGATGGCGGCATGCCTCCTACCTGCACTCCCGCGGGGAGGGTGGCACTGGTGGTGCGTCTTCTCTGGTAGCGCTGGGGTGATGGCGGCGGCGGCGGCGGCGATGTCGGTGTTGTCGACTTCAGCGTCTATTGTTTCCAACGCCGACGCCACCGCTGCTAACGAAAAAGCGTCTGCGAGCTAAGGGAGTACGCGGGAGCCACCGGCGACCGCGCTGCCGTGGTCCAACCCATCGGCTCGCTTCGATCGCTGGAGCTTCGAGGACGGCAACTGCCGTGCCTCCGGCGGAGTGGCGCGAACAGGTAAGAGGCTTCCCGCGCATCCCGGAGCGTGTTCGTGGTAACCGAGACAGATTCGAAAGCGCGGGGCTCGCCGGAGGAGGCGCCCTATAAGGGAATCGGTGAAGCCGATGGGGTCTTCTGAGAGCGGCGCGCGGGAGGCGGCGGGGGGGGGGGGGGGGGGGGGGGGGGGGGGGGGGGGGGTACTTGATATCATGCATGGCCGTAGTCGTATGGGGGGAGTAGAGGGGGAGAACGTACGAGAGCGGGTACAAATAGCGAGGGAGGTGGAGCAGCAGAACCCGGCAAAATGTGAGCAGGTGGATGGGGGGGCGAAGGGAGAGCGGAGAGCCCAAGACACGGAGGGAGAGGAGCCGCATAGAACCGCGGCAGGCCAAAGTTACCGAATGGCACGGTAAGGCTAGAGGGTCCCCCAACACGCCGGGGAGGGGCCCGGCAACGGGACGCGCCCCGGTGCCTTCCTGGGCGACACCCGGGGGAAAAGTGGCGGTGGGGGCTGCCACGTGACGCCCCAGCGCGGGGATCGGGCAGTACGTCTTCGACAACGGGATCACCGCACTCAAGACACTCAGGCGTGTGGTGCCATCTCTCGTGGATATCTCGTTCAGCGACCGTTTCCACCGCCTGCCACGTAGTAAATTTCGGCTGATCATGGTTCCCTCCCTCTGTCTTCGGTCACCACACATGCGCGGCAGGTCAAGGTTGACGCTGCCGCATCCAGCCATAAGACTTCTTCTCGTATTGACACCGTAAATAACGCGTACGACTTCCACAAAGTCGAGCGTATGATGCCTTCGCCGTTTAGTGTGGCGCATTTTATCAAATCGATGGCGTCCACAGTTTGGCTAAAACTATCAAACATGCGCTCGCCGACATTTTACTCTTTTGTCACGAGTTCATTGCCTCGCCGGCTTTGCATCTAACACTTGGAATCGACGGCTTGGGCCGTCCACTCCGAAAGGCCATTATCAAGGCGATTTCTCTTCGAAAAACACCCATCGCTTACCCGCGTATGCAACGATTTAATCGCGCAGATTAAGCGGGGCCACCGGAACAAGCGGCCCAACTCGTTCAAGCTGCTACTGGGTCTCATCAATGGACAATTCAATCTCAGCGATCGAAGCGCTGTTTTTACCAAGCTCCGGACATTGTAAGGCAGCCAACGGAACGCCTTTCACGAATTAACCTTCGGACTTCTCGCGTTCGGTACCGACCACCATTAATAATTGAACGGGTCTCTAGCTCCGAAAGCAGAGGTAATTATATTACGGGGGACCATAGTAAATAGGGCCAAATGTTGTTAGCAAAAATCGGTAAATGTAAAGGTTTTTGTGAGTACCGTAGGTCCTATTTATTATGGTCCCCCGTTATAGATTTTGTGCGCAACAGCGTCAGCGAGCGGTAGCCCAACCTCATGTTTACGTTGTACCTGGAGGAACAGGCAACGAGCCCGAACCCTCTTGGGTCCGTCGAAAGTATGCGGAGAGCTTTCAGTGAAACAAAATAGATCTACTGCTGTGTAAGATTTTCGGCGTGAATGGAGAAAAAAAAAAAACACTGCCGTCCCTCGCAGGTTTGTCTTGCACTCGCATGCCAGTGGCCGCGCACAAGGTCGATCTACCGCGCCGCCGCCACCGTCCCAAGACTCACCAGGATTGTCTCTCAAACCGTTTGTGTGATGGGCGTCGCGGCCTCCGCTAGTTTCTCTGGTCTTTTCTCTCAACAGTGACTGATTGGCCTGCTAACTAATCCGACGCACTGGGGCGAGGCGAGGTATTTCGCTTTTCCGCTTCATGAAATAAAGTCTCTTGACGATTACCATTGACGACGTCCGAAGAAAGACATCAAGTTCGTGGAGATACCAAGGGCCTCTGCCTCAGCTGTGCCATTTTGCACTGATCGTTCGTTCACAGCCTGTCAAAAGCCATCCGCCAAAAGGCTGCGTAGTCGGTGTGAGCCCCCAGCTCGGCCAGCTCGGTGATAGTGTTGAAACACTGCTGTTGTCAACGTCGCAATCAATGCTGTTGTAGTTTCTTCCCCCGAACAACATTGGCGGCAAAAATGTACGCTCGTTGCCTTTTCCGCACCGTCGTAGGCACAACTCTCGCCACAGCAACAGTAACAACAGCAACAACGACAGCTGTGTCGTCACGACAGCGTCAGGACGGCGCTTAAAGCGGCGACTCGCCGGCTATGTGCCGCGAATAACCTTCCAGCCACCAAACGGCGCCGCACTCTCGGCGTCCTCTTCTCACCCCAACACACGCAAGCGCATGTCATGCGCCACGGGGCCGCGCACGCGTCGGGAAATTAAGCCGACTGGACGCCAGCCGGGAAGCTTTCACTACAGAAACAAACTGCCCGACGGCGCGGTGCGTTTTAGCTACCGTTCCGCCTAGAGCACTCTCGGGTAACCAGGCAAGCTCATCATGCCGATTTCCACGTCTTTGTGACCCACGTGTCGACCTGCTATCACCGCTGAGTGACAACGAGCGTTTTTCGCCTTCGCCCTCCTCGAAGACGTCTGTACCGTCAATGACATACCGAAGCGCTCTACGATAGAGGTAGCACATTTTCGTTAATTTTTTTTCTGAATGACGGGGTTCCTTAACCCACAATCGTCGCATTACCGATCTTGTTTCGAAAAAAATGACGTTTTGAATACTTCGGCCATGAGATTATCCATCGAGATGCAATTTGATTTTTGCTGAAAGTCAGTTTTCGGGTGAGGTATGTGGGGGTCCTTAAGGCCAAGTGAGGAGCCTCGGAAAATTCAGGGTGAACCTATATCGTAGAACGCCTCTGCGGTAGGTTCTTAGCCGTGGAATAAGAGCGAGCATTGCGTTCTTGTACTTCAAAAACAGGCACTCGTTAGTCACCGTGGGATCACCGCCAGAATCAGGCGCGAGCAGCGATCCCACGGTAGTCTCTACGGCTGCACTTTTGCCGCCGTAAGTTTACTCTAAGAATCAGTGCGCCCAAACGCTTATTTATCCCCTCGAAGACGACAACATTGATCGGTTTTGGTTGCAATTCTTTCTTCGCGTGAATCCTCCGCGACTTCATCTCCTGAGGCTCCAACAACGTTCAGGCGTGACTCCCAGAATGCATGTGACGGTCGCCTTGCAAGGGGGTACAGGACCATTGAGACCGTCGCGGTCGCTCCACTTGAGGTCCTCACGCAAGACCGGCCTAAATCTCAAGCAGTGCACGATTGACAAAGAGTGTCTGAGTTTTGTCAATTCCAGCGTTCCTTCAGGCTAGCACGACGCGAGTGGTTCATTCCCTCGGTGGTTTTCCGTTGGCTCTCAGCATGTGCCGCCGGCGGCCAACAAAATCGGTGGAGGACGGGTGCCCCCCGCAGGCTTAAAATAAACCGATGCTACGCCCTCGATGTCAAAATCGCGCCTCCCACCTTACCCGGACGAACCACAAGCAGGTTTCCCGAGCGCCCAGACCCCGCGCGCCGCCCTGGGCAGTGCTGAAAAAGTATATTTGCTGTGGGAGGACACTCAATATGCCATTCGCCTCGATGGGGGACGTCCCTCCCTCCCGATCGAGGCGGATCTGTAAGGAGCCCCTTGGCCCTTTCGTATCGTATTAATTCGGGAACCCCACCTATGTGACCGGTCCGGGCGAATGCGCCTCGTGCCCAGGCCCCGAAGAGGGGGGGGGGGAGGCTGGAAGGTGACTGGGAGAGCCCCCGCCCCCCCACGGAGAGAGGAGGATCCTCAAACTAACTGCTTGTCCGGGGACGCGCAGCATCACCCACCCCTCGCCCCAAGCGGCGATCAACACACCGCTGTGATGGACGCACTACTCAGCAATACAGCTTGGGCGCAGGACGTTATGTTCATCGTGCAGGGGATACCATAGCTCTCGCCAGAAAACAGGCGATATAGATATAGATACTGCTGTTCGTGTTGCGGGCGCACAGACAGCTGGAAACAAATATCGACAAAATGTATATCATGCAACACCAGATAACTGGTAGGGAGATGCGTGCGATGTTTCATCAAGTAAGTACTGCTTGATATCTTGACTTCTTGTCGACGGCCGATCGGCGGACGGGGCTGGTGTGCGTACAACCATGCTTATTATGCTTGGTACTGCTGTGTACTTAACTAGTAGTATTCACGTACGTGGTAGTTTTAGATTCATACTACGCAAAGTAGCACCACCTGATATGAAACAAGCCGTGAACCGCCGCGGCTTCGTGGTCTCTCGTCTTGACGCGAAACATGATACCCGGTATCATATCTACCTGGTACACGGAATAACACTGATAATACCACCAGGTACGATAATACATGTGTGTGCAGCAGTACGTGCCATCTGTTTGCGAAGTCATTATTCCCCGCTTCTCAACAAGCCCCAAACGTTGTGTCGTGTTGTCGTGTGTCGTGCGTGCGTCCCTACGAGTATGTCGCACAATCGCGCAACCATGAGCAGTTGATTTCTAAACTAATTGCAAAATTAGCACACAGCAGTGAGTGTGAGTGTAATTAATCATCTTATGTACTCGCAGTGCGTACGTCCGCAGATAGATCTATTATACCACCACTCTTGTTTTATCAGTAAATGTATCGCTCGTAATAAGTGTGAGTGTAATTAATCATCATGATGTACTCGCAGTGTTTACGTCCGCAGATAGATCTATTATACCACCACTCTTTTTATCAATGTATCGCTCGTAATAATTTAGGCGCCTCTTCATTTGTACAATTGTTTCTTCACCTATCCATCTATCCTTACACGGGTGCAAATTTCTCGTTTTTTGTCGAGCGGAGATGATGTGTGGATCTCCAATTTTTTTTGTTTCGGGGGTGGGAAGATCATGCATATATATATGGATGTGGTACGTTCACCACACACACGGAACGTACGAGTGAGCAACTCCCCGCGGCGGGATTTAGCAGCAGCGAGTATCATACTCGTCGTGTATTTACTCGCTTAATAATAAGTTCCTCTGATTTACTATGTGGTACGGGTGCACCAACACGCTCACACACTCGCTGCTTGCGAAAGTCGCGATTTGTCCTCGTCAATGCGCCAGTCCTGACATCCTGACAAATCTAGGAAAGTTTCGCGCGATTTCCTCGATAAGAAAGTCGAAAAAGCACGTTCCGAGGGATCCAGTCTGCAATAATTGGTCTGGTCTTCTCGCATTTTTTTTTTCTTTTTTTTTGTCAAATCTGTGTCTTTTCAGCATTCATCATTCTCAGTCAGGCAGATAGGGAAGACAAACGAACAGGGCTGCAGCTAACAAACAACCCAGCACCGCAGCAGTACCGGAGCCGGAAGAGGCCTTGCTTGCATTGACGTGCATCGTTGCGCAATGGGCGACCAAATACCCCCCTTCGCCGTAGCACAAGGGAACAGCCACGACAAGCAGAGAATCGCCGTCAGTGGCGGCGGGGCTGCGTGGCATTCTCAACAGCGCCAACAACAACATCAGGCCCATCAGAATTTCCATGTCGGACAACAACAAAGCAATGCCCTCAGTACGAGGACCGGAGTGTCTATGGTGACCGGGTCGCTGCCGGGTGCAGGCGGCTATGCCGAAGGCATCATGCAAAGCCCTGTTTCCAGCGGAAGGTCGAGCCAAGGCAGCAGTGTCACGGCGATGCAGGTGCAGGCTGCACCGTCTGCGCAGTCCCCCCAAACGGCCCCTTCTGTTGTAGTAGTTCAAGGGAAGAGCCGCACCACATGCACCTTCTGCATGATGCGAAAGAAGCGCTGCGACTACGAGGAGATCAACGGGCAGAAGCAGACGTGCAGGTGGGGGTTGTCGGGTTGGTAGCACATGCGTGGTGCGCAAGGCGGGGTGCTTTTGCTTCGGCGTGGATGGACGCGCCCCAAAGTTCCGTCTCTCTTTTGCTGTCGTCGTCCTATTATTAATAATAGTGGTCGGTACTGCTGTAAAATAGAGTACGGTTATGGGCGGGAATGTAAAGACCGTTTGATCTTGATATTCATGATTAAACGCTCCCTATGTTTACGTCCATAGTGCTACAGCAGTAAGTATGCACCCTGTACTTGTTTTTGGTTTTACTATACGCAGTACGTACGACTCTCTTGTTGACGCGTATACTCGTCAACTGATCATTATTGGCATGAATGAGAAGGGCTCATTGAAGCAGTACCAGGTAGTACATAGATGCACACAAAATATCGACAACGTGGAGCAAACAACCCCAACACTTGTTGCCACGAGATAAGCCCCTCCCCTGTCGCCCCCCCCGCCCCCCGCAACACACACCATCGCGCATTGGTCTCGTCTCTTTCTCCCGGACTCGAACAAAAAGCGCTCGTTTAACACGACCAACCATATACTCGTAGCAAAGGCTATTTTATCGCTAAAAAATCTGTTTCTGTTTCTTCGTGTTGCAAAATCTGCGCCGACACCGCCGCTAAGTTTTACCAGGTATGTATTAAATAGTATTAATAGTTTTTTTTTTTCGTGCGCACGAGCCCCAGGACCCAGAACCTGGAACACCCAGAACAGAGAAACAAAAAAACTAATAATTCCTCTTTCAAAATCGATTGATTTGTATTTTTTTCCCTGTAGTTTTGTTTATATAATCGATTGTTTGTCGAAAATGAAGTAAAATGCCGATAGGGTGCGTACCGCTCGTTGCTGGCTCAGAAGCGCTACGATGTAATATTGTCGGATAAAATTGAGGGTGTTCGACGAATTATATTGGTTTTTTCATCTTGAATGAATAACGCCCTGCACATTGTCAGAAGGCAAATAATAAAAAAAAAAAATGTAATATTGTTGTCGATACCAGCTGTGTCCTATAATAGTTGTCTTGACGACATGTTTGTCCCCCTCGCGTAGTCTGCTGCTGTGTGCGTTCTTCACACAATGCACAGATTCCAGTGATTCCGGCAAGACGGTTCCGGGAACCCACACAGCAGCAGACTATATACCTGGTACCAGTACGAGCTGGTAAGTATGGTTGTCCCGTTGACCCTTGACCTGCCCTTGCTTGACCCTCGAAGTACATTACTGGTATTACACCATCCAGGAGGGTCCAGGGGAGTCACCGGCCAGTATTAATGTTAGCCATGTAGCCGAAAGCGCGAGAGCACAAGTTTAAGTGAAGTCAGCAACATTCGATGAAAATCGACGAGCAGTGGGAATGCTGAATGAACCCTATATATGCGCGACGAAAGTGAAGGCACGCACCGAGAAGGGACAAAAATAAAGGCACGTACCGGGGGGTGGAAGGGACGACACCTATGAAACAGTAGATGACCACGGCTTGTCCAGAATAGAGAGTAATATTAATGTTAATATGAATAGTGTTGTTCACTATGAATATTAATAATACCTAGGTACACAAACCCCTTTAGGACTGCACTCCCGTTTTTAAGATAACATATTATTAATACTTGAAATTACGACAGGCCGACTATTATGGGAAACGAAACCAGTATGGGAGACGAAACCAGAACACGATTTTTCAACGCCTTCGCAGGCTTTTTCTCCCGGGGGTGCCAACTTATGTCCCCTGCCTTCTCGTTCAACCATTGGTCAGTTTCCGAAAGGAATCTATTAATAGTGGTATAAATAAAGGCCGTTTTTGAAGGCTCGAAATTTCAACGGATGGTCAACTGGCCCAGTTTCGATTTTTCGCCCTTTTTCGATCAAAAACATATCGAAATTGACCGCCTGTTGCGTATTTTCCCCCCCGGTTTCGATAATACAAATTAGAAACGGGCCGCCTGTTTTATACCTGCCTTCTCGTTCAGCCATTGGTCAATTTCCGAAAGGAAATCTAGTGGTATAAATAAAGGCCGTTTTTGAAGGCTCGAAATTCCAACGGATGGTCAACTGGCCCAGTTTCGATTTTTTACCCTTTTTCGATAAAAAAAATATCGAAATTGACCGCCTGTTTCGTATTGTTCCCCGGTTTCGATAATACAAATTAGAAACGGGCCGCCTGTTTTGTGTTTTCACCCGGCTTCGACCAAAAAAATCTACACCGGGCCAGTTGGCTTGAGTTGGCCATTCGTTGAAATCCGAGCCTACAAAATCGGTCAGTACCACTAGATTCCTCTCGAAAACTGACCATTGACCCGTTGGATATATCAGATATCAGGGGGCACTGCTGCTTAGCGTTCCCGGAAAAAAAAGCCTGCGAAGCTGTTGAAAAATCCTGTTTTGGTTTCGTCTCCCACAAACAAAAGTCGGCCTTGTTAGAGTCAGATACCAGCTGTATGTTTCGGTACCGTGCAGTACTACTGCTGTACAGCAGGAGAAGAGATTACGCGACCGATGTAGCGTACCTTGCGAAGTTGAGGATCGACCGATCGGGAGAACTCAGAGCTGACGCATCTTTTCGTTTTTTTTAAAGGCCCAAACATGCCAGATATACGATATATCGTATGAAACTACAGAAAATACTGCTGTAGAACGATTCCGCCAACTGCTGTTGTGGTTGTTTTCCACGAAAAAAAAAACCTAAGAATTGAAAATAGCGGGCCGCGCTCGGGTGCATACTCGCATACAGCTATTAGTAGTAGGTTGGGGCTAGCGTAGGGTCGAGTCGATATATATATATTTTTTTTATGGTAGAAGAAAACATCAACATTACTGCTGTACCTGGTAGTGATGAAGCACCACCAATCTACCTGTCGACAAAAACGAAAAGTGCTCGTTCGTACCTGAGAGTTGGTTTGTGAGTTTTGTT
Organism: Macrocystis pyrifera; assembly: GCA_031763025.1. NCBI lineage: Eukaryota > Phaeophyceae > Laminariales > Laminariaceae > Macrocystis > Macrocystis pyrifera. The sequence goes on from JASSKH010000028.1 coordinate 8,967,316, forward strand.
TTTGTTCTTGTTTTTTTTTTTTCTCTTTTCAATGTCTTCACCCTGCTTTTTTCTGTTCCTCGTTACTCAGATCCGTCACATAGCAGGTTCTCCCCCCCCCTCCGCACTACGCTTCGTGCCTTCATTTTTATCTCGAGGAGGCTTCTGAACGTGAACCCTCTACACATATTATTGCAGACAGTTTTTATAGTTTGAAGCGGTGCTATCTGTCAACTATTGAACCGTTTGGTTTTTCTTGTTTGACGGAAGGCGTGTTTGATTTTTTCACGCTTATTGTGTGTATAGTGAGGCTCGCCCTAGATTAAATGCGAGCAAAGAGCAAAGCGACCGGGCCGAAAAAACATCTTTGCAGGTCGTTCGTGGTTCAGTCTTGCACCTCGACCCGGGCCGTAACCCGACCCCCGAACCCCTTGTATTGCGGGAAGAGAGACCATAGAAATCAGGACCCATCGTTTAGACTAAAAGCTAAATATTCCAGTTTTTCACTATTAATAAGAGTAATTGGTCCTGATTACTGCTGTGTTTACCCGTAACATGGTACTGCGTTGAAATGACTGTATACGTGTACCTAAATAACTGACACTATTTCCAAGTGTTTTGTCCCCACAACGGATGTGCAGTCCTAGCCCCAACCATCGTTTGGAGCGCTCGAGGCCGGCAAGGGCCTTGTATGGGCTACAAAGCGCCCATTTTTGGAGGGGCATAGCTCATATATGGCAGGGGCGGTCGCGGAGCTCTGTAGTGTGTATGTCGGCGGCATTTTTCCGAGAGAAACCGGGCGGCCGAAATTCCAGGTTGGACCGGCCGCTCTCCTGCCTGGTATATTTTGCCTTCAGGGGCGCCTCTCGCGGGGCCCCCTCAGCCAGGGGGCGGGGGGGGGGGTTGTCTCTGACTTTGGTCAATTAAAGTTGTTTATGGCTGGTTGGCGGGGTTTACCATTCAGAAAGTGACTATTAATGGCCCTACCTGGTGCGTTGACCATGCTCCAAAACAAGGACCGATGTACGTATGTATATATGTAACGCAATTAGTCCAATACCTGGTATTCACAGCGCCCAAAAAATACCGACGAGTTTTGCGAAGTAGTCCAGCGTCTTCTTGTCTTCGTGTTGAGAGTGGTAGGAAAGGCGTGCAGCGTGCGGCGGCACGAGTATCAGCAACGACCGTGATGCTACGCCCTCGTGTCGTACAACTTGCCCACATTACAGGGCGGACTCGCGGACATATGCCCTACGCCCTTCCCCAGCAGGCTTTATATGTATTAACACCACCCGCCTTGCGCAATAACTCGTGCAACACCTATTTGGGGCAAGTTCTATCTTGGACGTCGGCCCATACCCAACCCGACCCTTACCCTCACCACACACCCTAACGCTAACCCTATAACCCCAACCTGAAACCTTCCGGTCGCGTTTTTTTTAGTAAAGACCCGCCGTCCGAAAGGTGATGTTGCACGAGTTTATGTGCAAGGTGGTGTTGTATTTAGGGTTTAGGGCCTCTCAGCAGCCCAGGCTGCTTGGTGTGGCCGATGTTGTGTCGCCGTGATTGTGTTCGTTATGCTTGTCGCTTTTCCCCCCTGGTCCTCTCATCTACTGTATGTATATTTGTGCGTGCAATGCATATCTCTGATTCCTGGTGTCTGATTGTCGATCACCTGTCTCTACCCCCTTCGTATAGTATCGTGCGTGTGCTCGGGCGCCGCTCTTTAGCTTTTGCTCGATGCTCACTACTCACGATGCTGCCTTCCCTCCTTCCCTCCGTCCCTGCCTCCCTCCCTCCCTCCCTCCCTCCCTGCCTCACTCGCTCCCTCCCTCCTCCTCCCTCCCTGGTTCGTTCCAAAACGCGAAAATTAACGAACAGCCAGTGCAAGTCGAAAAAATTGACGTGCGTGTTCGACATGAAGCCGCTTCGGAGAGGAAACAAGTCCCCAAACGGTGCAGGGAAAAACGGCCAATCGTTGGGATCCCACACAGGCTCCTCCACCTCCGCGGGCAAGACGTCGAAGGTTTTGACTCTCAAAAGGTGCGGAAGTACTCTCGGTACAATATTTACACTTGATTTGTATGATAAATGTTCGTGATACATGCACATACAGTACCAGGTAAGTACAGACATGAGCGTAGACTACAGCAAGAAATGCGAAGTGTAGTAGCGGTTGTTTTAGACACTCCTGCTTTGTATGTACGTTCGCGTTTTCTCCTGGTGGCAAGTGCGTCGCCCATCATCGATCATCATCACTATTACCACGCTGCTCTGCTGCTGCCGCTGCTGCTGCTGCTGCTGCTGCTGCCGCTGTTGTTGCTGCTGCTGTGGCTGTGTTTGGTGGTGGAAACCCGGGGCTCTGTATTACAGTACATGCCAGTATTAAAGTAGTTCGGGTAACGCCACATGTTACACATTTGAAATCCCGAACGCACGACGGCGAGTACGAAAGTAGACCAGAGTGTTTAGTATTTACAGAAGGTACGAATACATTTATTCGGCGTGTCACGAGCCCGACAGCTGGCTGCCGTTGTGTCGAAGTGTGTACGGTAATGACATACGACTGCTCGTAGTAAAAGTTTGATTCGATTTATGCATGTATCCTTCATGTGTCGATATCCGCGAGAAGTCGATTCTTCGTCTTCTCGTTGTTCTGCAGTGGATGAAGTGGCTCGCTTGAATTCGGAGCGAAATGGAACCAATTGTCTCCTTTTTTTTTATAATCCGGTGTTGATTGAACGGGATGCAGCCGCAGCTGCTGTTGTGTGCAAAGTTCAAGGGGCTCTACTGCAGCAGCGCGTTGACTGTTTTTCATGCGCAAGATGGCTTCATGAGCAGTAGCACATGCGCTCATCTACGAACAAATAATAAGCTACTATTAATATTACTGTAGAAATGATATTACTATTGGAGCTCTGCACAAACGGGTAAGGCGGTGAAAAAAATGGGTGGCTACGTATAAGTCGGCGACTTTTTATACCGGTAGTTTGTGATGAAAAGTTGGCGAGGTATATATATATTGCGGCTAGTATTATTACGGGGAGCCATAGTAAACAGGACCAAATGTTGTTAGTAAAAATAGGGAAATATATAGGTTTTTGTGTGTACCGTAGGTCCTATTTTAATATGGTCCCCCGTTATAGTAGTCACGTGTCGTAGTTTGCGGAGGAGGTCTGCGTGTATTTTGTATCTGATTTGGCGCGTCTGTGGCTCGACGGGTGTTTTTTTTATCGATAAAACGTGCCCAAACTCCAGGGGTAACAGCAGCCTGTTCTGATGTTACAACGGGAACTATGGGCTAAATTGACACACGACACGAAATTGGAACGTGGAAGTGTGGTGAGCTTAAGCTATATTTTTACCAATCCGCCGCATGATGAAAAAATAAATAAATGAATGAATGAAAAAAAAAAATGACAAATGCTTATTACCAGGTGTACAGTATGTAGTAAGTCGGGTAGTCGGCTTACTTGGCGGCCTTACCAACAGATATGAGTAGTAGTAGCCATCAAGTCCAGCTGACTCACGGCGCGACAATTATCCCGTTTTGGACTGCACTCAACTTATGGGGACAAGTTACTTGGAATTTGCAGTCAAGTTCAGTTGCACGTAAGAAGTGGGATGGAAAGAAGTAAAACAAGACAGAAAACAGCCAGTGCGGTACTGAAAGGGTTATCAGAAAAAGCTCGGAGCCGGCGTCCAGTTGTGAAGAGTCCAGACTCCGGTGCTGCCGTGCGGTGGTATGTATAACACATGCAGCACTCACCAGTAGCGTTCGTAGATGTTTCCTTGGGTACTCTTATCGTATCGGGTACATTTTGCTTTTTTTTTTTCATCGCCACTGGTGACTTCTTTTTGTTTTCGGTTCGCAAGCAGTTCGTCTCCTTCGGTCTCTCAGATCACAAAGCAAGAAATAGGCATTGTACGTGATGAATGGGCTGGGGTCAGGATTCAGGCAGTAGGAAATGAGTCATGGAAAAAAAAAAAAAACTAACCTGAGACAGCAGTTGTTTGTTACTACGAGTATGATACAAGGTATTTTGTACTTGGAGGTTTCACGCCGGTCTTTCAACTTTGAGGTTGCCCCTTTGTCCCCTTGCGGGCGGTACCTAGTACCGTGTCTCGCGAACCCCCCATCGAGCATTCAATACTGGCACGGTGGAGCAACGTACCTGGTACGTACGTAGCACTTGCCGGTAGCTCTTGTCACCGCTCTGGCCATTGTTACGCAGGTAGTATATGGTTATGAACCCCTGTCCCTGTTCAGGATCAGCGGGCATGGGTCAAGTACGGGTCACCATACGTCTCGAAGATCCCGCCGTTCAGAGGAGGAGGGGGGGGGGGGTACTCATTCTCGTGCACGGCCGTTGTCGTATTATATGACCGTAGACCCTCGCATCCCTAAATGCCGGGACGGAGCACGTCGGGTTTTCACTGACCCAAGCAGACATTGCTTGCACCCAGCGCGAAGCGCCGTGAGGTGTTGGGCGCGTCGCATGAAGGGTGAGCTGCATCCTACTAAGAACCGCTTGAGAGGCGGATTTTCGTGCATGTAGATGACAGCCTCAATTGTTAAAAAAAAAAATTCTGGTGTGGCCAGTTCCAGAGACAGCAATGGGTTTACTATGTAACTGCCTCGTGGGTGCCTTACAATACACACACTACGCGATACGATGATCTCCCTTCTGCGGAGTCGAGGTTATCCTCGCACACAATGATCTAACTCGATCGCCAGCTTTCGTGACCACCAAAAAAAAAACAAACGGTACCCTGGTAGTCTAGCTCACGCAGTGAGAGGCGTGTTTTACAGCGTTGTCGCCAACCGGCGCTATATATACACAAGGTTCCCCTCCGGTAGGGGCCTATAGATGCCAGGTATATAATATAGGCGGGGGGATTCACCGACCAGGCAGACATGGGGGGGTGTTTCCGAAGGGCTATACCCTTGGCTAGGTAATTGATCAATCTTGTACCCGGGTAGCTCTGTAGGTATACCAGTACGTAACATCAATAACACGTTCACATTTGGCGTCGTCGAGGGCACGGAATAACTAACCCTGGGCTGCGCGCGCACCTGGTCGATGTCTTACCCCGGGTAGCTCACTACTGTAGGTAACACCTGCACATTGCGTACGAAGTAAATGCGTACACAATATTTCACACATGGGACATATCAGGTAGGTCATTCCCCTTCGTGACGTACCCCAGACCTTTCAGAGCAGATATCGTATTGCTGATCTGTACTCGTATGGACCGGCTCATGTTGCCGAGTGAGAGCTAGCTGCTACATGTAAGCTGCATGATCTACGAACAGGCTGCCCGGGTTGGATCTGTACTGTACATATCCTGGGTAACGTAACATATCGGCAGGTTAGGATCTAGGTAGATGATCCAGATGAGCTGCCTGATCTGTCGGAAGTGTGCAAACGCATTCTAACTACGACCAGGATCATCGAGAGGAAGCACGGTCTCACCAACCGTCCATGCGCAATCTTGCTATGTCTTCGTTCTGTACCTGGTAGTGAATAGGGTTGCTTGGTTGCAGCAGCAGCAATGAGCAGAGTATCGTGCGAATGGTGTATCGTATCATGCCTGATGCGTGTTTTTGTTGTTGTACCGTTCTTTTTTTTCTTCAGTGTATGTACTACTATGTACTTGGAGGACTTTTTGGCACTTGATGCTTGATCGATCGTACTTGATGCAGAAGGTAGGCACATGAACATGACGAAGGAAGCGAATGGCGATTACTACTGCAGCAAGCAGCGTTTTGTGACATGAAGCTGCTCGGTCCCCGCTAGATTTATAAGGGGATGGCACGCTAAATGTCCGAAGTGAGGTATTGTGCCCGCGCGCCGCACGACGGCACTACTCGAGCGGCTGCGCGCTCTCAATCCTGACTTGTATTAGGCGGCTGGTACACGCCTACGCACAACCCTTCACTTAGTACCCGTAGTGACCGCGGATTTGAGTTACGACTATTCATATGAAAAGGAAGGAGAGAAAAAAAGGGCGAACATAGTAAATGGAACGAAAAATATATGTTTATTAATAGTTATTTTTTGTGTGGATAGCAGGTCCCGCCGTCCCCGTGATAGTACCGCCTCATTCCCGCACAACTTCAAGGTTGCACCCGAGGTCTTGTCACTCCGTTCCGTGTACGTGGACCCGAGGTACCGACCCACCTCGACTGTGTACTCAACACCACAATCCAACAACAGAGAACCCTGCCTGGGGCGTCCGACACACATTGCCCTCGTCGGCAAGACCCACCTCAGTTGTATGCGTACCTTTTTGGCGTTTTCTTTCGAGATACCTGTGGGTCCCAGCAGGATGAAGGTTTGCTTGAAATATGCACGGAATAAATGCGCAACCTGTCATATGTCTACGGCATACAACACCGGAAGCACCGAGTTGCTACTATTGTGTCGTGTCGCATGGTATATAATATCATACGTACACACGTGTGGTTGCCGATGCTTCGTTCGTAAGACTATCAAAGTCATTTTGTCGTTTGCCTTTTATTTCTCTTTTCCCCTCTTTGAGACAACAGTCTTGTCAAATGTTCAATGTTGGCAACGTACTCGAAGGTCGAGGGTTAAGGGAGCGATCCCGTCACGTATGAATAGGGCTGTTCGTAACGTTCACATTATAACTCCGCTCAGATTCAGGAAATGGCTCAATATATCTTTGAGGAAAACAAATGGGTCCACACAGCCCGAATATTTTTGCCAGGTACCAGGTACCAGGCATGCAGTGGTGAGCACACATATATCTGCTGCTGTACCCGTGTGCAGCTACACCGATGCAACTGCTGCCACGCGCCACACCCTCATAACCATACGAAACACGGTAGGGAGACTACGGGGAGGGATACAGTACTCCCGTACCTTTTACTCGTACGTGCCAATACACGAGACTGTTGTGCGAGTTTGAACACGAGTATGTACGATACAGCAGCTTTCCAACCACGTGTTTTCTGTCACCGTACAGCTGTACACGCTTACTAAAAATAAGATGTCTACTTAAATAAAAAAATGAGCTGGCACGTGTATGCATATGACAACGAATATATGTATATGTATAAGATGCACCTTTTTTTTTTTTAAGATGCTGCTCTCCGGCGGCCGAGGGTTCTTTCTCGCACATGCGGCTGCGGGGCAACCAAGGGGGCCGTGGATACATTACGACGCATGTTTGGATCCCGGCCGAGCACCGTGGCGGTGCTCGGGGCATTGAACGTCGCTGAGCTGGCTCTAAAAAACAAGGGACTGTTTTCCGTCTCGCCGAGCCCAGTAAGCCCGGCACCCTCGAACACTTTTTTGAGCCCCCTCTGCTGTACACATGTTTTCAACCTCAGCGGGAGAAGTAGTAGTAGCAGAACAGCAGACATACAGCAGCAACAGTAACACACATCTGTCGGCCGTCGTATCTGTTGCACCAAGCCCTTTGACGGATAGAGTACACCTAACACCGAGCACGTTCGTGACCACAAAACTGCTTCCCTCTGTCCGCTTACACCTGGGAGATATTGGCACCAGGTGTCTAGGTGTTAGTGTCATACCTAGCTAGTTGTTCAGTCGCACGCTCTCAGCAGCAGGTAATCGCAACGGGCAAGAGCCACAGAGCCAGGCCCATACTGCCTCCTGTCTCGCCGTACCCCCGGTCTCGGTGCGGCACCGCGTACAGCCCACACTGCCCGAGTGCTGATACGACAAGCTGTGTGCACTTACAAAAACGAAGAATTGTCTCTGATAATTTTCTCTGTGTTGAAAATCTCAAATCTCAATAATTTTGAAATCCCACGCCTTTTTTCCTGTTTTTTGTTTTTCATCAACCTCAGCAGCAGCAGGTACAGCAGCACCAGAACATGTCTGTCGAGTGTCGAGTCATATATGTTTCACCTAGCCCTTTGGCGTACACCACACACCTTACACCGAGCACGTATGTGACCACACACCTCACACCGAGCACATACGTGACAACAAAACTGCCTCCCTCGGTCCGTCTACCTGGGGGAAATTGGCACCAGGTATCTACTGTATACAGTATAGCAGTATAGGCCCGCCAATAAGAAAGTGTCCAATAAGAACATAATCTCACTTTTTGGAGAACGCTAGGAAAATTGGGTTAAGAAAAACGGCTCAGGAGTGAAATCTACACTAAATCCTATATAATAGCCTATGCTCAAGGTTGTTTGAAGATGGCGCCCCAATAAGAATCTCAGGCTTGCCCAGGTTGGGTGTTTTTTGTTGGCGGGCCCATGCTGTATGTAGGTATCATACCTATTAATATTAATAGTGAGTTATCCAGTCGCACGCTCTCAGCAGCAGGTAATCGCACCGGCGGGCAAGAGCCAAAGAGCCAGGCTCATTCTGCCGCCCGTCTCCCTCTACCCCCGCTGTCTCGGTGTACATCTGGCATAGTATTAATAGTAGTAGCAGTAGTTGTAGTAGTGTAGTACGTCGTAGTGGTAGTATTATAGGCGTGGTAGTAGTAGTAGTGGGTAGTATAGTAGTAGTACGTGGTAGTATATGCGTGGTAGTAGTACAGAAGTAGTGGTCGGAGTAGGTAGTAGTAGCAGTATTACGTAGTAGTATTTAATAGTAGTATTAATAGTAGTATTGGTAATAGTAGGTATATAGTAGTGCTGTCGTTGCCGCGAGTCTGCTGTTGCAACCATGAGCATACTACACTGCTTTTGACAGTCATTAATTTAAACGTAGAGAGAAACTTTTCATGACAAGTGCACATATTGTTTTCATGATGCCCTCAATCGTATGTAGACCGGTTGCTGCCTATTGATGTTAATAGTGATATTAGAGTGCTACTGCTGTTGCCACGAGTCAGCTGCTGTTACCGTGCGTACTTATTGGGACAGTCAGTCATTAGAATCTTTTCATGACAAATAGATACAGAAAACTTTTTTATCGTGGCCCAACCGTACGTATACCTGTACATGAATAACTACAGAGAAGCTGCTTCCAACTACAGCAGTGATATTTAATATTAATAGTAATGTTTTGGGTTATTCGGCCTTTCTGTATTATTGACGCTGTTTTCCGACACGCAGGTGTAGAATTCTGAAGTAGTCATTAATAGTATAGTATATAAAAGTTGTAGTTGTAGTAATAGTATCGATAGTAGCCCATGGTACCGAGTGCATGCTGCTTCTATTAACGCCTGTTCAATAGTAGTAGTATACCTGTACTATACGAGTAAGTAGTAGCAATATTCGTAGTCGTAGTCGTTGTGGTGTCTGCTATTGCTGTTGTTGCCGTCTGCATGCTGCTTCTACCTGGTCAATGGCAGTAGAAAGATAAAGATGCCCTTAACCGTGTGTAGTACGTAGCCTGCACATTTACATAATCTTAATATTAAATATTATAGTAGTCGTAGTAGTATAGTATTTTGTAGCGCGCATGCTGCTTCTACCTTTAATGCAGTACATCTATTTGCGTAGTACTGGTATTATAGTGGTGTATATTAAGAGTAACAGCAGTATAGTAGTCAATGCCCCCAACCCATGGTACCGCTTGCATGCTGCGTTGCCGTTGAATGGAAGTTAGTATTAATACTAGCACCTGTTATAGGTAGTAGTGCAGTATTTATTCATGCTGCTTCTGCCTGTATACTATGAACTACATCTACGTACTACTGGCAGTGGTGTATAGGGTAACAGCAGTATAGTAGTCATGCCCCAACCCATGGTACCGCGTGGTTATTTGACCTCTCTCTTTACCATGAAGTTGTCTGTAGTGTATGAGCGATTGGTCATGCTCTAGCAGTAGTACTTAGTGGTAGTATAGTTAGTAGTCGTAGTACAGTAGTATAGTGTGCCGGGTAGTATGTTGTAGAGTGCATGCTCCTTCTACCTGTACTACTGTCCATCTGCGTAGTAGTGGTAGTGGTGTATAGTAACAGTATAGTAGTCAACCCATGGTACCGCGTGTATGTACTGTAGTAGTCTAGTATTCACCACAGAAAGAGTAGTACTCGGTTCCTTCAGACCGCGACTATTGCTCATGCCTTCGAGCAATACGCCAACCCGTGGCTCACTTTCCGCCCAGAACAGCTCTACGTGTGTTGTGACTCCCTTTTCGCCTTGCAACCCCCCTGGATGTTCACGTTACCTACATCCCGAAGGGAATCTTGTATACTCGTATGATACGTACCTGTATTTTATGAGTTGTACCTGCTTGTTGCTGTGCAGCCCTCTAAAAGAAGTCGAAAATGGTTAAAAGTGCGGCCCGCGGCGCGAAGCACCGGGACTGGCGGACAAGCGTTGCGCGCGCACTTCCTCCAGGATAAGCTTCACCTACTCGTTGGCTAGTTTGCTTCTGCTGGTAGTAGGGTGATCGATGGCCGTTCTCGGCCTGCGATGGCGCCTAGTCTGAGCGGGGGTATCGTACGAGGCATCCTGTGGGTACCCCAATGCGACAAGCTTGCGACAGAGCAGCATCGGCGACCAAGCAAGGCCGATCTTGGGCTACCGCTCACGGTTCTCGTCGCGAGCTTCGCATCGGGCAGTGACTCTCACCCAAGTATTCACTCCTAGGCTGCGGGTCCTGGGCGGTGTGGGTGGGTTCCGTATGCTGGATGGCCTCAAGCGCGGCTCGCCATTTTTTGCACGAAAACTCTGGGACAACTTGAAACAGACCCAAATCATCGATGGGTAGGAGATCTCGACACACAATAGAATCCGCAGTTTCCCTGAGGCTGCAGCCTGCTGATGATACGGGTCCAGGACGACGAGCGCCAGATGATCAACGCCAGCCCGAGTCCGAGGGCTCGGCTCAGAAAAGGTTGGATCGGCTCGATCAGAGCTGAGGACTGGTGGCCTGACTCTGGGTGCTTGCGATTTTGATTCATTTCAAGGAACTTGTGACAGTGGTTCGGGTATCCTTATTTCCCTCCGTGGTCTCCCGCTGGGCAGCCCGAGTATCCTCGATCCTCGGATAGGCACTGGAGATTTGTGCTACTGTTGTACGTAGTTTGTGCCGAATTAGTGGCGGAACAGAAGGATTTTGTGAGGGTTTCTATTGGCCTAAAATCATGTCGCAACAAAAAATCAGAAGGCATCCAGAAAAAAAAACAAACGTATTCTGTACACCACTTCGGGATTGCTCCCTTAAGGTTTCGGTTTTGTCTCAACTGGCTCTGTACTCCGTAGTCCTGCTCGTGCGAGGTGGTGACACGAGGTAAAAATTCGGTGTTCCATATCTCAGTAGGCACTGTTTTGAGGGGGGGGGGGGGGGGGGGGGGGGAGCAAGCTTTTAGATAATGGTCAGTCTAATCAGCCTCCGTGCCACCACCCTCGCCTGCTGCCCGACCACTACACGAGTATTACGTACTACACATGCTGCTGGAGTGCGTACATACCTGGTATACTATTGTACCTGGTACAGCGTACTGGCACAGCAGTAGTACAGCAGTAGCATCAGTTTGCGAGAAGGGTAATGCTATTTGCGACACCGGTGTCGTAATTTCTTATTTGCGACACGGAGTCGCACATAAGCAGCTTATTTGCGACACCGCGTCACGTTCGCGGCACATACCTCAGATTGGTTCCGCTCCGCCAGAGATGTGTTGGCATGCATGGTGCAGGGCCATCATTGAAGCTATCGCATGGCCGAAACGGGCCAGGACTTAACGAGATATCTGGCCTCCTGGTGCACCCGCAAAACGTTCAGATCGGTGTCGCAAATAAGCCTTATTTGCGACACGCGTGTCGCAAGTACCGTATTTGCGACACCGCAACGTGGTTGCCGCACACGTTCCGGATCGGCAAAGCACTACCAGTAGAGTCTCAGCATGGTGTAGGGCTACCATTGAAGCCATCGGGTAGCCAAAACGGGCCAGTACTCGAGTAGATATGGGGTATCCTGGTACAACATCCGCAGAATCTTCTGGCTCCTGTCGCAAATAAAAATAGGCCTTATTCGCCTTATTCGCGACACGCGTGTCGCAAATACCGTATATGCAACACCGCGACGTGGTTACTGCACACGCTCCGGATCGGCAAAGCGCTACTCAGCATGGTGTAGGGCTATCATTGAAGCCATCGTGTAGCCTAAACGGGCCCGTACTCGAGGAGATATAGGGTATCCTGGTACAATACCTAGAATCTCCTGGCTGGTGTCGCAAATAAGCCTTATTTGCGACTCGTGTGTCGCCAATAAGGCTCATTTGCGACACCGATCTGAACGTTTTGCGGGTGCACCAAGAGGCCAGATATCTCCTCGAGTCCTGGCCCGTTTCGGCAATAATGCGATAGCTTCAATGATGGCCCTGCACCATGTCAACACATCTCTGGCGGTGCGAGCCAATCTGAGGTATGTGCCGCGAACGTGACGCGGTGTCGCATATAAGCCGGTTATTTGCGACACCGTGTCGCAAATAAGAAATTACGACACCGGTGTCGCAAATAGCATTACCCTTGCGGGAATAGTAGTACGAGCAGTATCTTGCCTCGTGCTGCCGGTTTTGTGGTACGCCAGTCAATGAGTGCACAGAGACTAGAGACGAACCTGCCCGTAACTTCGGTAAAGGTTATCAGATGTCAGTTTCATGCAATCTCGTGACTCCGGACGTTCAGTTTTTTCACGTCCGCTCCCTGTTTGTTGGTCGCGACTTCTGTGACGCCGCCGTTCGAAATTTCCCGACGGGCCCTTTCTATCATGGAGTTTTTTTTTTTCCTTCAACTTTTTTACCCGTGTCCCTTTGTCGTCGTGTCAGGGTAAAAGTTATTCGTTTACCGGCGGTCCGCGGCGCTTGATTTTTCCTTTTTTTTGTTTGCAGGCGGTAAGTATTGCGGTTACTGTCCCCTGTCTTTTCTCTGTTGGGATAGGGTGCTGGGCGAACCGCCCCGCCTCGTTGTGGAATTGAAGCGAACTGAACGCCTTGCTTGCTGGTGCTGTTAATGTTTTGTGGCTGTTGGTGTATGTTGTTGTTGTTGTTGTTGTTGGTGGTGGTGTTCATGGTGTGGGTGTTGGTGTTGTTGTGTTCTTTCATATGTTCTCGTTGTGTTGACTGAATTGGCTGGTCCGACGGCATCGCGGCGGTACTTCTGCTGCTGCTGCAGCTGTTGTTGCTGCTGCTGCACGCATTGGTGGGTTTTATTAACACAACACTTGCTGCAGAGAGCAGCCAGACACGCTTGTGCGACGGCGCCGCCCACACTTTTGTGCTGTCGGCGGCGTGGCTGTGTAGACTGCCAGAGTGTGCAAGGGGGTGGGGGGGGGTGGTGGTGGATGGATAATAAATAATTCGCCGCACATAGAAACCCGACGCCAAATGTACTATAGTAAAAATCAGAAATACCAAGTGCAGCGTTGCCACTGCTGGACTTTGAGGTGTTGCACATGTGCTGTTGATGGTAAGCTGCACCCGCGCCGCACCGCAGACTTGCCGTCTTTTTTGGACTTTCCTTCCCTGTATGTAGTATGTACAGATGTACATGTAATATTACTCCGTAGGTATGATATCTTACATACCTGGGAGCTATTGATAGTATATATGTGTGACGTCCGTTCTGATTTCCCATAGAAGGAACCCTCTGCCTTTGTTTCTTTTTTTTTTTATCCTCCGGCAGATCGGTAAAAATAAAGCTTGAGCTCACCACACTTCCACGTGGCAATTTCGTGTCGTGTGTCAATTTAGCCCACACCTCCCGTTGCAACATCAGAACAGGCTGCTGTTACCCCCGGAGTCTGGGCACGTTGACCCGACCTGACCCCCGAGAGGAGTAGGTGCGGTGGAGACAGCCACCGGGAGAGTCATCTCTTCCGGGTAGTGTGGGACTTGCGCGCGCTCACCCACTAACAAAAACCGAGGCTATGAGGCCTTCCCGCCGGACTTGGTCCAGTTGCGGTCCACCCTACCCGTTGGGGCGTTGGTCCTCAGATGCCTGGTCGGTGAAAACCCGACGTGCTCCGCCCCGTCAGTATATGGATGCGAGGGTCTATGATCATACGACTACGGCCATGCATGATATCGAGTACCCCCCCCCCCACAAGCAATGTCTGTCTAGTCGGTGAAAACTCGACGTGCTCCGTCCCGGCATTGTAGGGATGCGAGGATCTATGGTCATACGACTACGGCCATGCATGATAATGAGTACACCCCATTGCTCTGTCTCGAAAGGGTTGCGTGGTCAATGGTCAAATGACTGAGGCAAGCAGCAAAGTGAGTACGCCCCGCCTCCCCGTATCATGGCGGTAGTAGCAGCAGTAGAACAGCCGCAGCGTCACAGCAGTGTCAGTATGTTGCAGCACTACCCTCTCGTTTTCGATGTTTTGATCGGAGCGATTGGCGTGTGCACTCCGTCGACTCATGCCGACTTGCGCTTGCTCAGGTCATGAAGTACGGCATGCTTGTATCATATCATACCCTGGTAGCTTGCAAGTACGCGAGGTGGTCCGTGAATCACCGCAGGCGGGCGGTTTTTCACTTTTTTTTTTTTTCTTGAAATTGTGACAATACTTACTATGTTCTTCAAATTGTGATACCTTTTTACTTTGTTCTTGAAAAATTGTGATGATTTTTTTATGATGTTGTTCATACCTGTTGGATACGAAGTGCGAAAAAGCAAGGCTACGTTGGGGTAGCATAAGTGCTTCCGTAGCACCAGGTGTTTCGTACCACTTTGTCTGAAATTGTAAGGAGCGTTTGAGTGTTCATATCAAAACCAGAACGGTCCCTACTTTCCCGGACAAAGTGATGAGGCACATAGCCACAGTATATTACGGGGGTCCATAGTTGACGGGACCAAATTTTGTTAGTAAAAATAGGCAAATATATAGGTTTTTATGTATACCGTAGGTCCTATTAACTATGGACCCCCGTAATAGTTACCTGCCGTGATATTTTCCTGCTCCAAATGTGCACAGCCCTCTCTTTTTCTTTTTTTTTTCCTGTCGTGAAATTTTCCTGCTTCAAATGTGCACGGCCTTTTTTTTTTGTACCTGTCGTGATATTTGCCTGCTTCAAATGTGCACAGCCTATGGCCATCAAAGCTAAACCGCCTATCCGACCACAACAGTACTTAAAACCCCCAGCTCACCCTTCATGGGTCTCGCCCAACACCTCACCGCTCTTCGCGCTTGACGCTAGCAAGCAATGTCTGCCTGGCCGGTGAAAAACCCGACGTCCTCCGTCCCGGCATTTATAGGGATGCGAGGGTCTATGGTCATACAACTACGGCCGTGCTCGACATGAGTACCCCCCCCGCCCCTCTCCCCAATACCTTTGACCCCTCGTGACTATTTATAATAATCCACCCTTTGTAGTTGGGTGAGAAAGCTCGAAATGTTCCGGCACCTGGCACACTCAACGGACGGAACACGTAATCTGGAAGCGACGAGCCGAACGTGGCCAACAGTAAAAGCCTCGCAGCTGGTGTTACGGGTGTTGTGTACCATTAGAGAGCTCTAGCTCACCGGCTTAAACGAAACCCAACCCGCCTTAACACTGTGGTTAATGGTGCACTCTCGGCTACCCGTGAGAGATGTCTCTAAACCTGTAATTTTCGCTCTTTTCAACGAACGGCGTTTGTGTGTGTTTCTTCACGTTGAGTCGTTATTTCCGCCCATCGACATGACACCAGCAAACCCGAACCCAGTGTCCGTGCTGGTTCCTTATCCTAGATAATAGCGTTGTGTGACCACATTCCTCCCTGTGTCGCTATTTTTGTGACCACAGAGCTTGTATCTCTCCAGGAGGAAGAATCGGCGAGGACACTTGGGTGTTCTGGATATCGACGGGTAGAGCGGTTCAATGCGAAGGGACACACCCACAAGCCGCAATATATAAAGTATACTCCCGACCTCTAGCCAGCCAGCGCACGGAAATTTCGATGGGTGTTTCTATTACAGTCGCCGCTGTAGAGTGAACGGTTCGACGTTGAAAAAACGCACATAGGACACACACACGCACAAGATGTGCAAAATGGTGTGTCGAGGCTTGGTATTGATGCTTGTGTTTCAGCATCGTTCTCGCCTAACCCCTCGTCGCCAGGAACCCCCGTACCAAACTTCTGGAGGGTATCGTTTACCTGGTAGGCGTTATCGGCGGTTTCATTGACACACACG